>JAXLNO010002154.1:0-201379 GCA_038087875.1 Malacoraja senta | reverse complement strand
TACAGTGCAGAAACAGGCCCTTTGACCTAACTTGCCCCACACCGACTAACATGTCCCATCTATAGTCTCACCTGCCTTTCTCCTTTTGCACTACCTGTTGTATTTATGTCGAATTTGATTGTAACCATGGTTGGATGATTTACCTGGATAGCACACCAATTTTTCTTCACTGTATCTCAATACACATGACAATAATAAATCAATACCTAATTACTTATTTATTCCATGACTTGTACACTGCTACAATGTGTGCTGTCTACAGAATGCATTGAAATTACTCAATCTGTTCTGATGTTACCTCCCAAATTTATGAACTCCGCTACCAAGGAGCGGGTTCATGTAAAAGCCACCACTTGTTGGTTCACCTTTAAGCTGCCCATCATTCCAAGTCAAGTCAAGAGAGTTTATTGTCATGTGTCCCAGATAGGACAATGAAATTCTCCGAGTTGGAAATATGGTGTTTCTTCAATGTCATTGTCCAAATTCTGGAACTCCTTCTCCGTACTGAAGGACTGCAGCAGGTCACGATTATGTCTCATCAACACCTTCTCAAGAGCATTATGTATAGGTAATAAATGAGTAGATAATTGGATTTCCTTATGCAATAGCAATAGGCAAGTTAATATGCATAGTCTATTTATCTTGACATAAATAATGACTCATTGCATTAATGTTTATGCAATACAAGGGTATTACAACAAAACAAGCCAAAGTACACATTACAATTATGAAAGATAATCTTTTTAGAGTCTTGTGCTGGACTGGATGGGTTTTTTTCTCTTTATGATAGCGCACTAGGTGGCAGCCTATCCCACATTTCAGCCACTCAAACAGAAATGTTCCCAGAGTTGGCAATATACAGTGTGGAGACTATGACCTGAATCCCAACCAATGCATTTCTTTGACATGCACGTGGGTTGATCAAGTTCCCCAGCCCATGAGAATAAAATCTAACTTCTTTCTCATTGTGCTTTTATGAGTGAGCGCAGTTTCTGCAGCATTGACTATATCATGATAGCACTTAAGAGGCTATTTAACGAACACATAGATATACAGGGAATAGTAAGATAAACGAGAACTTACCAGTTTGAAGTTTGATCTTGATTTTATGAGGAGTTACGATGAGCGAATACGTGAAGAAGGGACGTAAGCCCGCCTGCGCGTCAATCTTCAAAGCAGCGGTGTGAAATCACAGATAAGAGTAGTTGACCTGAAGATAGTAAGATTTGGAGAACTAGAAACTACCAGATGACCTTGATAACAATATGAGGGTTGCGAGCGGTGGGCACGTAATCGCTCATCGTAACTCCTCATAAAATCAAGATCAAACTTCAAACTGGTAAGTTCTCATTTAATCTTACTATTTTACTTCGGAGTCACGTGAGTGACTACGTGAAGATTTTAAAGCTCTGTGATTGCATGCCGTGAGAACGAGTCCATGCGTTACACACTGCATGAAGTGACCATGGATGAGTGAAAAGATTAATGCATTCAGACATGACTAGTCTGTTATGCTGATGCTTTAATCATCAAAAGAAAATAATAGTGACCCCTTTCATCCAGGGAGAAACTATAAAACAGAATCTAAAATGGAGTTGGCAAATACCCCCGGTTTGGCAATGGGTTATATACAATGTTGGTAAAGTATGTTCGTCTGACCATCCTGCAGCTGCTAGGATGTGGTCCAGTGGAACGTACATAATCCTTGGAGCTGATGTGGTAGCAGCCCTGGTGGAGTGAGTGTTGAAAATATTAGTATCAACTCATGCTTTAGCCAAAACCCGTTTGAACCTCCTGGAGGTGGTAGAACTAATACTTCTTATGAAGTTTTTTGTAACTAACAAACGTTGCTTAGTTTGGAGCCTTTGAGGCTATAGGTGACCTTGACGTATTGTTGTAAATGTGTGGCCACACATTACCGAAGGTCCACAGGGTATGCCATGAAACTAGTTTGAGACCTCAGAGTCTGCAAGTCAATTATTTGATGTATCATGCAGAGGTTGGTTCCCCGAGTCACAGGCTGAACCAGCAAAGTTTTATGTTTTGAATAACCATTTAAGGTTCTATATTATTCCCAACATTAGCGGGAACCATGGCTGCGCATGCCAGTCAGGCAGTTCGAAAAGCCTGAAGCGGTATCTTGCTGGATTTAATGCAACACCCGACTGATGAGGCAGAATGGAGGAAAAACATGCAAGAACATTCCTCCCCAGTGTGGCGATAATGTATCTCTCGCCACTGTATGCCACATATTTTACAACTGGTAAATGAGCCTGGGTGTAAACATATCGATATTCGGTGTTCCATCGAGCCAAAATGACATTAAATACTTTGTGATCCAACATCCATTCTGTGTTGTCATTGACTTCACGTGATGATACAATAGCGTTAAATGAGGTTAGGTAAATATCACAGGATACTTTAACTTGATTGCACCCATGTGACTAACATATGCCACCACCATAGTCTATCAACTTGGAGTTGAGCATGCAGTTTATGCAAATTCTCACAATAACCTTTAACCTATAGAATGCACCTAGTGTTTATAGGTAGTTGATACCAATCACTGAAAAAATTGGTAACTCATGCAACCCGCATCCGCATCCGCCTCCGTAACTGGAGATGGCATTCGTAACTTCTCATCTTTGAGCACTAGCATCAGTTTGTAATTACTGAAGATTACTGACTAAAAATAGTGGAGCAATGCTGAATACTGCCACCATTGTGACTTTGGTAGCTTCAGCTGGTAATAGCATAGGTCTATAAATAATGACCTATATGGTACTTGAGAGGTTAATTCTTTGCACGTTGTAAATTCTGGTAATGCAAAGGCCCAATTTGCACCGCTGAAACACAGCTGCTATATTGCCAATTATACTTGATGAATAGAAGGCTGGCTTCATTCAGATCAGATTCAGATTCAACTTTATTGTCATTGTGCAGTGTACAGTACAGAGACAACGAAATGCAGTAGACAACGAAATGCAGTAAGACAACGAAATGCGAGTAAGACAAGGTTGTTACAGGCTTCTGTTAATTGCATCTCTTGCTCCAGGGCGGAGTCCCTGTTAAGTTGATAGTTAAATGTAAATCCCAATAACCAATAGTTCTGATTGGTATCAACTTAAATTTAATTGGATGGATGAGGGACCCCAATTTCTCAAATATAGTTTGGGGCTGCAACAGTTAATTTCAGTAAAATACAGCGTTTAAAACATCATCCCGATAGGCGATAACAAATGTTCTTGAGCTCTGAGCAGCCCAAGCACTGGTTTTAGTAATTTGGTAAATAACCTGGAAGCTGAAGTTAGCCCATTTTGCAACGCTTTAACTGTTATTATTGACCCATCCAGATAAATTTCAAATATCTCCGGTGATCCCTGTGGAATGGGAACTGAATAGCATGCATCTTTGAGATCGATGCTTGCCATATAGCTCCTATAGAAATCAATTGTTAGACAGTAACGAAGTTTACTATTCTGAAAATCTATACTGCACATACGAGTTAAATCTGGATGAAGTGACATCCTCCATCTGTCAAACTGTCCTAAAAGGCAATCCTGCCCATACTGGGCCTGCCTTGAAAGACAACTTCGGCCACAATTCCAAGCCTGCTTGGAACCTAAGTATATTGTGCAGTATAAAGTATCACGTGTTACCATCATTTTTTTTTAAACCAGATCTGAATCTCATGTTATCATAGTCACTTGTACAAAAAACACAAGTGTAAATATTACCAACATGTAAATGGTCCACAACCCCATGTTTCGGAAGAACCAGACCCACCTACCTCCATGGCTACTGGTGGTCTTATGGTAAGCCCAAAGGCCGCTGATGCGGGTTCTTTTTCCCCTCCTTGATTGGAGAGTAGGACTGGTAGGGTGCGTGGATTCCATATTTCCCCTGAGACCGGCTTGGCCTTGGTCTGAAAACCTCATCATACTGAGCCTGCCTCGTAAGACAACTCTGGCCATAATTCTGAGCCTGCCTTGAAAAACAACTCTGGCCATATTTCCGTGCCCGGCTTTCAAGCTGCCACCGGCTTCAGTGAACCGCTTACCCCTGATGGAGGCATGGGGTGTGTCGTCGTCTAGCGATGAAGCTTTGCTCGTTGTCGGTACCTCGATTAGTCCGACCGCTTATGCTTCCTCCTCCTGGTTTTACCTGTGGGATAAGTCTTACTTGAAGAGAGGATTCGGCGGCTGGTTTCATTTCCTGGATTTCATGCCCTCCAATGTCACCCTGATAGCGCTGTTCACTTGCCGGCATTTGTAGCATGAGAGAACTCTGGCCCCTTGCGGGTATTCTGCCAACGGCTGGAGACCAACTCTTCCAGCAGCAACACCTTCGTTTGCGAGTATCTCTTGAAGCCATATGCATGTGCTCCAGAATGTTCCACGGACATACTTCGAATTTGAAGTCAGTTACAAACTGACATAGATAGATACATAGAAAATAGGTGCAGGAGTAGGCATTCGGCCCTTCGAGCCTGCACCGCCATTCAATACGATCATGGCTGATCATCCAACTCAGTATCCCGTACCTGCCTTCTCTCCATACCCCCTGATCCCTTTAGCCACAAGGGCCACATCTAATTCCCTCTTAAATATAGCCAATGAACTGGCCTCAACTACCCTCTGTGGCAGAGAGTTCCAGAGATTCACCACTCTCTGTGTGAAAAAGTTTTTCCTCATCTCGGTCTTAAAGGATTTCCCCCTTATCTTTAAGCTGTGACCCCTTGTCCTGGACTTCCCCAACATCGGGAACAATCTTCCTGCATCTAGCCTGTCCAACCCCATAAGAATTTTGTACGTTTCTATAAGACCACTCGCACTCCCCTCCACAGAGAGGGAGATTTGTAGGCAGCCCTGAGGATACCTGTGCTGACATGGCCCCTCCAGCAGACCTATATCAGGGTTTTTTTCTTCTTCTTTTTTTCTTTTCTTTTTTCTTTTTCCTTAATTAATTTTTTTTTTTTAATTTTTTATTTTTTTTTAAATTATTTTTTTTCTCTCTGGGTCTGACTAAAAATGACCCTGAATGCTCCCCTCCTCAGAGAGGGAGACATTGTGCAGCCCTGAAACAGGTGCTGCTGCCCGCGGCTTCTCCATAATACCCGGGCTGAAAACTCCTCCTTTGGAGTATATCATTGAGGAGCACCTCTCCATCAGATGCTCCATGAGGGTTTGAATGTTTAAAGATGTTGCCCATGAAGGAGGGGATCCTCTCCATCAGAAATCCTCCTGGCCCGACTCGTTTGAGTCAACGGGCCTCTTCCCTACGCTCCCCTCCTCAGAGAGGGAGATTTAATGTTGTGGCTACCCTCCAAGTGGGGTTGCCTAGGTGCTCCTGGCCCGACTATTTTGAATGAACGGGCCTCTTCCCTGTGCTCCCCTCCGCAGAGAGGGAGATATAATATAGTGGCTAACCCTCCAAACGGGGTTGCCTAGGTGCTACCGGCACCAGTCTGACGCCGCTGGCTCCACCGCCAGCGACTCGAAAGGCGCATTTAGACCGCCGTCCGCTACTCTCACTTCCGCGGTCTCCGTAGCGGGTTCCACGCGGTCCGTTTCTGGGATTCCCCGAGGTCATGACCGGGATTCCCTATGGCCCGTGTCTGGGTTCCCCCGCGGTCCACAAAGGTTCCCCCGCGGCCCGTCCGGACTTCGCCCCGAATCCAGCAGGCAAACTCTGTAAAGAGCTTCCTGCAATACAAAAAACAACCCTAGAAGTAAGTTTAAAACTTACCTTGTAGGTTTAAACTTACCGCTGGACAGAGCAAACGCTGCCGCCAGTCGGCTCGTTTGCGCAAGGCGAGTGAACGTAATGACGCGCAGGCGGGCTAACGTCCCTTCTTCACGTAGTCACTCACGTCACTCCGAAGTAAAATGGAGGGATATAGATCACATGCAGGCAGAGGAGATTAGTTTAACTTGAAATCATGTTCGGCATGGACAATGCAGACCAAAGGGCCTGTCCCTATGCTGTATTGTGCTATGCTCTATCTCATTTATTTTTAACATTGTAATTGTACCTGTCTCTACCAATTCCTCTGGCAGCTAGTTCGAATCTTTCCCCTCCTACTTTAACTTGTGCACGTGTGAATGAAGGCTGTGCCCATCCACCTTATCTATGCCCTTGGTGATTTTATAAGCTTCCAATGGGCACTCCTCAATCGCCTTCACTTAGTCTATCCAGTCTCTACTCATAACTTAAGCTTCCTAATCCTGGTACAATCTTTGTGAAACTTTTCTTTGCCCTCTCTAGCTCAATCATGAGAATGTTAACAAAGAGACGTCAACTTTTATTTTAATTAAAATATAATTTCAACATAATCTTCAGGATCCAAAGTTGTCTGTTGCAACATTATTGGAGACCACACATATGAATATTTTGGAACTATTAAAAACATGTGAACCCAAAATGTAACTTTATTGACTATCGCTATGTTTACTCATTAATTTTATTCATCTAAATTCAGAGGATGTCTCCTAGTTGGTGTTAAAAGGAGGAGAGGGATGTTACTTCATGAGAACTGCTCCGGTACATCGAAAGCATGAGCCGGCCAGACTTTGGACCTTGAATAATTGTGCCTAAAATGGCGGTGCCACATGTGTGATATATGCAAAATGAATTTCACTTTGCAGTTATATATGTGCCAAATGAAGCACTATGGAACTATAGAACTATATTGAACTATTGAACATCACCCCGATCCTGGCCTCTCTCCACTGGCTCCTTGTGCGGTTCCGTATAAACTTCAAGATCCTCCTCCATGTCTACAAAGCCCTCAATGGGCTTGCCCCCACCTACATAAAAAGTCTTCTCACCCACCACTCCACCTCCAGGCCCCTCAGATCGGCCGACTTGGGATTGCTGAATATCCCACGGTCTAGGCATAAGCTCATGGGCGACCGTGCCTTTGCGGTTGCAGCTCCTAGACTGTGGAACAGCATCCCCTTTCCCATCAGAACTGCCCCCTCCATCGACTCTTTTAAGTCAAGACTAAAAACTTATCTATACTCCCAAGCCTTTCCTGACATCCTCTGAGTGAGGGCTACATGTATATATGTATGTAGTTTGTTTTGTTGTGCTATTCTTATAACAAATGTAAAGCACTTTGGCCAACGAGAGTTGTTTTTTAAATGTGCTATATAAATAAATGTGACTTGACTTGACCATTGATAATTAATATAGCTCCATTCAATTTCTAAGCCATTATAGCTTTATCCTTAGATTGAAAGATGAACAATCAATCCATCCTGGGTAGACAAAAGTGCTGGAGAAAATCAGCGGGTGCGGCAGCATCAATTGAGCGAAGGAAATAGGCAACGTTTCGGCCCGAAACGTTGCCTATTTCCTTCGCTCCATAGATGCTGCCGCACCCACTGAGTTTCTCCAGCACTTTTGTCTACCTTCGATTTTCCAGCATCAGCAGTTCCTTCTTGAACAATCAATCCATCCTGCCTCTGTTGATGGTGTTTACGTTCCTCCTCTCCCCTTTTATTCTTTATCGGGTCTCTGTTCACAAACCTGAATCATTGGGTACCATGTGGAACAAACAACTTTGGATCCCGGCACAGTGGCGCAGCAGTAGAGTTGTTCCCTAACAGTGCCAAAGGCTAGAGACCTGGGCACATTCCTGACTGGAGTTGCTGTCTGTACACAGTTTGTACTTTCTCTCTGTAACCACATGGGTTTTCTCCGGGTACCCTGGCTTCTGACCACATTCCAAAGATGTACAGGTCTGTAGAATTTTATAGAATTTTTCAAGGATGTAACTAGTAGAGTGAATAAGGGAGAACCAGTGGATGTGGTATATCTGGACTTTCAGAAGGCTTTTGACAAGGTCCCACATAAGAGATTAGTATGCAAACTTAAAGCATTGGGGGTTCAGTATTCATGTGGATAGAGAACTGGCTGGCAGACATTTAGCAAAGAGTAGGAGTAAATGAGTCATTTTCAGAATGGCAGGCAGTGACTAGTGGGGTACCGCAAGGCTCAGTGCTGGAACCCCAGCTATTTACAACATGTATTAATGATTTGGACGAGGGAATTGAATGCAACATCTCCAAGTTTGCGGATGACACGAAGCTGGGGGGCAGTGTTAGCTGTGAGGAGGATGCTAGGAGGCTGCAAGGTGACTTGGATAGGTTGGGTGAGTGGGCAAATGCATGGCAGATGCAGTATAATGTGGATAAATGTGAGGTTATCCACTTTGGTGGCAAAAACAGGAAAGTAGACTATTATCTGAATGGTGGCCGATTAGGAAAAGGGGAGATGCAACGAGACCTGGGTGTCATGGTACACCAGTCATTGAAAGTAGGCATGCAGGTGCAGCAGGCAGTGAAGAAAGCGAATGGTATGTTAGCATTCATAGCAAAAGGATTTGAGTATAGGAGCAGGGAGGTTCTACTGCAGTTGTACAGTGTCTTGGTGAGACCACACCTGGAGTATTGCGTACAGTTTTGGTCTCCTAATCTGAGGAAAGACATTCTTGCCATAGAGGGAGTACAGAGAAGGTTCACCAGACTGATTCCTGAGATGTCAGGACTTTCATATGAAGAAAGGCTGGATAGACTCGGCTTGTACTCGCTAGAATTTAGAAGATTGAGGGGGGATCTTATAGAAACTTACAAAATTCTTAAGGGGTTGGACAGGCTAGATGCAGGAAGATTGTTCCCGATGTTGGGGAAGTCCAGAACAAGGGGTCACAGTTTAAGGATAAGGGGGAAATCTTTTAGGACCGAGATGAGAAAAACATTTTTCACACAGAGAGTGGTGAATCTCTGGAATTCTCTGCCACGGAAGGTAGTTGAGGCCAGTTCATTGGCTATATTTAAGAGGGAGTTAGATGTGGCCCTTGTGGCTAAGGGGATCAGGGGGTATGGAGAGAAGGCAGGTACGGGATACTGAGTTGGATGATCAGCCATGATCATATTGAATGGCGGTGCAGGCTCGAAGGGCCGAATGACCTACTCCTGCACCTATTTTCTATGTTTCTATGGTTCTATGTAGGTGATTTGGCTTCTGTAAATTGTCCCTAGTGTGTAGGATAGTGCTAGTGTCCAGGGTGATCGCTGGTTGGCAGGGACTCTGTGGGCCGAAGGGCTACAGTTTCCACACTGTATCTCTAAAGTCTAAAGTCTAACTAATTTATGCCCTTCAGCTCTCAACTTGCAAATGCAAAGTTGTCTTCTCTTTTGTCTCACAACATTCTTCCACCAGTCATTAATGTGTTGCAGAAGAGACCGTGACTTTCAGTCTGAAGAAGGGTCTCGACCTGAAACGTCACCCATTCCTTCTCTCCAGAGATGCTGCCTGTCCCACTGAGTTACTCCAGCTTTTTGTGTCTAATGTGTTGCAAAAGCCAGATTTGCAAGCTATATGCTGCTGTGTCTGCGGTTTTATGTTTAAAATGTCCGGCACAATTTTATGTAGGGCCGATTTACCAGAAAATTCAATCAATTAACTGGATTCTGCAATTTAACAAGGGAGACCAATTAAGCATGCTGATTGAATGCCAGACTAAATTGCCAAATTGAATCGTGTGTTGTGAGGGAGATCATTTTTCATTTCAGAGTGGCTGACTGTGGGAATGCTCGTGGAAGGAAATGTTGCTGAAAGATTATGAAGGAAACAGATTTGGCCCCCGACCGGAATTGGCAGTTGCGCTGTAAGTGAAATGGTGTCATCCTCCTCCAGAATTCCCACCCGTTACGCCTATGAGTTTCAACATTTATCACAGACATCTGGACAATTTGTTTCCCTGTCATTGCAATGTCAAGGATAACAATATTTCTTTTCATGATGCTGAGAAAATATAGAAACTGCAAGCTGTGTAACATTTGTGAAATTTTCTGTCATTAGAAATATTGACTGGGTGATATCATCCACAACTTGGATAGTTGAAGTCACTGAAATACTACTGACCTAAGAGAAACTTATTACACTTGCAAGGATCTCACCTTTCCAATGTTAGTTTACAGCAGGGTAGACTGTCAGAACCTTTATTCCAGGGTGGAACTGTCAATGATTAGAGGGCAAAGCTTTAAGATGGAAGGGGCAAACTTTAAAGGAAATGTGTGAATCTAGTTGTTTTTGCACAGAGGTTGTTGAGTGCCAGGAACATGCTGTCTGAGATGGTGGTGGAAACAGATATAATACTGGTGTTTATGAGGCTTTTAGATAGGCACATGGATCTGCAGAGAATGGAGAGATAATGATCATGTACAGGAAGATGAGATTAGTTTATCTTTGCAATATATTCAGCACAGCAGTAGAGTTGCTGCCTTACAGCAACATGCAGCGCCAGAGACCCGGGTTCGATCCCGACTACATAGAAACATAGAAAATAGGTGCAGGAGTAGGCCATTCGGCCCTTCGAGCCTGCACCGCCATTCAATATGATCATGGCTGATCATCCAACTCAGTATCCTGTACCTGCCTTCTCTCCATACCCCCTGATCCCTTAAGCCACAAGGGCCACATCTAACTCCCTCTTAAATATAGCCAATGAACTGGCCTCAACTATCTTCTGTGGCAGAGAATTCCACAGATTCACCACTCTCTGTGTGAAAAACTACGGGTGCTGTCTGTATGGAGTTTGTACATTCTCCCCGTGATCTGCGTGGGTTTTCTCCAAGATCTTCGGTTTCCTCCCACACTCCAAAGACGTGCTGGTTTGTAAGTTAATTGGCTTGATAAAAATGTAAAATTGTAAATTTGTCCAAGTTGGCGATATGCAGAGTACTGCCCTGCTGACTACAATATTCAGAAGGTTCAGAAGGTTCATAGACATTGGTTCAATGGTTCCTTATTGTCACACCAGAGAACAGGGGACTTTTTTTTTTTGCATACAGTCAGTAAACTATTTCTATACATAAATCTTAGATTAAGTACAAAGTGTAAAGAAGTTAAGTCTGACTCACTTGTAGCTTTACTTAACGTTTAATGATAACACAGGTTAAACACATTCCAGCACTGACTGCACCCAGTCTGTCATCATGCTGGAACCAGGGAGGGGGCAAGCGAGAGAGAGAGTTCTTATACTTGATAACTAAGGCGTGGTTAGTAGTACTGAGGTAGCTATATTATTGGTTGCATGCATAAACCATCTACAACTATAAACAGGATTTGTCACCATTTTCAAAGTCCAACTTGCTTTAAGTGCAAAACCCTGATGTCCTGGTGGTGTTGCAGGGTTGGCCTAGCCAAGTTAAGTTGTTGGCATCCTCCACCGCTGCTCCACCTCTCTGTGCCACTGTAGGCCATGTCCATTCTGCGTGTTAGGTCTCTATCGAAGCTATGGCCAAGAAAAGTTGTTTCTACTACCTTAGAAAGCTTAGGAGGTTTGGCATGTCGCCAACAATCCTCACCAACTTCCACAGATGTTCTGTAGAAAGCATTTCATCGTGATGCATCACAGCATGATTTGGGAATAGCTCCAAAATAGCCCACAAGAAATTGCAGAGAGTTGTGAACGTAGCCCAGACCAAAATGCAAACCAATCTAGACACAAAATGCTGGAGTCACTCAGTGGGGCAGACAGCATCTCTGGACAGAAGGAATGGGTGACGTTTTGGATCAAGACCCTTCTTCAAACTGAGAGTTGGGGGAAAGGCACTCGAGAGATATAGACAATGTAGTAGAGAGATATGGAACCAATGATTGAAAGATATGCAAAAAAGTAACAATGATAAAGGGAGCAAGCCATTGTTAGCTGTTTGCTAGGTGAGAACAAGAAGCTGGTTCTTTCATTAATTTGTTCTATACGTCCCTACATCACCTCCCTCTATATCTCTAATTTCCCCTTCCCCTGACTCTCAATCTGAAGAAGGGTCTCGACCTGAAACGTCACCCATTCCTTCTCTCCAGAGATGCTGCCTGTCCCGCTAAGTGACTCCAGCATTTTGTGTCTAGATTGGTTTGCATGTTGATCTAGGCTACCTCCACAACTCTCTGCAATTTCTTGTGGGCTATTTTGGAGCTGTTCCGAAGCCATGCTGTGATGCTTCACCATAAAATGCTTTCTATTGAACATCTGTAGAAGTTGGTGAGGATTGTTGGGGCATGCCAAACTTCCTAAGCTTTCGAAGGAAGTAGAGACATTGGTTTGCTTTCTTAGCCACAGGTTCGATATGGCTGGTCAATGACAATTTGTTGGTGATATTTAATCCTTGGGTCTTAAAGCTTTTAACCATCTCAACTTCAGCACCATCAATGTATACAGCTTCACATCCTAAAGTCAATAACAATCTCCTTGCTTGCTGACATTGAGGAGTGGTTGTTGTCTCAGCACCGAGTTACAAGGTTCTCAATTTCCTTTCTGTACTCCATATCATCGTTATTTGATCTCCAGCCTACTACAATGGTGTCATCTGCGAACGTGTAGATTGACTTGGATTGGTATTTGGCTGCACAGTCACGAGTGTATAGAATAGTAGGGGGTTGAGAATGCATCCTTGTGAGCCACCAGTCTTCACAATTATGGTAGAGGATTATTTGTCACCTCTGGATCTGGATCTGGATGTAGTACGCTGAAAAGCTCTAGGTAGAGCATCACTCAGCACTTTTTTAAACACTATCCCACACCCACTAGGGACAATTTTTTTTAAAAATTACATTTACCAAGCCAATTAACCTACAAACCTGCACATCTTTGGAGTGTGGGATGAAACCGAGGATCTCAGAGAAAACCCATGCAGGTCACGGGGAAAACGTGCAAACTCCGTAAAGACAGCACCCATAGCCGGGATCGAACCTGGGTCTCCTGGCGCTGCATTCGCTGTAAGGCAGCAACTCTACCGCTGCGCCATCGTGCCGCCCTATCCTCGCTGATTATGGTCTGTTGGTCTGGATGTCGAGAATCCAGTTGCAGAGTGGAATGCTGACTCCAAGTTCCTCGAGTTTGGATATTTATTAGCTTTATTAACTCCAAATACTATGGTTATTGGAAATCAGAAATAGACCAGAAATCAAAATTCTGGAAATGCTACGGAGATTACCACATCTGTGATGAACATTCAGATTTTCTGCTGAAAGCTCATCAATTCTGCTATTTACTGGCAACATTTTGAACATCGATTTGTTGCTCACATATTTACCAGATAATCTCACAAACCTATTAAGATCGTTGTTAATTGACATTTTGTTTATATTCCCATTGGCATTTGTAAATAATGGTTATAAATATTTGCACTAAAATATGTTTTCCTGCAATTAGACATTTCTTGACAATTACTACATTTTTTTTCTTTGTTATAAACAAATTGTGTTAGTCATTCATATCTTGATTTGAGATTTGCTCTGTTTAATGGTTTCAACTCTGGTTCTGCAGCCAACCCCAGTAGCATTAGAAATGCTGAACTCCCAGAAGAGGGCAGTATAAATAGTATTCAAAATCCTTGCTAAACCCCCGCTGGTGCTTTTATGTGTAAGAGGGAACTGCAGATGCTGGTTTAAACCGAAGATAGACACAAAAAGCTGGAGTAGCTCAGCGGGACAGGCAGTATCTCTGGAGAGAAGGAATGGGTGCCATTTTGGGTCAAGACCCTTCTTCAGACTGGTTAGGGATAAGGGAAACAAGAGATATACAGTAGACGGTGATGCGGAGAGATAAAGAACAATTAATAAAATATATGCAAAAAAGTATCGATGATAAAGGAAATGGGCCATTGTAAGTTGTTTATAGCGTGAAAATGAGAAGCTAGTGCGACTGGTGGGGGAGGGATAGAGAGAGAGGGAATGCCGGGGCTACCTGAAGTGAGATAAATCAATATTCATGCCACTGCACTGCAAGCTGTCCAAGCGAAATATGAGATGCTGTTCCTCCAATTTGCATTTAGCCTTTAATATTTGAAGTAGGTGAGGTTTGGAGTGTGTGAGGTTTGCCATATAAATAATGCATTTCCTTCCAAGATCCCATTGTCTATCTCTCTCTGTAAGTTCTCTCTTTTTAACTCCTCCTGTCCAGGGACCTACTGAATTATGAGCAGAGGGTGAAAACAAAACTGTGATGACCTCTATGCATGAATGATCTAGTACAGTTCTCCATCCTGATTCGCTGTGGAAGGTTTATGATTTAAAAATAACAGACAACTACCTCTAAGGTACACAAAAATGCTGGAGAAACTCAGCGGGTGCAGCAGCATCTATGGAGCTACCTCTGATGGACTGACAACTACCTCTGATGGACTGACAACTGCTTCCACGTGTTGAGAGGTAAAGGAGAAAGATCTGCTGAATAAATCTGCTGGAAAAATCAATGAAGGGAAACAAAACAACAGGGAAGGAGTTAACTGAAATAGCCTGAGACACTTCCCTTCTACAGTCATGTTGATGCAGCTACTTTGATGTTATTCCATTTTTCCTCCAGCTTCATAATTGTGAATGCTATGTACTCATATAAGGCAATGCCAAAGAGCATTTTTTAAAGCTTGCAGAAAGATTCCTTTCAGTTCCCTAAAAGGAATCTTTTGATTGCTGAAGAAGCCGATACAGCTACATGTGCTGTTTAAAAGCTATGCACCCTGCATATTTCATCTGTGAAGAAATATTTCAAAAGGTTACCTTTCATAAATATATTGGTCACTGTTTTGAAAGTTTTAATTTTAGTAAGGACATCAACAGCATGTTTCAAGTAGAAACAGAACAGGAGATTTTCTTAAATATGTATTTTTAATTTACTGATTTTAATGGTATATTTTGTATGTATTACCTCTTTTTCAATTTAATGCATTTTACGCTTTTAGTACAAAACATAGAAGTGTCAGGATTAGAACTCCAGATTTCATAGTCATAGACCTTTAGAGCACTGAAATAGGCCCTTCAGCCCACCCTGTCCATATTTACTAAATTGGCATATTGAGCTAGTCCCACTTGCTTGTATCTGACCCATATCCCTCTAAACCTAAGCTATCCATATATCTCTCCAAAGGTCCTTTAAAAGTTGTCATTCTATAGCTTATTCTGGCAGCTCAAACATGGACTATTCTCTGACTAGAAAAAATTCCCTTCATGAGGAATTTAAATACTTTCCAATGAGGAACTTAACTTTTAAATATCTCCTCTCCCACCTTAAGTGTCTTTGATAATCGTCTACCCAGGGGAAAAGACTAATAGTGTTCACTTTATCCATCCCCTTTGTGATCTTGCACAGCAAAATAGGGTCCACCCACAGCCTCCTATGCTTCAAAGAAAACATTTCCAACCTCTCCAATTCACGTTCACAAGTTATATGAGTAGGATTGGGCCATTCGGCCCATCGAGTCTACTCCGCCATTCTACGGTGGTTGATCTCTGCCTCCAAATCCCATTTTCCTGCCTTCTCTCCATAACTCTTGACACCCGTTCTAATCAAGAATTTGTCTATCTCTGCCTTAAAAATATCCACTGTCTTGACCTCCACAGCCCCCTGTGGCAATGAGTTCCACAGATTAACTACCCTTTAAATAAAGACGTTCCTCCTCACCTCCTTTCTAAAAGAGCGCCCTTTAATTCTGAATTGACCCTGCAGCTCAAGCTTGGAAGCACATGTTGCATCCTGGTGAATCTCTTTTGCACCCTTTGCAACATAATGATATTTTTCCTACAGCTGGCTGACTAGAACTGCACTAGAACTAACTAGAACTCAAGGTGTGGTCTCACCAGTGACTAGTTCAGCTGCATCAGATTGTCCCATCCTTTATACTCAGTATCCTTCCAATGAAGGCAAGCATGCCTGACACCGCCTTCACCACTCTGTCCACGTGTCTCACCATTTTAGGTGACCATGCACCTTAACCCAGATCTTTGTTTTGCAACACTCTCCAAACCCCTTCCATTTACAGTGTAGGTCCTGCCTGGGTTTTACATACCAAACATTGATTTCATAATAAATGATAAGAAAATTGCAGATTTGTCGAGGAAGGGCAAATCAGGAGGGAATTAAAGTACGTCAAGGTACTGAACGTGGTTGATTTAGAAACATAGAAACATAGAAACATAGAAAATAGGTGCAGGAGGAGGCCATTCGGCCCTTCGAGCCAGCACTGCCATTCATTGTGATCATGGCTGATCGTCCCCAATCAATAACCCTTGCCTGCCTTCTCCCCATATCCCTTGATTCCACTAGCCCCTAGAGCTCTATCTAACTCTCTCTTAAATCCATCCAGTGATTTGGCCTCCATTGCCCTCTGAGGCAGGGAATTCCACAAATTCACAACTCTCTGGGTGAAAAAGTTTTTTCTCACCTCAGTCTTAAATGGCCTCCCCTTTATTCTAAGACTGTGGCCCCCTGGTTCTGGACTCGCCCAACATTGGGAACATTTTTCCTGCATCTAGCTTGCCCAGTCCTTTTATAATTTTATATGTTTCTATAAGATCCCCCCTCATCCTTCTAAACTCCAGTGTATACAAGCCTAGTCTTTTCAATCTTTCCTCATATGACAGTCCCGCCATCCCAGGGATCAATCTTGTGAACCTACGCTGCACTGCCTCAATTACAAGGATGTCCTTCCTCAAATTAGGAGACCAAAACTGTACTCAATACTCCAGATGTGGTCTTACCAGAGCCCTATACAACTGCAGAAGGACCTCTCTACTCCTATACTGAAATCCTCTTGTTATAAACCCCTCTACTCCTATACTGAAATCCTCGTTATGAAATTTAATGCATTCCGAGAAACAAAGGAAGGAGAAAATAATGTAACTGAATATAAATTTCTCTGACCTGATGGGTTGCCTCGAAGTAATAGGTGGGGAAAGAAAGGCGTTTCAAACAAATTTGCCAAGCAATTTACCAAAACTTTTAGGATTCAGAAATTGAGTCTATAGACCAGCAATTTCCAAATGTCACAAGAATGTAAAGATGGGGGCTCAAGAAATTTGAATAATGGAGATATTCCTCCAATATGTCTGATACAAAGTTGAGGCAAATAGCCAGGATTTAATTGAAGGACAGATAGATAAATCCATGTGGAGGAAAGAAACAGAAGCTTTGCCAATATAATTTGATGTGGTGAAGGTGGAGTCTCTTGAAGAGTATAAAAGGTGTGTATCATTTAGACTGAACAATCTGTTTCTAAATTGCATATCCAAATAGAATTGCTCTACAATTGATGGGGAGACAGGAATCCTTATCTAGAAATTAGATCAAGTAGAATTGTGGTAGTAGTTCACAAAGTGCTGGAGGAACTTAATGGGTCAGGCAACATCTTCCCTCCACAAATGCCTGTCCTGCTGATTCCTCCAGCACTTTGTATTTTGCTCAAGATTCCAGAATCTGCAACCCTTGTATCTCTCTGTTTCAGTAGTTCAGTTTAAGAAAGCATTTAATAAGGTCCCTTTGGGTAGGGTGAGCCAGAAGGTGCAATCCAGGATGACTGATAGATTGAGTTCAAAATTGGCTAAGCCATTAAATACAGAGGGTAGTGACAGCAGGTTCATTCTGTCTGGAGCTCTGTGACCACTCATTTTGCTCGTGTCAGTACTGGGACATCAATGGCTAATTAGTAAGTTTGCAGATGACGCAAACATTGCCAGAGTTGTAGGTAGTGATATAGATCAGTTGGGAATATGGGCAGAGACATTTCTGATGGAGTTTAATCTGGACAGGCATAAGGTGCTGAATTTTGGGAGATCAAAAGTATGAGGGAAGTATACCATAAATGGCAAAGGTGATACAGCATGGAAACAGGCCATTTGGCCCAACTTGCCCACACTGGCCAACATGTCCCAGCTGCGTTTGGCCCATATCCCGCCAAACCTCTCCTATTCATGTACCTGTCTAACTGTTCCTTAAATGTTGGGATAGTCCCAGCTTCAACTACCACCTCTGGCAGCTTGGATTTATAGAGAAATCTTAGAGTGCATGTCTTGAGCACCCTGAACTCTTAACTCTAGGTTTTCAGTTCAAAAGGAATACTTCTGCAATCATGATACAGAAATATACTAACATTTAAAATATTGCCATATGTCGAGTAATATAACTTTGGCACAATTATATGGTAATCTAAGCATAGAAGTATTAATTTCCACACAGGATTAAGTATTTGGCAATGGATTTTTCCCACAGTGATATGCAGTTCACCCCAGCCTACTTGTATTCCTTCACTACCAATCTACAAATAGTATGATTTATATTCCCTATTATGACCATATGATGGATAAATGCTCGCTCTGCAATATTCTGCTGATGTTTAAATTGGGACAATATAATTTAGAGGCTGTGTGGTTCCACCCACGGAAATGTGGTTTACATAGTCCTGAAATTTTAGATGTTTCATTAAAATATTTTAATCTTTTTAGGAGCACATTCAAAGACAAGAACACAATTCATAGTTTGGTTGCAGCATAATGGAATGTATTCTCTGTAGTTCAGCTGAAGTATGTCAATAGAATTTGATTTTTAATAAGCGTATCCATTGATGTCCTCTTTCACCATTGACTTCTGTCTGTAATCTGAGCTAATTGCTTCACGTGTTCTGTGGGAAATAATCAACAGAGATGCCTACAAAATATTTTTCAGTCTTAATTCTTTTGCTATTCACTGGTACAGAGGACAAACCTTGTTTTGTTCATTTATAGTAATTACAAACTGTAATCTCTATCAAATTACATTTTAAATATTTTCTATCATCTTGCTTATGAATCTAAATTTTGCCACTGTTTTTAGTTTTGTTTAGTTTTGAGATACAGCACGGTATCAGGCCATTCAGCCCACTGAATCTGCACCGACCAGCGATCCCCGCACATTAACACTATCCTACACACACTAGGGGCAACTCACACATACACCAAGCCAATTAACCTACATACCTGTACGTCTTTGGAGTGTGGGAGGAAACCGATGATCTCAAAGAAAACCCATGTGGCCATGGGGAAAATGTACAAACTCCATATAGACAGCACCAATAGTCGGGATCGAAACCGGGTCTCCGATGCTGCAAGTGCTGTAAGGCAGCAACTCTACCGCTGCGCCCCGCGTCACCCACTGATTATTATGTACTTTTTACCTTAAGTAATGGTCAATTAATGAAAGCTGGCAAGATAATTTTTAATTGTATGGCATTTTATAAGGTTATTCATATCTTTTTTGTACAGTAAATTTGAAGTCCAATGACTCATATAGTGATAAATGCTGCAGTTATACTCCAACAGGTTTGTTCCACAAGGACCATTGAATAGTTTAAATGTTCTTGTGAATAACCAGGAGACCTTGAATTCATTCTCTGTGGTATTTCTTTCAAGTACAATCAACCTGCTGTGTGCTGAATACTATATAATCCAAATGTTTAACATGTTATGCCATGGAGCATTCACATCAAATGTTCCCATTAGATCAGTCTGACCAGCACCAGGTCGCATCCAATACATCTTTGTCCAACTTTGAACAATTCAGAGCTCATGTGGTACTATATTAAAATGTCAGAAGAGATTGTTTACTCAAATCTTGGTGTCAAACTTGAATTTAGAACCCTTAATTTAGTGTGCTTGGCAGTTTATTATTGTCACATGTACCAAGGTAGAGTGAAAAGTTTTTGTTTTGTGTGCTATCCTGTCAAGGAAAAGGCTAGCGTTGAATACAATCAAGCTGTGCACAGATAAAGGATAAAAGATAAACATTTAGTGCAAGATAAAGTTTGATAAAGCCCAGTCAAAGATACAGTAGTTCAAAGATCTCCAATGGGGTAGCTGGGCGGTCAGGACCACACACTAGCTGATGAGGGGAGTGTTCAGTTGCCTGATAACAGCTGGGAAGGAGGGAGCAACAGAGGGAGCAACCAGGGTGAGTCTTTTACTGTTTCATGCTCAACAGGGGCACTAATTGCAACAAAAAAGCAAAATGTGGTGCCAAACCCCTGATGTGCATCTCACGTGAGCTTTTTAACAGGATCGTATCCTGAAATGTCCCATAGATGATAGAGTTGTAAAAGCTTACAAGTGTTAATGGGAATTATGGAAATTCTATGTATATCTGTTGCTTTAACATGGAATTTGCACATTTGAAAGGTTACATGATATACATTAATGTTAGGTGAGTATATTTGTTGTTTGTCATTACCAACAGTGTATTTTGAATAGATATAATGGGTATCAGTTGATTTACTCATTCCATTACTAAGATCAACAAGTACTTGCTTCCCTTGTCTCAGATGGTGAACATATATTCCTGAAGAAAGGTCTCGATCCGAAACGTCACCCATTCCTTCTATCCAGAGATGCTGCCTGTCTTGCTGAGTTATTCCAGCATTTTGTGTCTCTCTTCGGTTTAAACCAGCATCTGCATTTCCTTCCTAAATATATCCCTTCCAAATGTGTAGAGGGTGTCTCAATTCATGTCAACATTGTACATGTATCCCTGTGTTAGAATTAACTTAAAAAAAACCCAGTGTTTCTTCTTAAGAGCATTCAGAGTTTAGAGAGAATTATTGCCAAAGTACAGAAACCAAAAGTATGGAAATTGTCTAGAACCACAAATGGAATATTTGGAACCACAATATTTAACTAAACATGGATAGGCAAATGGCTTGTCAGCATGGATTTTCCTGAATTGTGTCTGTTGGCTCCACCCTTAACCCATATTCCCCTTTTCCCCAAATAAATATCTTCTTTAGATCACAAAAAAATTCATGGAACTGAACTGTGTGGGCCTTGGAAACAACCAAGCCTTAAAAGACAGGGCCTTGTTCAACCTGAAATCTCTCTTCACAGATTTAGCAAAATTTCCGAATACTTACTATTTTTTTTATCCAGACGACAAAATGGGCACATGAGAACAGGCCCAAGCAAACCCTTTAATAGGTGGCAAAGCCTTACCCCCAGATTTGCTGTGTGTCAAAAACATTATTTTTAATCATTAGTTTTTTTTTCAACTAATAATCAACTAATGACATTAAAAAAGGTATAAATGATTTGGAAAAAAAACTAACATACCTTCTGTTTCTTCACCAGAATCTTAAAATTCCCAATCAAATGATCAGATTTGCAAATTGCCTGCATGGTCGGCTGCAGGAGGTGCCCCCTGGGACACAGAGGCAGCCGGGCGAGGAGAGGGACGTCGGTTCGCGGGCCAAGCCGGTTGAGGGTGACGGAGGGGGCCCTGAAGCAGCCTGGGGCTTACAAGGGCTTACCTGGATCGGGGGCGCTCCAGTACATCCAGCATGTGGACCAGACCATGAACATTTACTTTTGTAAATGGCAACAAAAGATGGAATGGAATACTTTATTGTCACATTTGACAAGGCACAGTGAAATTCTTTGCTTGCACACCCAAGTGTTTGCTTATTACAAATGGCGGCCACCTACAGCACTGACAAAGTTATAAAGTACCCAGTTCTCCCCCCCTCCCCCACAGCGGAACCCCATGCCGGGTCCTCCATTGTCATGGCGACAGGTGCAAGTATTTCACTGTGCATCGCATACAGTACATGACAATAAAAACCATTGAACCATGTACCACTAGGTTGTACCTGATGTTCTGTAGCCCGGTACTGGACTCTGGATTGAGCACACATGTGAAGTTGTTAGTCAAACGTGGCAACAAGCTCGAGGGTTTGGTGCACGACTTCTGAAACCCTGCATGGAACTGCTTGCAAAACTCTGCTAAACCTCGGCTATCATTTTCTAATGTGTAGGAAAGAACTGCAGATGCTGGTTTAAATTGAAGGTAGACACAAAATGCTGGAGTAATTCAGCGGGACAGGCAGCATCTCTGGAGAGAAGGAATGGGTGGTGTTTTGGGTCGAGACCCTTCTTCAGACTGATGTCTGGAGAGTGGGTGGTACAGAGATAGAATGTAGTCGGAGACAGTAAGACTGGTGGGAGAACTGGGAAGGGGGATGGGGATGGAGTGAGAGTGAAAGCAGGGCTACTTGAAGTTAGAGAAGTCAATGTTCATACTGCTAGGGTATAAGCTACCCAAGCAAAATATGAGGTGCTGTTCGGGGGGAGACGGGAGGGTGGGGGGTGCTTGAGCTTGCTTTTGGAAATGGTGGCAGTGACTCCAAGCTGCTGCGATTGCCACAGAGGCTTTTTGACGTCATGTTCATAAATAGTTAAATTGTTGTACCTTGTTATATTTTAAAATTGTTAAATTATAAATTTGTTTGTGTAATCTTCCAGCAAAGATAGATTTTTTAAAGTGTTTAAGTGTTTCATACCTATTTATCATTTCGGCTTCATGTGTGTTCGGCATCGGATTGTTTTTCGGCTTAGAATCTGATGGGGAACGAACATGACGTAGAAATGCCTCTGTGGCAATCGCAGCAGCGTGGAGTCACTGCCACCATTTTCCAAAAGCAAGCTCAAGCTCCCCCCCACCCTCCCGTCTCCCCCCCACCCTCCCATCTCCTTCTGACCAGTGATGTACATCACTACCTCTGTGGCAATCACAGCAGCTTGGAGTCACTGCCACCATTTTACAAATGCAAGCTCAATCTCCCACCCTCCTGTCTCCCCCCGGCCAGTGATGTGATGGATGCGGGGGTCTAGACCAATTGTTGAAAATGCCGCTCCCCGGAGATGTCATGTCCGTTCGGCGGATTTTCGACGTCATGTCCGTTCTGCGTCTTGTCCGTTTGGCGTGGTGTCCATTTGTCTTCATATCCTTTCGTCGTCTTGTCCGTTCGGCTTTGTGTCCTTTCGGCATCGCGTCTGTTCCGTTTCGGATCCTTTCGACAACGTGTCTGTTCGGTATCTTGGCTTTTCGGCATTGTGTCTGTTCGGTATTTTGGCTTTTCGGCGTCGTATCCGTTCGGTATCTTGGCTTCCACTTCTTGGCTTCGGCTTCTAGTCCTTTGACATCCCGTCCAGGTACCGTTTCTATATTTCTATGTTTCTATCTGGCCACTGTTTAGCCTTTGTGTCCTGGGGCACCTCCTATAGCCAACCTTGGGAGCACAGAGGGTAACACCCCGGTTCCTCATACCAGCCCTTTGTTCTTTGTGTCTTCCACCACCACCACCACCAACTTGACACTCTCCACCCTCCTCTCCGGTTCCCTAGTCCTCGGGGACTACAGGTCCAAGCTTGGCAGCTTCCCTCTTGAGGACAGGCTTCCTGGCTTCCCTCTACTGATGTTGCTATTTTAGATTCAGATTCATATTAGTTTATTGTCATATAACCAGGAAATGAAATTAAATTCCTTGTTCACATCAATCTGAGAATAAACTGTATGCACAACATATACATACAACACTAAATACAAACTACAAATATACAGTAAAACAGCAGGATGGTGCAAAGATTAAATTGCAATCCAAAGTAGTCCAAAATAAAGATTCAATGCTAAATTGCAATAACAGAATAACAAATGAAGTAGAGTTAAGAGTTCATGGAGCTATAATCCTGAAACATCTGTCCATTTCTTCAACCCCCACCTCTACCCCCTCCCCTCAAGATGTTGTCTGCCCCACTCTTGTGTTTTTTTGCTCAAGATTCAGCCTCTGCAGTCTTTTGTGTTTCTTGTGGCTCGGGGTGGCACAGTGACGCAGTGGTAGAGTTGCTGCCTTATAGCGCCCCAGTCCTGGGCTCAATCTTGACTCTGAACGTTGGCTGTACGGAGCTTGTATGTTCTCTCTTTGGGTTTTCTATGCTGTTGTACATGGTGATCGCTGGTTGGCACAGACTCAGTGGGTCGAAGGGCCTGTTTCCATGCTGTATCCTTCAAGTCTAAAGTAAAGTCAGATTTCCTGTTCATATTTTTGGAGAAACAGGACAATGCTGTGAAGGTCTTAGTTTCTGTGGAATAAGAAAGAGGAGTGTTATTCAGGATTGTTATCGTTAATTAAAATAGAAAGTGAATTAATTCTGATATGTGGTCGTCAGCCTGGAATATTGTTCTTATATTCTCCAGCAACAGCAGTTGTCTTGTCTGTGAGTAAGTTTTATATTTGCTTGGGTTTACGGTGCATGTGTCATTTGACTGTGTTCCTTTCTTGCATCAAAATCCAGTCATTCTTGCAGGAAACATAGTGGATCATTATGAAGAACAGGAGTGACTTTGGTATTGAAGATCCAAATGTGAATAGTTTGCTGCAATTGCCTTCAAACTTCACAATGAACAGTAGCACTTGTCTGAACCATAACCACGTTGCCAAAGCAATACAGGAACAAGTAACAATTTGGCCATTGAAGTGGTTTGAAAGTATGAGCGACAATCCTACAAATTAAAATCTGATAATATTTGGTTCTCAGTCTCAAGAGGGAAACATAGAGACATAGAAACATATAAAATAGGTGCAGGAGTAGGCCATTCAGCCCTTCGAGCCAGCCCGCCATTCAATATGATCATGGCTGATCATCCAGAATCAGTACCCTGTTCCAGCCTTCTCCCCATATTCCTTGATTCCGTTAGCTTGATTTCATTCCGAGAGCCAAGAATATTTAATTGTTATATGTGCCTTCAACAGAAAAATTAAATTCTTATTTGTATCAGCTTGACAGGCCCATAAATGCAATACGTGTGGATAATAATCATAATCACAATCACAATAATACTTTATTAGCTAAGTATGTTTTTCAACATTCGATGAATTTCATTTGCCAAGTCTGTCATACAAATAAAAAGCAACGGAACACACAAAACACATTTTAACAGAAACATCCATCACAGTGACTCCTCCACATTCCTCACTGTGATGGAAGGCGAAAAAAAGTTCAATCTCTTCCCTTTGCTCTCCCGCGGTTGGGGGCCTCGAGCCCTCCTTTGACGGGATGATCTTGATTCCCGTAGCTGGCGGCAAGCCCTCCGCGTCAAGGACATCAGCTCCTGCATCGGGGGGATGTCAGCTCCCCCGTGCCGGACGATCGAACCCCGCGTCGGGGCTGGTTGAACCTTCCGTGACGTTGGAGCTCCCGACATCCACGGCCTCTCCCAAGACTGCGAGCTCCCGATGTAAAGGCCGCAGGCGATCCCAGGCAAGGGATCAACTCCGATGTTAAGTCCACGCTCCTCTGTGGGGCCCAAGGTCGGTCCGAGGAGGCCTCCAGCTCCATCGATGGTAGGCCGCAAAGCGACTGGAGAATGTGATCTGAAAATTAATCACATCTCCGGCAAGGTAAGAAACTGAAAAAAAAGTTTCTCCCGACCACAAACAAAAAAAGACGAAAAAGCACACAGACTGTGGGCAGGGCTGCCAATCGTGCGGCGCCCTTGGTGTTTATTTGTTTAATAATTTTATAAATTAATTAATGTAATACTATTGCAAAAATCAAAGTCTTTAGTGTGACTGGACAGTCTGTAGAAGTTCATAGTTGTTGAGGTTAGTGTTTGGTGTTCAAGAGCCTGATGATTGTTGGAAGAAGCTATTCTTGTAGTCAGTGGTCACATTGTTCAGTCTCTTGAGAATTAGTAAAAATGAACTAAAGATTAAAGGGGTGAGATATAAAAACAGAAAATGCAGGAGACAGCAGAGCACAAGAATATTTTGGGTGGATGAAGTTTTAATTCTAACTCCAGCTCTCCAAAGCTGCCTAATTTGCTGAGTTTTTCAGTCATTTCCTGTATTTACTTTTGTTGCAGCATTCTACAAACCTGCAACTTTTACTTAGCATTAAATGGATGAGTTATAGGGCCGTGATAACATTCTAGATCTGCTAATATATATTAATGAAATAGCCAAGTTGTAAAGAATAATAAAGTCTAAATCAGAAAATGTTACATTATTTTCAATGAATTTACACTACTCAAATGAAGTTAGTATTTTATGTAAGCACCATTCGAAAACAGAACCTTCAATGTTTCTTATGAATTTACTTTTAAAACTCACAGGAAAAGTTATTTTCACTTTCAATGATGTAGTAATGTAATTAGTCTACCATTCAAACCACATTAATAAATGTCACAAAGAGTATCTGGGTCATCCATTTAAACAAAATAAAGTTTCCTCAATAATAGAAGGTTATGAGGACGTGATTTGGTTTAATAACAGATAAATTATTGTAATTCTTCATCGTAGGGTGATTGCTTAATCAGTTTTTCTTAGGTGACTCATTTTCCACTGGAATAACAAGTGTTGAGTTATGGTCCATTGAGCTGTTGCATATTTACTTCTATCATTCAATTTGTTGATGGAATGGTAGCAAGCCAAAGGTCAAATTGAATGCATTTTTTTATTAATACACATGTGATGAGATGTGGTTAAAGTATAAAGTATTTCCTTTGAGTTTGGACACAATACATCTTGGGTGTGTTCAAGTTTATTCATGGATTCTCAGGTCCCAGATTTACAGTAGACAGTCAGACACTATTTCTCAGAGTGGAAATGTCAAAGACGAGATGGCATAGCTTTAAGGTGAGATGAGCAGGGTTTAAAACAGACATTAGGGAAAGTTATTTTACACAGAGTGGGGGGTGTCTGGAACAAAGGGCCAGAAGTGGTAGTGACATCAAACACGATTGTGGCATTTAAGAGCTTTTTAGATCGGCACATGGATATGCAGGGAATATGCATGGATACACTGCACATTTCATTTTAACCTTCTGGTAACTTGCCCAAAATCAAGGATAGTTATGGTACTCCATCAGATTAAAACATGTTTCTGATTTAGATCAGCAAGATTAATTCCATCTTCTTAAACTGGTGACCGGTGAGAATTTAATTCTGACCACCGTATCAGCTTAATAACAATTTAACAATTTATGCTCGATCAATTTAATATTTATTAAGTAAACAACAGTTCAATCCAAATGTGCAATGGCAAATCGCAAGAGAAAAATCTGAGCACTGCAACTATTTCAGGTATTTCTCAAATCTGAGCATGATTAAATTTTAAAAGAAATCTTGTACCTAATTACTGTAGTGGACTTGTATGCTCTTAAACAATGTCAAGCCTCATGAACTTCAGTACCTAACAATAGAGTCCCTTATTTGCAGCTGGTGGTCACCGAATTGATTATTCCATTTAAAGGACTATTAAGCGTTCCAAACAGATGATATTATAGTGCCATGTAAGATGAACCCAGTTTTGTCCCGTTTCCCTCTTTTTTTACATGGGAGTAGTTGCTCTTGATTAAGAGCTATCTGTCTGGGACAATCTGTGCTAAACCATTCTCAACAGGCTGAAGAGATCACAGTGCATCAGTTATAAAATATTTTAAATGCCGATAGGATTGGTAAATTTGAAACGTTTCAAAGGTTAAGTTCATTCCAATTATTTTGTTCCCACAAATTCCATCAATTCAACAGTGCATAAATTATTGAATTGGATAATACAGTATTGCAGAATGGATTGCATTTTCATAACTTGTATTTATACTGCATTGCAGTTTACACTCCATCACCGAAGTTGCTGCTTCTTCCTTTACAGGGGCCGCAGAGCATTTTTGAAAGTGGGGGGCTGAGCGATCACTGATCACCGTGTGTGTGTGTGTGTGTCGTATATCCAGTGTGCGTATATCCAGCCTTCGCCGGGGGTCACCAAACGTCTCAACTGGCCGACAAGGGGGTCTGGTGCCAGCACAGTGTCTGGAGCTGTGGGCAGGTGTCTGGCGTCAAGAGGGTGGCCGGCATCGTGGATCCCAGTCTGGGATAGAGGGGAGAGGCAGTCGGGAGTGCTCGGGGGAGGTTGAGGATCGCTCCCGATCTGTAGGGCAGATATCTGGCTGATAGGGTGTGTTGGCGACGGGGGCTCCAGTTCTGGGACATGGGTGGGCAGGATGCTCCATATCTGAAGGATCTGAGTGACTGTGAACGGGTCTCCCAATCCTCAACGTGAAGCAATCATGTACAATAAACATTTAAAAACCAAATAATGGCCTCGCTAGCCCGATGCCAATCGGTTGATCACTAATGATTGCATCGATATCTTGCTCGTTGCCAATTTATAAGGCAGCTCCTCAAGAGGGAATGTGTCGCAACTCCCAAACATTCTTGGTTTTCTCAATCTTTCTTGGATTCTCGGCGATGCAAGAGTTAATCTTTGATCATTCCATCAAACTATTTTTATCTCCAGTTTTACCCATTATTGTTTCAGAAATGGTGTAGCAATTGACAGTAATTGTTCAGTAACGCATGGGCCGTGGAACCGGGGGGACTGCAGCCCCCCCCCCCACTTTTTTGGCTACTGTACGGGGTGATCGCTGGTCAGTGCAGACTCGGTGGGCCGAAGGGCCTGTTGCCGCACTGCATCTCTAAATTGAAAAAGTTTATCTCAATTAATTTTACCTGAATTTAGTAAAGGGCCTGTCCCACTTTCCCGAGTTATTCACAAATTCTCCCGAGTTATTCACGAATTATCCCGAGTTTTCCCCTTGATTCAAACTCGCTGAATGTTCGTAACGAGTCCGTAGGAGACTGTGGATATATTGTAGCGGCTCGTTATGCCAGCCGTAGGTACTCGGGACATCAGGTAAGCCTGGACGTTTTTTCCAGCCTGATGAAAAAATGTCCACGAGTAAAAAAATAGCCCCGAGTACCTACGGCTGGCATAACGAGCCGCTACAATATATCCACAGATTAATGATTAAACCCTTCATGATTTTGGGTAGTTTAATGTATTCTGCATTTCTTAATGTGTATCTTTTTATAAGAATGCTGATTTTTTGGCACTGATATTGTGGGCCAAAGTGTCTGTCCATGTGTTGTGCTATTCTATGTTTGAGTTTGAGTTTAGTTTATTGTCATGTGTACCGAGGTACAGTGAAAAGCTTTTTGTTTAGTTTAGAGATACAGTGCGGAAATAGGCCCATCGGCCCACCAAGTCCACACTGACCACCGATTCCCGTAAATTAACACTATCAATAGCGACAATTTACAGTTTTACCAAGCCAATTAGCCTACAAACTTGTATGTCTTTGGTTGTGTGCTAATCGGTCAGAGAAAGACAATACATGATTACATTCAAGCCATCCACAGATCCATGAGAAAGGGAATAATGAGAATAATGTTTAGTGTAAGATGAAGTCCAGCAAAGTCTGTAGGCCTCGCTGGTCGAGTCCTCGTGGCACCAGGAGTCGCTGTGGTAGACTACTGGTCCAGGGAATCGAGAATCTATAGATCTGAGAGGAGATTGAGCATAGTTAAAGTAAGAAAAGAGATTTAAAAGTCTGGAATGATTGTAATGCACTTATGTGTCTAGCACACAAAGAGTCGACTGGCTTGGGTGCCATCTTGGACCTATGTAAATAAATTCTGGCCAACAAAGTTATAGAAACCTAAGAAAACAAGGTACAATGTAATTGCTGGACAGGTCAATTCCTGGAGTTTCTTTCTTTATTCCAATGTTTAAGTTCAAAATGTTTGGAGATATAGACTATCTAGACCAGGCGTCACAGAGCCCAGGAGTGACAGCATCAGCACTATCCATGCTAAGCCTTCCAAATCACTGGTAGGATGAACACATTAACATCAGTGTCCTATCCCAGGTCTGTATCACCAGCACTACGGTCAAAGAGACACTTATTGCTTCCGAAGTGCAGAAGAAGTCTGAACCAGACTCCTAAAAAAGTATTCTACTGTATTTATCATCATAATAAGAGATTAAACAGGTGGACAGAGGAAACGATCCAAACTTCCCCACTCATTTGTGAGAATCTCTGGTCCAAGAATGCAAAAAGAAACAGAAAGGACCTGGAGCCCTGGTGTTAAGGTCATATCAAAGCCCAGAATAAACTGTGGAAGGAACGCATCACCTTGCAAATTACCTCTCTATCCACCCCTTCAAACATTGACTGCCCCACCTGTGACTGAGTTGTTGGATTTCACCTTGACAACAGAATCCACATAAGTGGAGGGGAAGCAGGTCTTAGCTGATTCCAAAGGACAGCTTAGGATGGCCGCATGGTGGTACATCTGGTAGAGCTGCTGCTTCAGAGCCAGAGACCCAGGTTTATTCCTCACCTCAGGCGCTGTATCTGTGGAGTTTGAACATTTTCCCTGTGACCACATGGGTTTCCTCAGGGTGCTCTGGTTTCCTCCTATATCCCAAAGATGTGTTGTTTTGTAGGTTAATTGGCCTCTGTGAATTGCTCCTGATGTGTCGGGAGTGGATGAGAAAGTGGGATAACAGAACAACTGTGAACAGGCAATCAATGGTTGGTGTGCATGGATTTAGTGGGCTGAAGGGCCTATTTCCTTGCTGTATCTTTAAACAAAACTTTTGTTTAAATAGACAAAGGGGAATGAGAAGATGGGAGTAGAAAAAAAGGATGAAGTAGAAATGTAATCTTTTCATATAAGTAGAATTAAATTTGAGGCCTCGCAGCCGCTGGTTCGATTCTGATCTCTGAAGCTGTCTGTGTGGAGTTTGCATGGTCTCTCTTGACTTTTTCCCCTCGGATGCTTTGGTTTTCGCCCACATTCCAATAACATGTAAGTCGGTTGGCTGCTGTAAATTACCATTAGTTTAGATGAATGGTAAAAAAAGAGGGAAACACAATTAAAGACCATGGAGGAGTGAACAGATTATAGCAAAATAAGTTGGCATAGACTTGATGGGTGGAATGGTCTCCTTCTAAGGAAGCTATATTTTCAATATAAGAAAAATGGATTGGACAGCTCTTGTTCACCAAGATTTGAATGCGATAATGAATAATCATAAAAATAACCAAAGCCTGGACCCCAAACCTTCTTGGACATCCAGCCACAAAATATAGGAAAAATGTAGGCCTTTTTAAAAGAAAATGAACAGTGGGAACATTCAATGGGATATATGAAACAAGACTCAGTACTGTACTGTTGTGCCACAAATTCCACAGTAAATGACTTAATTCACTTCGTCATTCATTTCCATTCTATTTAATTTGGACCTTGGTGTCAATCCAACAGAACAAGAAGATCTTTCAATTTTTAACATTTTATCAGGATTGCTTGTGTCCTGTGTGAATGGGTATTTTTTCTTATTTTTGTTATTGCAGCATCCTCCCATAACTTGATCAGACTTGAGTTTTACACCCACTTCAAGTAAGCCCTGTTAACTTCCTAACCACTAGTTTCAAAATCTGTTTGTTTTGTTAAAATAAACTGGTTAGTTACATTAACATCCCTTCACACAAAGTCATGCAGTTTCCGAATGTGCCAGGAAGCTCTTTTGGCACGCTGTTGAAAAGACACCCTGTGCGAGATTCAACACGTGTTATTGCAGGCATTTTACATTTTCATCTACAGTATATTATTGAAAATATTAACTTCTTGACCAAAAGTTTTTTGGTCAAATAATGGTAAAGAAATTTGATTAATAATGAACAAGATTGTAATTATATTCTTTTGTGGGAACTTAATTTGCCTTTATCCCCTCATTTGCTTTTGTCACAGAAGGCTGTGGAGGGCAAGTCAGTAGATATTTTTAAGGCAGAGATAGATAGATTCTTGATTAGTACATGTGTCAGAGGTTATGGGGAGAAGACAGGAAAATTGGGTTAGGAGGGAGAGATAGATCAGCCATAATTGAATGGCATAGATTTGATGGGCCGAATGGCCTAATTCTGATCCTGTCACATGATCTTATGATCTTTATCAATTCTACAGATTTGAACGTCAAGAATGTTTAATTGCCTAATGTACCTTCAATGCTGCCTCTCTTGCTGCAGCTTAACAAGTCCATAATAACACATAATAAATAATCAAAAATACAGTAAAATAATAACTGTGTTACTAGGTAACTGAGGTCACTTTTAACAAGCTGTGATATTACAGTCAGCAATATTAGAATTGTATTGAGCTCACCTGCTATTTAACATCCAAAACGATTTGTTTTATACTTTAAATGTTCAAAATGCATTAATTCCTAACCACCTTCAAAATATGTAATGTAAAAAAAAAATAATATATAAAAAACATGCAATAGGACCAATTTTTAATCCTAACAATTGCCTTCAAGCGAAATGTTTTCTTTCAATTTGTGCATGAATTGGATGATAAAATGGCATTTATTGTTCATTATTGGCTTTGATGCTGGACCTCAAGATTAAAAAAAAATTATTGCATCCCTATCTGGTAGGCGATGAACTCCAGGATTGTGACCCACTGGTGAGGAAGGATCAGTGATGAAGCTCCATGTCACATTGATGAGGAATGTGGCATAAAAATTGTAGATGGTATTGTTTTTATCAATCTGCTTTCATTATCCCGGTAAATGGATGAAGTTGTAAAGGTGGGAAGTACTGTTGAGTAAATTTCAGAGGATTCCAGCAATGATTTTTATCAATGGGATGCACAGCATACATAATGCCTTGGCTGTAATGCTAGGTGGTGGATTGGGGCAGCTTTGTCTGTTGTTGCATTCAAGGTAAGTAATTGTTGGATGACAATTAAGGTGAGGAGCATGGATGGGAGGAAGAAACATTTGCAGCAAAATATTCAGTGTCTGACGTAGTCCTATAGATAACCTTCCAGTCTCCCAGGAATTTCCTGGCACAAATATGTGTTACGTTTGCCAATTATCAGCCAAGCCTGAATTTTTGTTAAGGTCTTCATGCATATGGGTATGGACTACTTCATTATTTGATTGTATGAACTGTGCAATCATCAGCCTACATCCTATTTTTCATTTTATGTACCGTGAAAATCATCAATTGTATTTGGTGAACCTTGTACTCTGTCCTGGTGGAATCTTACAGCAAACCCTTAAAATCAGGATGATACAAAAAAACACAATTAATTTCCTTTGCACTTGCTGCCAAGCTGCATTGCATTTCTGAAGGTGAAAGAACGGGTTATAAAGTCTTCATTTCCCCCCCTCCCCCTCTCACACAGTCACATCAGATACTCTTTAAATTGTTTTTGATTTAAACCAATTTACTCGGAATTGAAAACTTCATGAGATGCAAACTTTTCAAATATGTTCTCCAGTTTTTCAAATGGTTTAAAAAAAAAAGCAGGAAAACTATTCAGGGAAATTAGTTGAGATAAGCTTAACTCTTAACATCTGCTTAATAGTTTTATATTTATTTTCCATTTTGGACCTTGCATATTTCCGTTGGAGGAGGAAAAAAGTGAAACAAAAACTGGATATCGGAGAAATATGTCCAAAGATGTACAAAACTACAGCATTATAAAGATTGTTTATTGTTAGATTAGTTTACACAAACCTATAAACCTGGGCAAAATTGGTTAAAGTAATTTTTAACTGCACAATCGTTTTTTGGGGGGAAGTTTGAAGGTTCAGTATTCTCTGTACAGTTTTGGCATGTAGTGTCAGTTTCTCCATCTAGGGTGAAGATTGCTAGTGCTACCTTACATCACCTCTCTATACCAGAATGCTGTCTTTAAATTGCCAGACTGCCTGTCCTATCTGGCACTGAATGAGCAGAAGTTTCCAAATTTTCAGCAGACTGAAGCCATTGTATTCAGTCTGGCCACAAACTCTTAACCTTCAAGACAATTGTCGAAACTGAAACAGACCGTTTGAAACCTCAGTGCATTTTTTTACATTTTTGCTGAATTTTGTGCTTTGTTGATCTATGTGATGACAGAGATTAATCAACTCACTAATGCTGAAGGCTAAATGGCAACATTATTTAAAAGTCCAATTACATGAAAACTGCATTCATAGCCAGGCTGCAATTTACCATTCTACGCATTTGCAGATTAGTCTGCACACTGTACAGAGAATACTGAACCTTACTACGCTCTTTACTACCTAAAACTAAAACTGACCTTCAACAGCCAATTGACCAGACCTAATATTCCTCTTTTTGGATGAAATGTGATTGCAAAATGCTTCTCTCAGATATTATAGACTACCACAAGAACAGGCCACCTTCACTCTCAACCTCCTGGCCTCCGGACTTTTGCAGTTCTCATTTGCCTTTTGTCAAAGCTGGGTGATCCCAACCACACTCAATGTCAGCGGCTCCTCTATCATCCCATAGTAGTGGGCATGACGACAATATCTACTTTGCTGGTGCCACAAGCTAGGCCATGTGTTTTGAGAGAGATACATCCCTGGCATCTTACTGGCAGGCGCACATGGCTCAACTAGCTGCAGCGCTACAAGTTCTTTATTGGGGCTACCAACAGTCCTGATATTGTTTGTCCTTCATCCTCAAACATTATCCTGTCTCTTCTTTTTTTTTTTAATAGTGTTGAGAAACTTATTCCCTGCAGCCTGATGATGAAGAAACATCTCTTCTGCAGCTGATGTTGCCCACTAGCTTCTAGAAATCCCTATTCACAAACTAAAGAGAACAATCTCTGCCCTCAAGAATCCCCAGTGTTGTCATGGCGATATAAAGAGTAGTGATTATAAAAATTAAAGCGAAGAAGTACAACGTAGCAAAGATGAGCGGGAAGCAAGAGAATTGGGTAATGTTTAAAGAACAACAGAAGATAACCAAAAAGACAATACGGGGAGAAAAATGAGGTACGAAGGTAAGCTAGCCAAGAATATAAAGCAGGATAGTAAAAGCTTCTTTAGGTATGTGAAGAGGAAAAAATTAGTTAAGACCAAAGTTGGACCCTTGAAGACCGAAAAAGGTGAATTTATTATGGGGAACAATGAAATGGCAGATGAGTTGAACAGGTACTTTGGATCCGTCTTCACTAAGGAGGACACAAACAATCTTCCTGATACAGTGGTGGTCAGCGGATCTGGGGTGACAGAGGAACTGAAGGAAATCCACATTAGGCAGGAAATGGTGTTGGATAGACTGATGGGACTGAAGGCTGATAAATCCCCAGCGCCTGAAGGTCTGCATCCCAGGGTACTTAAGGAAGTGGCTCTAGAAATCGTGGATGCATTGGTGATAATTTTCCAATCTTCTATAGACTCAGGATCAGTTCCTGTGGATTGGAGGGTAGCTAATGTTATCCCACTTTTTAAGAAAGGCGGGAGAGAGAAAACGGGAAATTATAGACCAGTTAGCCTGACATCGATGGTGGGGAAGATGCTGGAGTCAATTATAAAAGATGAGATAGCCGCACATTTGGATAGCAGTAACAGGATCAGTCCGAGTCAGCATGGATTTACGAAGGGGAAATCATGCTTGACTAATCTTCTGGAATTTTTTGAAGATGTAACTAGGAAAATGGACAAGGGAGAGCCAGTGGATGTAGTGTACCTGGACTTTCAGAAAGCATTTGATAAGGTCCCACATAGGAGATTAGTGGGCAAAATTAGGGCACATGGTATTGGGGGTAGAGTGCTGACATGGATAGAAAAGTGGTTGGCAGACAGGAAACAAAGAGTAGGGATTAACGGGTCCCTTTCAGAATGGCAGGCAGTGATTAGTGGGATACCACAAGGCTCGGTGCTGGGACCGCAGCTATTTACAATATACATCTTTGATTTGGATGAAGGGATTCAAAGTAACATTAGCAAATTTGCAGATGACACAAAGCTGGGTGGCAGTGTGAACTGTGAGAAGGATGCTATGAGAATGCAGGGTGACTTGGACAGGTTGGGGGAGTGGGCAGATGCATGGCAGATGAAGTATAATGCGGATAAATGTGAGGTTATCCACTTTGGTAGCAAAAACAGGAAGGCAGATTACTATCTAAATGGTGTCAAGTTGGGAAAAGGGGAGGTACAATGGGATCTGGGGGTCCTTGTACATCAGTCTATGAAAGTAAGCATGCAGGTACAGCAGGCAGTGAAGAAAGCGAATGGCATGTTGGCCTTTATAACAAGAGGAATCGAATATAGGAGCAAAGAGGTCCTTCTGCAGTTCTACAGAGCCCTAGTGAGACCACACCTGGAGTATTGTGTGCAGTTTTGGTCCCCTAATTTGAGGAAGGACATTCTTGCTATTGAGGGAGTGCAGCGCAGGTTTACAAGGTTAATTCCCGCGATGGCGGGACTGTCATATGATGAGAGAATGGAGCAGCTGGGCTTGTACACTCTGGAGTTTAGAAGGATGAGAGGCTATCTCATTGAAACATATAAGATTGTTAAGGGCTTCGACACGCTAGAGGCAGGAAACATGTTCCCGATGTTGGGGGAGTCCAGAACCAGGGGCCACAGTTTAAGAATAAGGAGTAAGCCATTTAGAACAGAGACGAGGAAACACTTTTTCTCACAGAGAGTGGTGAGTCTGTGGAATTCTCTGCCTGAGAGGGCGGTGGAGGCAGGTTCTCTGGATGCTTTCAAGAGAGAGCTAGATAGGGCTCTTAAAAATAGCAGAGTCAGGGGATATGGGGAGAAGGCAGGAATGGGGTACTGATTGGGGATGATCAGCCATGATCACATTGAAAGGCGGTGCTGGTTCGAAGGGCAGAATGGCCTACTCCTGCACCTATTGTCTATGGTCTATTATAGAATAGGTTTGCGATTTTGTGTGCTCATGCCATTAAAGGATAAACTCTGATAAGCTCACCGATAAGCTCTCAACATATTGTTTAATACATTTGACCAGGAATTTCCACTATCCGTGAAACAGTGTCAGTACAGAAGGGAGCTCAACAATGCTGTTTTTCAACCAGTGCTGATGAACGTCGTGTTTTTAAAAATGCATTTTTGAGTAAAATATTAACTTCAAATGTTCAAAATATGGTGAAGATGAATTCTCAGGCCACTGCTTTTAGCAGACTTTGCTAAGGGGCAACACATAAATGAGATAGAGAAAGGGCGACAAGGATGGCTCCTTGGGGAACACCAGAATAACAGTGTGGGTGTGGGAAGGAAAACTATCACTGGTAACAATCAGACATTTTAAAAAAAAGCGACAGGAAAGTGAAGTTCATCCAGCTGTGCAACCATAGAAGGGATTTAGTACAAAGTGAAGATAGACACAAAAAGCTGAAGTAACTCAGTGGGACAGGCAGCATCTTTGGAGATAAAAAATGGGTGACGTTTTGGGTTGAGACCCTTCTTCTACAGAGTGATGTGGTCAGCTTTGTGATGAAGATTGCAGACTAGTTGAAAGGCAGGGAAAGAAAGATTGTATTTGCCATAATCACATAGGCTGACTTAGTGTTGGCCGCCTGCCTTAATCATAATGATGGAATGTGGTTGCAGACTAAGGTGGTGTACAATTCTGCTGCTGAAGATACACCACACTGACCAAGTAAATCTGGTCATTAATACTCCAGATGCTCACCTACTGCATCAATAGAAACGGTTAATGCTCAGAGTCTTTTACCCAGGGTCAGGGAATCAAGAACCAGAGGACATGGGTTTAATGTGTGAAGGAAAATAATTAATAGCAACCTGTGGGGCAACTGATTGGTATATGAAACGATCTGCTGGAGGAAGTAGTTGAGACACATACTATAACAGCATTGAGAGTCAAAAAGCATGGAAATGCTATTTGGCCCAATTTTCTCCTGACAACCAAGATGCTCCATCTACACGTCCCACCTGCCTGCATTTCACCCATATTCTTCTAAACCTTTCTTATCCATGTACTTGTCCAAACGTCTTTTAAATGTTGTTATAGTACCTGCCTCAACTGCTTCCACTGGCAGCTCGTTCCATAAACCCACCTCTGTATAAAAAAAATGAAAAGTAACATGGACAGGTACATAGATAGGAGAAATTAGGGTGATCAAAAAGGCTTTTGGCATATTGGCCTTCATCAATCAGAGCATTGAGTACAGGGGTTGGGAGGTCATGTCGCAGTTGTGTAAGACTTAAGTATTGTGTTCAGTTCTGGGCACCATGTAGTAGGAAAGATGTTGTCAAGCTGGAAAGGGTGCAGAGAAGATTTACGAGGATGTCACCAGAACTCTATGGTCTGAGCTATAGGAAAAGGTTGAGCAGGATAGGACTCTATTCCTTGGAGTGCAGGAGGATGAGGGGTGATCATATAGAGGTGTATAAAATCATGAGAGGAATAGGTCGAGAAGATGCACAGAGTCTCTTTTCCAAAGTTGGGGAATCAAAAACCAGAGGACATAGGTTTAAGGTGAGGGGGGAAAGATTTAATAGGAATCTGAGGGGTAATTTTTTCACGCAAAGGGTGGTAGGTGTATGGAACGAGATGAGAGAGGAAGTAATTGAGGCAGGAACTCTCACAATGTTTAAGAAACATTTAGACAGGTACACGGTAGGACGGGTTTAGAGGGATAGGGGCCAAACGAGGGACTAGCGTGGATGGGATATGTGGGCAAGTTTGGCCGAAGGGCCTGTTTTCACTCTGTAAGACTCTGACTAAGTTTATAGGGATATGCAGAGGGTCAAATGCAGATAAATTGATCTACTTTAGATGGGGCAGCTTGGTTGATATGGATAAGTTGGGCCTAAGGTCCTGTTTCCATGCTGTATGTCTCTATAATACAATTTTCTTCAGTGACATGTAAAAGGCTTTTGTATTGGAAAATCCATGTAGCAAATTGTGAAGAAAGTTTTGATGGAATTTAAACTGAGCTTGTGAACTCTGCTCTTCACTACATAAGTTGTGGATGTGGCAATATGTTAATTGTAGTTTGTAGCTCTCCATAACCACATCAGCTGCTTACACTACGGAACACATTTCAATGTCTTTTCTAAGACCAACACAAAGTTCTGGAATATCTCAGCAGGTCAGGCAACATTTGTGGAGGGAATGATAAGGCAACATTTCGAGTCAGGGACTTTCTTCAGATTCTGACGTCTGAAGATGGGTCCTAACTTGGAAACTCACCTTTCTATTCACTCTAGTCTGAAGAAGGATCCTAACCCGAAACATCCTATCCATTCCCTCCACAGATGCTGCCTGACCCAGTTGAGTTACTCTAGCACTGTGTGTTTTGTTCAAGATTCCAGCATCTGTTGTTCAGGTCCATAAGTTATAGGAGCAGAATTAGGCCCTTTGGCCCATCAAGTCTACTCTGCCATTCAATCATGGCTGATCTATCCTTCCCTCTCAATCCCATTCTCCTGCCTTCTCCCCATAACCCCTGACACCCATACAAATCATGAATCTATCAATCTCCACCTTAAAAATATCCATTGACTTGGATTCCACAGCCTTCTGTGGCAAATAATTCCACAGATTCACTACCAAATAAATTCCTAGCCATCTTCTTTCTAAAGGTACATCCTTTTATTCTGAGGGCATGACCTCTGGTCCTGGACTCTCCCACTAGTGGAAACATCCTCTCGACATCCACTCTATCCAGGCCTTTCACTATTCGGTAAGTTTCAATGAGCCCCCCCCCCCCCCCCGTTTCAACATGTATTGCATGCTGGTCAGAGAACATTTGTCACGAGGGTGAAACACAGCTCTAAATAAAAACTACATAATGGGCCTGTCCCACTTACGCGACTTTTACGGTGACTGTCGGCACCCGTCATAGGTCGTTGCAGGTCGCCAAAAATGTTCAACATGTTGAAAATCCAGCGGCGACCAGAAAGACGCTATGACTCTTTGGGCGACTGAGGAGACTACTCACGACCATACAGTCGACACCCCGGCGACATGTCACGTGGTGCCGGCAGTCACCGAAAAAGTCGAGTAAGTGGGACAGGCCCGTAACAATTCCATGGAGGCCTCATATTTAGAGAGTAATATGCATTCCTGCAGTTTGTGAGTGTGAGTGCATGCTTTCCCAGTCACCCTTTTATCCCAATACCTTACCCATCGACCTAATGTCTTCCTCTCATATCTAATGAGCTGACCAATACCAAATACCTCAATGCCCATGACGTGATGCTCCCTGTGATCAACACTCCCTGATGCTCATGCTCCATCCAATGCTAGGCTTGATCATCCCACGACGTCTGCCACCTGGGGTCTCTTTACCCCATTGCTACACTCTACACTTTGCTTGACTCTCTCTCTTTTCAAACCACAACGGTGAAGCTTGTGGAGGAGAGGCCTTTCTTTACACCAAGTGTTTACGATTACATTGGCTTCTTGCACCTCACGTGTGATGGAATTTATTTGAAGTGCTTGAGCTCCCGTACTGCAATACTTTATTGTGCCTTTGTGGATGCTTGAAAATGCTAGCCAGGCATGTTTAAAGGTTCAATTAGAGAAGCAGGCTTCCACAAATGCAAACAACTCTCCAGATCTCATTTAATTTACCCTGTCATTTGATTTGTTTCTGTATTGTGAAATACAGCTCATATACTAATTGAAAATAATCAGGGAATAGTCCAACATACTATATAGCTAAATATTATTTCATGCGAGTGGCATTCTACATACACTAAAGCTCCTGTTCACAGGTTTCACAAAGTACTCTGTGTGTTTATGGAAAACGTTTACTAGTGATTTATTTAATCAGTGTATGAAGTACAACTTCTGAGTATTACTGCTTGATTGAACAACTTTACTTCAGAAGAACTGTATTATAAAACATGTTCAGCATCCTATTGGTCTTTTCCCCTTATTTTGTGTACGTGTGACACTTTCCACGTCTGAGCCTACTGTACATTTTAGATTAATCTGCCAATGCCTGAAAGCATAGGGGCAGGAAGCTGCCGTGAACTGTGGACTGTTTGCAAAGTCCTGGCATTTTGGATTTGAGCAATAAACCGTGAGACAGAGGACGTTGATGGAAATATGAGAGCGGGCTGCACGTTTGAAAGAAGCCAAAGCTGCGTGTAGGCTCGGTCTGTATCCTGATGAATTTGAGATAAGGTGAACGGGAACTGCTGCACTTTCCTGCAATACAAATCTTTCTCCTGACAGGATTTGTTCCAAGTGCTGCCCAGCTGTGTGTTGTTTAAGAGGAGCCTCTAGGGGAAAAGCAGAGCAGAAGCTGGGAAAGGAAGTGAAAGCATTTTTCAAGGGCTATCGTTAAGACTGCCTTAAAGTGGTACATCTGGCAATTGAAAGCAGGAGGTAGGAAAAACATCCATAGCCTCGAAACAGGAGGAGCAAGCAGACTCCAGAGAGAGTCTGACAATAACCTGAAGAAAAGACTGTCAGGAGAAGGGGAGGAAATGGCTTGGATTTCACTCTGGCAGCGTGTTTTTTACCTAACTGTCTTTGGATTGCTTTACCCGGCCACCAACTCTGGGGAAAGCAGTGGTCTTTCTATTAACACTGAAGATAATCCCACTGGGAAACCTACCAGCTTTAGCAATCGGCCTTCAGTTCATGTAAAGAATCAGTCTGAGAAGGTAATCAACTAATTTTCCATAAAGAACATGTAAATATTAATGCTGTGTTCAGGTGAATGTTATCACTGTTTAAAATAATTTCTATAAACTATTTATAATCTGTTTAAAATAATCTCTATAAGATATTTATGGAAAAAAATATCTCTATAAGATATTTAAGAAACAAACTAAGAAAAGATGAAATCTATACTTGGAATTCCAGCTGCATACAGCACTGCGATTTGAACAGTTATTTTGTACATTTCTGATATTGTTCTCAGTTTTTCCTCTATATTGTGTTAGTAAAAGGAAACGGCTGCTGACCTTTCCATTTCTAGTGCTTTCTCCTGCCTCTCCCACTGTGCCACATTCCTTGCCTATGTATCAAATCACTCCAGTTTATCTAAGATTAATTAGTAGGTTTAGGGACTTTGGATCTGTTGAACTGCAGTTTAAGGATGAGGAGGAATGCGAAATCCCATGTAATTCAATGAACAAGTTACAAGTAGGCAGTGATTGTTTAAAAAAAAGAAAATGTAAACACATAAAAGAAAGAAGATGGGTAAGTATTAAGGGACTGAAGAGGAGCAAATAAAAAGGGAGGAGTTGCAAAATTATCACTCCAGCAGATGAAGGAGGAAAAATATTTTTAAATTAAATTTGAATCAAAATTTTAATTGCAAAGAAAAGGTATTTTGGTGTGTTTTTTAAGATGGAAAAAATGACTGATCCTTGTCATAGGGCAGTAACTTGTGGAAATGGTTATCTGAGAATTTATTTCTCCTAAATCAAAGGCATATGTGCTTGGATTCTGCTGATTTCCTATAAAGTACGTAATCATTTCCAACAAAATGTAAGAAGGAATCATTAACCGCATTGTTTTCTTCATGTGTCCAATGATGTCAACATCAGGGATTCTCAACAAATTTCTTACTTCAGACTGCAGGCGCAACCACATGGAAAGGGGTTGACAATAAAGAGAAATAATGATCAGTAGGTTATGTCATTAAAGACTCATTCTGATGGGAGTTTCTCTAGTCTGGAGGAAAAAACTAGCGCTGTTTCTTGTGAGAAAATGATTACCAAACTATCTGAGCTATAGACATCTGTGGAATGTGCTACATACTTTTAGGGTCACAAAAAAAGTGTTTTTTTTAACATGGTACAAAGACCCCAGTCACCGAATTTAAACTTCTGAGTAAGAGCACAGAGTCAGGCTTAAGTTAGTATATATTCCACCATGGCAAGAGATCTGAAGTCTTCAAGCAGATCTCATTGCCTGACCATCTATCAGTTAATTGAAGTCAGAGGAATGGTGATGTCCAAGGAATCAAGTAAAGAGATAAGATTATGCAAAAAGTTGACGTGAAATCAAAATCTACGCTTTAAGTGTAAATGCTTGTCTGACACTGAATAATCCTCTGAAAGCACTTTTGTGTAATTCAAATTCAGTTGTGAAACTAATTTGTACCTTCTGCAAACACAACTTTAAAACAGCCAAATACATCTGTGTCAGTAAATAGGCACACTTGAAACATGACACATAACTGTAGGAATTGAGTGTGTGCCTTTGTAGTGTGTGCGGCTGCCTTTGAGGCCCAGTTATTTCAAGCAGGTCAGGCTCTGGTTAAGTTATGAAGCATGAATAAATTAGGAAAGTTAATGGTCATTTTGTACACAATTATCAACGCCGAGCGCAATACCAGTGTAAGAAAATACACATGTAAAGTTCAGCTCCCAAATAACATGATACATAGCAGCTACAATAGGTTTTTTTTATCTGCTAATGTAAGAAATTGGCAAAGTATGTTTAGATCTTGGCATGCTGGCAACTTGCAGTCTTCTAGGAGTCAAAGCAATCAAAGTGGCCATGGCCACCTTATCAATTGTTTAATGTAAAAGGGACAGATTATCCAGTGTATCTGATTTCATTCAGCACGCAATTTGTAATTACATGGGAGGTTTGTTGAGGCCTCATAATCAACTTTGAAGAAATGATACCTTGTCATATTTATTCCTATCAGAGATATTTGGACCTTTACCAACCAAATAAATTTGAGTTTTGTTTTTATTTATAGTCCTGTTAAATAGTCACATCACTCCTTACAGTATTCATACAGAACCTAGATACCACATTTATTTAGAGTATTGTATTCAGTTCTGGGCACCATATTATAGGAAATAGATTGTTAAATTGGTAGGGTGCAGAGAGGATTTACGAGGATATTGCCAGGACTTGAGGGTCTGAGCTAGAGGAAGAAGATGAGCAGGTGCAGATTCTATTCCCTGGAGTGCAGGAGTATGAGGGGTGATCTTATAGAGGTGTATAAAATTCATGAGAGGAATAGATCATGTGGATGCACAGTGTATCTTGCCCAGAGTTGGGGAATCAAGAACCAGAGGCCATACGTTTAAGGTGAAGGGGGGAAGATTTTATAGGAATCTGAGAGGTACCTTTTTCACACTGAGGCTTGTGGCTGTATGGATTGAGCTGCTGGAGAAGGTAGTTGAGGCAGTGACTATCGCAATGTGTAAGAAGCAATTAGACAGGTACATAGCTAGGATAGATTTAGAGGGATATGGGCCGAACAAAGGCAAGTGGGATTAGTGTAGGTGGGACATGTTGGTTGGCGTAGGCAAGTTGGGCCAAAGGGCCTGTTTCCACAGTATGACTCTAAATCTAAACAGAATGTTTGGCCCAAGTTCTCCAAGCCATACCTGAGCTGGCTAGCTTACATTTGGCCCATATCCCTCTTAACTGTTCCTATACATGTACCTGTCCAAAGGTTTTCTAAACATTGCAATTGTACCCACGTCTACTACTTCCTCTTGCAGCTCATTCCATATACATACCACCCTCTGTGTGTAAAACAGTTGCCTCTCAGATCCCCTTTAAATCCTACCCCTCTCATCTTAATCAATGCCCTCCAGTTTTGGACTCTCCGACCTGGGGGAAAGTAATTTCGCAATCCATTTTATCTACATCCCTCATGATTTTATAAACCTCTATAAAGTCACCTCTCATGCTCCTTTGCTCCAGGGAAAAAGTCCCAGACTATTCGTGTACCTCGTCATCCATAATTTGTGTATTTACCAGCATCTGCAGTTCTTTGTTTCTACTTTTATCTGCACCCTCTCTAGCTTTCTCATATCCTCTTTATCGTTTAGTGACAAAACTGCCCACAATATTCCAGGCACAGTCTCATCAGCATCTTATACAGTCGCAACATGAGGTCACATCTCTTGCTCCATCCGATTAAGGCAAACAAGCCACCTTGTCTACCAGTGTTGCCACTTTCAGGGAACTACACAATTCTACCTCTTGGTCTCTCTGCCCTGCAATACTCTCCAGGGCCCTGTCTTTAATTGGGTATATCCTGCTTTGGTTCAACTATATATGTCTTCATTTGATTTTTAAATATTTGAAATTTTTTTAACAGCTGGCTACTTCTTCTTCTTGCGTATGGCGTGCACAGCCTAAAGTTGTAAGACAACTTGTTCTGTTTGATCTTCTGTCTGTGCACGCCAGGTTGATTGCATTCGTTGAAACAGGATGGACCACGTGAACGTTGCAATCTCCCACCCAACAGTTGGCTAAGCCACTCCACTCTATTTAACCAGGTGTCAGGAATATTTGAATTATTTTGAAAATGCCTATTATTTAACAACATTCAAAAATGTAATCAATGAAAACATTATTTTATTTTGAAACAAATATTTGAAACTCCCAAATAAAATCATCAAAGCAACTTGATTAATGTAAATTATATAAAATATTTGCTTACCTCACTTCCTCATTGTTGTTCCTTCCCATTCAATTGAACATGTACATTGCAGACTCAGTGGGGAGATATCCCAGTGTAAGTGTTGGTGAATTGCTTTGGGGTAGTGCTCTGTCCCAGGTCTCCAATAGAAGTCCCCATAAAGCAGAGCAGGGAGGTTGCTGATGAGAAATTGCTGGTCAAACAAAGTGTTTCGTAGCAGGTTCTGGCTACTTGATAAAATGAATTGGAATATTTTAATTTATTCAGAATCCTTTGTAATCCACCATAAATACAATTTTGATTTATATTGTTTTATAATCCATCATCATTATACACAATTTGATTAGCCCCAAGGAACTTGATTAGATTTGCCCCCTTGATTAGATTTAAGTGAATGCAATGTGAACACCATGAGCTTTCCAGTTACTCTGAGAGATTGTATATTTGGACCTCAAACGTAAATTGAGTTTTTTGTAGGAACGTCATTCATTTAAGCTTTTGCCTTAAAAGCAATTGAGAGATTTAACCAATTAAGGGAAATTAAGGGAAATTCAGTTGAAGTGATGATGTACTCTTGAGTCTAAAGTTATTTTATGTTACTAATAACAACGTTAGACTGGCGAGAGGTTGGTGTGAAATGCATAGTCAAATGCATTGTTAAACAGTATGTGTTGAGCTCACAGTAGGAAGTGCTGCAATAACAGTTTGAGGAAACCAGCTGGATTTTGTATGCTTAATTTTGTATACTGGAGTTAAGATGTGTCCTCCATATGATATTTTTAACCATTAAAGAGTCAAGAGTAATTAATTACCATGTACAGTCAACAGAACAATAAAATTCTTACTTGCAGCAGAATTTTAGGCCTGTAAACACAATACCATCGGGTTATACAACATGGAAACAGGCCCTATGGCCCAATTTGTCCACGTCGACCAACATGCCCCACCTACACTAGTCCCGACTGCCTGCACTTGGCCCATACCCCTCTAAACTATTCTATCCATGTACCTGTCCAAATATCTCTCAAGCTTATTGATAGGACCTGCCTCAACTATTTTAAATATGGTCTCACCAATGTCTTATACTATTGTAACATTCTATACACATAGATAACATATAATAAACAACAAAAACAATAAATGAATAACTCCAATATTAGTGCAAAAAAGCCCAGTCCTTAGTGTAGCTAAAGACAGTCCAGAGTTCGTGACTTAATCGGTGTTTGCAGTGTTCCAGAATCTAATGGTTGCTGGCAAGAAGCTATTCTTGAACCTAATGATCACGGTTTTCAGATGGTAGGTATGAAATGAGAGTGTGGTCAGGGTGGTGTGGGTCTTTCACGATACTGGCTGCCTTTTTGAAGATGCCTTTAATGATGGGGATGTCAGCACCCATGATGGAACGAGCATGTCCAAAACATTTTGCAATCTCCTTCATCCCTGGGCATTTGCGTTGTCAAAGCAGGCCATGATGCAACCAGTCTTCAGATTTTCTTGATTTTGTTTTATCCCTTTTTGAGATCTTCTATGGCTCATGAATTCTACATTTCAGTTTGACCTTTTTTTTAAAAGTTGTCTAGATTGGAGATCTGCTGGAGAAAAAATAAGAGATTCAACAAAATGTTGGTACACTGATTTATTCACATATCAATCTCAATTAACTCCACTCCCCACTCCACAGAAACTACTTTGATTACCCTTGTCACCTTCCCACAAGATCACTCAAAATTAAAATGAATCATTCATCTGAGAAATCTTGATGTCACTGATTGAATTCTGACTGGCAACAAAGACATATGTTCTAAGAATGCCACAAGAAACTGCAGATGCTGAAATCTTGAGCAATAAACAAAGCGGTGGAGCAACTCAGCAGGACGGGCAGCATCCGTGAAGAGAAGATGTTGGCTGACATGTTTTTTTCCCTCAATCTTCTGAGGGTAAAAACAAGTCAGCCAGCATCTTCTCTCCACAGATGCTGCCTGTCCTGCTGAGTTCCCCCACCATTTGTTTGTTGCTCAAGATTTCAGCATCTGCATTCCCTTGTTTCTGAGGGTAAATGCATCTGTGATCTTTTTGTTCTGATTGGACTGGAAAAAAGAGTTAGGATCATTGATGCTAATAAGGGCCAGATGAGGGAAGGAATATGTTTGGTTAAAATATAACCAAACTTGGCTGCAGATGCCAACAATAATATTGAGAGAATAAGTCCTGTGTTTAGTTTGTGGTTTAGATAATGAATGCAAAAATATGGGAATTTCTAAATTTGAGACCATTTTGCAAGATTATTTTGTGTAATGACGAGAAAATAATGATCGTCTTTCAAGACATACATTTTAAACTATATATTTCATTATTTTTCAAAACTTTTAACTACTGGAGGAATTCAGCTGGTGGAGCAGCATCTGTGGAAGTAGGGTCCTGATCCAGTTGACTAATCCTTTGCTTCCATAGATGCTACCTGACCCTCTGAGTTCCTCCAGCAGTTTGGAGACTGCTTTTGCTCCAGATGCCAACCATCTGCAGTCGCTTGTTGTATTTGTTTCATTCTTTCCCTCTGCATGGGTCATCATAATACACGATGAAAAGATTGTGTGCCGGCATTATTAAAAAAGACACAAGCCACAGGGATAGAGATTTATTAAAATATATTTACTTTTAAGAATGCAATATATTGTTAGTTGCATGTTGTAGTCTACTTCCAAAATTTGGTTTTATTGATAGTTGTATCAAACATTTAATATTCATGGGTTTAAATGCAAAAGGCAAGACATGGGAACCAAAAATGTAATTATCTCCCTTTTATAAATGTTGTAGTTAATTTTGTTAATTGCTCTGCATTCTTTTCTTCCACGTAATTGTTTATTGCATTAAAACCCTAGTTCAGAGTTTAGCTGTGTGCTGGGAGAAATACAAAAGTAGTTTAGCATAAGCGACTAGGGGTGCTTTTATAGCCTTGAGAATCAGTTGATATATACCTGGCTGGAATCCAGGTCTTGAAGTTACACGCCATCCTGTCTTGGCCATATGTGATTGTTGGACGAATGCTCAAGAATAACTAAGCAAATGCCATTTTGGGAACACTCTAACCACAAGGCTTATAACCATTCAAATAGAAGTTCTGCTATGACTTACAGAGAGATAACAAATTCAGCCTTGTGCAAATTATTCACATCATGAAAATAAATCTGTTTTAAACAGCAGAGCCAGAATAGGATTATACGTGATCACAGTTATTGTTATGAGGAGGCACTTGGTATACAGTACCAGGACTGTGTCCAATTATATGTCAGGTTATTTTCAAGCTGATGTGATTTTTAAAAAATGACCATTGTCGGATTTTCAAGGATCTCGGGGAAAATTATGATTCAGAAAAGGTGGTTTGAGTGTGATATGCCAGAAACAGAATGAAATATTGCACAAAACTTTGGTAATAAAAAGTTGCTCAGAAAAAGAACAGGTGGTTGCATTGTAACAACATTCTCCAGTTCTCAATGACTGATTGTTTGATCAGCTTTCGAAGAGGCAAGGTTCCATGGTGTGAGCAGTGGTTAATATTTATAAAAAATAATATTTTTGCTCTCTTCTATAACTTCCCGTATACTGAGTCCACAAATTCAGTTCATAAATAAAGCATTTATGGGGAAATTGCATACAGAAGCAATGGGTAATTCAACTATGTTTATGCATCTTTCAGTACATTCAGTTAATTCTAAACTGGCAAGATCTACCTGCAGCAAGAAAACTAGTCGCACAGTGAAGACATTTTTGCATTTTCATATTTGCATTTTTTCATTCGAGTTTCTACATTTAAGACCAGAAATGGCACATGGTTTACATTAGCGGGGACAGTTGCATTAAGTAAAGTATTCATTTTTTTTACTCTTTCCTGTGAGCACATATATATCACACTGCTGACGGGCGTGCTCATTATGATAAAAGGAGAAATTGCTGGAATGACTCAGAAGGTCAACCAGCATCTGTGGAAAAAGAAACAGTTAACATTTTAGGTCAATGAACCTCATTGCAATTGTTGGTTTATGAATACTGTTAACTTCAACCAACTGTGTCACAAATGAAACAAATCATAATTACCACTAATGTTGTTACCCATTTCATGACCTTGTGAATCAACCATGCCCTTGATTTGTACACTCACACTTCGAACCTAATTGCAAATACAAGAAGATTAATGAAAACGTTAACGGTGGAAAATGTTTTTTTTAGGTCACTGAAACATAGTTTTTAAATACATAGGTTTCTGAGTATAGATGATTATTGAAAAGAGATATTGAAATAGATCATATTATACACAATAACATTTGTAAGCCTTCCTCCTCCTCCATCCAAGAGAGTCTGGTAGTTCATTTTGGCAAATCAACCATCTTTTGCAATCACAAATTCTAGGTAGATTATCAACTGATCACCCCTCTCATATCCTTATAATAAAGGAGACCTTAAACTAAGGCTTGGTGCAGCCAGATGGAATTGCAATGGCATCTGAGGCAAGCTGAAGAAATCCAAACTAAAACGTTACTTTGTAATTCAGGAATGAATGTATTGCTCATAATATCCAGCTGCCAATGCTTGGAGGTAACTAAACATTGACATAATTTTATCTGACACCCACTTCAGTTACCATGTAGTAGCTCTACTTTCGTTGCATATAACCGCTCTCAGTAGTTTGACATTTCTGAAGGATGATTAATAGGAGATCATTATTTCCATTTTCATCTTTTTCCTTTTTATATTTTTTTGTCTCTTTTAAAACTAAAACATCATAAGAACTGAAACAGGAGTAGGCCATTCAACTGCTTTAGGCTGCATGATTAAATAAGATCAAAGGTAATCACATTTTCCTCAATTTCCCTTTCTGCTCCTCAGAACCCATAATTTCCATGGTGATTAAAAATCTATCTCTCTCATCATTGAATAAAATTCAGACTTTGAGATTCCACAGTTTTCTGCGTCAAGGAACTCCACAGATTCACAACCTTTTGAAGGAAGAAAGTTTTCCTCACCTCAGTTTAAATTAATTCATATACTATCTACTGTACATTTCCTCAAAATCACTAATATATATTGGGACAGTTGTAGTGCCAGCACTGAAAATGACACCTTATTCTACTCCCTGTTTCTTGTCAGTACCCTAATTCTCAATCCATGCAAAAACATTACCTTCCACACTTACCAATATCTCCTACACCACCAAGGGTCATGTGAAATAACCTTTTCATTACATCCTAGAAGTTCCTTTACTTAATATCATTCTCAAATCTATCTCATTATACGTTACTGATCCAAAATAGTCTACTCTCTATTTGGTTTTATAACACATTCCTCTAAATCTTATCCTGAACGCATTTGTTGAATTCATTAGGGCAGCACAGTAGTGCAGCAGTAGAGGTGATGCCTTAGAGCGCAAAAGACTCGGGTTTGATTCTGACCACGGGTGCTGTCTGTACAGAGTTTGTACGTTCTCCACGTGTGGGTTTTCTCCGGAATCTCTGGTTTCTTCCTGCAGTCCAAGGAAATACAGGTACGTTGGTTAATTGGCTTGGTATAATTGAAATTGTCCCTAGTGTGTGTAGGATAGTGATGATGTGTGGGGATCGCTGGTCGGCACGGACCCGGTGGGCTAAAGGGCCTGTTTCCATGCTGTATCTCTAAACTAAACTAAATTATTTCTTTGGCTCCCTTAAAAGTTCCAGTTGCCTTGTGGACAAATTTTAAGCTTGTGGCATCATATTTTAATGGATCAAGAGGACTAAATCCACAACTTACTACTTGTACAGTATTTTTTATTAAGTCACTCAAACACCATAATTAAATAAAAAGTAGTAAGAGCTTCTCCATTGAATGCTCGAGATGGATATAATGCCATGGAGATCATTTACTCTACTGCTACTGTTGATGGGCTTCATTGGCTGAATCTTGATTGTTGTAGGATTTTAAGGGCTGACTCGGATATTTTGTTGACAATTTTCCATAGTAGTCATCAGGATACCACTTTGTTCAGGGAATGTAGATTTCCCATTGACCATTTATTTTGACAAAATGAAGAAAAGAATGACAATGTCATAGAAACATAGAAAAATACAACACAGGAACACGCTCTTTGACTTACCATGGCTGCACTGAGCATGATGCTAAATTAAAACTAATCCTATCTGCCAGAGCCTGTATCCTTCTATATTCTGCCCATGTGTTCACCTTAAACATTGCTATTGTATCGCCCCCTTGCAGGCATGTTAACACTTTTTCATGTAAAAAAAAATTGCCTCACAAACCTCCCTTAAACTTTCACCCTCTCAACCTTTTGCCACAAATCTCCTTTACATTTTCTCCCTCTCACCTTTGCCATTTGACATATCCATCCTGGGAAGAAAACTTTGACTGTCTACTCTATCTATGCCTCTCATAATATATACTTCTATCAAGCCGCACCTCAGTTTTTGATGCTCCACAGAAATCAATCCGAGTTTGTCCAACCTCTCTATAGAATTAAAACTATGCAACCTGGGCAGCAGCCTAGTGAAATTCTTCTGCACCCTCTCCAAATATTTTAACATCCTTTGTATAATTGTGGTCACCAGAAACATGCACAATATTCCAAATGTGCCCTAACCAAATATTTATACTGCTGCAGCATGACTTGCCTCAACCTTTATACTCAATGCATTGACCGATGAATATAAGGACACAATATATTACATCAAGATAAAACTAGTTTGAGACAATAGTTTTTGAATGGTTACATATTGACTATGTGTTCTAGATGTCTGACTTTTTTTTTTTTTAAGCACCATTCACTCTACAGTACCAATGAATCCCCATCTCCAACAAGACAGAATAACCAGCTACCATTGTCCTTTCATCATATTCCTGGTACAGATGTTCTCAACTTCACCATCTTGATGTTATTATCCAGACCAGTCAGATAAATACTGCGGCTGAAAGAGCAGATCGCAGGCTGGATATCCTGTGGGGAGTGGCTCGCTTCACAACACCCCAGGTTCTTCTGATCATTTGCAAGGTCCCAGCTGGGAATGTGATGGAATATTCACCACTTGTCTGGATGAGCGCTTCCAACATGACTTAAAACACTGAACATTGCTCAAGATATTGGGTGGCACAGTGGCACAGCGTTTGGGCAGCACAGTGGCACAGCAGTAGAGTTACTACCTTACAGCGCCAGAGACCCAGGTTCAATCCTGTCTATGGGTGCTGTTTGTATGGAGTATGCACATTGTCCCTGTGACCACGTGGGTTTTCTCCGGGTGCTCAGGTTTCTTTCCACACTCTGAAGACGTGCAGATTTGTAGATTAATTGGCTTCTGTGAATTGTCGCGAAAGTGTAAGGTAGAACTAGTGCACGGGGTGATTGTTGGTGGGCTGAAGGGCCTGTTTTCACACTGAATCTCTAAAAAAAACAAAGAAGCCCACTTGCTGTACAGTCCATCCACAACCATAAATACTTCCAAGCACACGAACTATAAAATTAATTTCACCATCCAAGGGTTCTTCAGTTTCATAATGCAACACCTCTATTTTGATGTCATAACAGAAGAATGATAACAGGCATATTGAAACACTACAACCTGTACTTTTCCCTCTTTTTCACAGACGTTTTTGATATGCAAGTATATTGTCTTTCCTTCATTATTGTTAGATCAAATTACTGGAGTGCCTTAAGTAACAACACTGTGGAAGTATCTTCACTGTACAGATTATACCAGTTCATGACAGCTCACGACCATCCTCCCAAAGGGAATTTGGAATCATCGCATCTTCTGAAATGAAATTTTGGGGAAGACAAATAAATATTGGCTTTGCAGTAACACTATGTCACATATATTTTTAAAGATCCTGATTTTTTTATACCTTAGGTAATTTTGTGTATATTGTATGTGGATGAATATTGTATGTTTTCTTTTGCTTTTTGCAATTGTCAACTTTACACAATTAATTCAATTTATTCCCCAAAAATGTTCAATATTAGTGAAAAGGTAAATATTATTCCGTATTCCTTTGTTAATTTGAAATACCATCAATAAAAATGACTAATTTGTACAAAGTAGTCATTAAGGTTCAAAAGCGAATACGCGAAAATTGCTTTGGATATATTAAGCTTTTGAACAGTTTATTTGGTTGCTCCCAGGCCAAGATTTTTTAAAATATACTTGAGTTTGATATTGGCTATTCTATTAATTTAAATTTGAATCCAGTTACCTGCTCTTTTTCAGAATTGCCCTGCAGGTTTCTACAGCACAGATAATGAAGCATGTCTGCCTTGTTACTGCCACGGACATTCAGCGGAATGCCTTCATGATTCTGGAATCTGCATTGTGAGTGCTTGCAGCTTTCATGCATCAGATATTGTTGTTAGATTTTTTAAATCTGAGTGGTTTAAACATTAGTCAGTTCCAAATGACTGAACAACTGAATGTTCTAAGTTACTCTGGCTGCTTCACCTTTTTCCTTGTTTCTTTCATTTCCATATCTGGCAGCTCTAATGACCATCAGAGTCGTGTTTTACCAGCTGTTTCTTTTCAGATTACACTCTTGAAAGATAATACATGGCTTTACTTGCTAGACAAAAACAAGCTGGGTATGATTGCAGGCCACATGGATTGGTTGGACACATTCTAAGTAGAACATTCCTTGCCAAATGGCCATGTTTAGTATGGATTTTTTTGATAGCGGGGTGAACTGTTGGTAAACTCTGACTTAATGCTAAAGAGGAATGAGGGGACAATGGTCAGTGCACATTTTGACATGTGCTGAATCTAAATTTATTTCGGCCCCTCATATGTAAAACTATTCTTAATTGTTAAAATGGTGAAAAAATACAAATGAAAATAAGCCATTCGTCTGCATATAGGTGCTCAATTACATGGAACCGATTTATGAATTAAAACAATTAAAGAATTAACTTATCTTGTAATTCTGAACCACTCCATTTGAGGGTAACAGATTTGAGTGATATTGATTCTTTTAGCCTGTGCTTTCGACTGCTGAAAAATCATACACTGTTAAGCATGTCTGTTGAAACTATATATTACTCTCATAAAACAGGTGACCTTTGTTCTAAGTGACCAAAGGCCAAGGCTAGACTTTCGCGCTGGGAAACTGTTCAAACAGTCTGCTTGTGAAATCATATAAAACACATCATGGAATTTGCATTTTCACAAAAGACTTGGGGATAAAGTAGTTGATGTAACTGTTAAGTGTAGGTAAGACTCCAGATCACGAGCTAAGTAGTCAACAGATGCTTTGTGCAATGATACACAATGCAACACATATAAACTGAAGAACTTAAATGAATTGGGTACACAAATGTGATATACCTTCCACAGACAATTTATTAGGTTAGGACTAAGATGCCTGAACAGAAGAAACAAAAGTTGTTGTTGGAATGTTTACAAATATGGCACAATCCAAAATTTGAAACAGGGTCTGGAGGAGCAGAGGGATCCCGGAGTACAGGTACATATTTCTCTGAAAACAGGTACAAAGGATGATCAAGAAGGCTTTTGGTACATTTGTCTTCTTCAATCAGGGTATATAGAAGTTGGGATGTTATGTTACAGTTGTACAATGCAATGGGAGGCAGTTGGAGTATTGTGTTCAGTTTTGGTCACCCGTGTTGGACCAGTTTTGGTCAGTTTTGCTACAGAAAGGGTGTTATTAAGCTGGAAAGAGTGCAGAGAATGTTTCTGAGGATGTTGCAAGGACTCAAGGGCTTGAGCTAAAGGGAGTGATTGGGCAAGGTAGGACTTTATTCCTTGGAGTGCAGGAGGCTGAGGGTGATCTTATAGTGTATAAAAACTTGAGAGGAATAGATAGGGTGAATGCACATAGTCTTTTACCCAGAGTAGGGAAATCAGGAACCAGAGGACATACATTTAAGGTGAGAGGGAAAATATTTAATAGGAACTTGAGGGTCAACGTTTGCACATCGGAGGTGGTAGGTATATGGAACGAGTTGGCAGAGGAGGTAGTTGAGGCAGGTAAGATAACTTTTAGAAGGCGTTTGGACAGGTACATGGATAGGAAAGGTACAGAGGGATATAAGTGAAATGCAGGCAAATGGGATTAGTGTAGATGGGGCATGTTGGTCAGCATGAACGAGTTGGGTGGAAGGGCCTGTTCCCATGCAGAATGTCGCTAAATGCCTTTGTAATGCCCAAATTGCATCCTTGCAAATCCTGTCCTGTGGCTACTTACTGTACTGTATGTATCGCACCTAATATCAAATTTAACATGGGTAAAATTATGCAAGTTTATAACTGGTTACTGTTCAAGATGTCTGAAGTCGGTTTGGTTTTCCAGTTAATTTTGCCTCTTTGGTCTCAAATCTTTGAATATTTTCTAATTTATGTATTTACAGAAAGGCAGCAATAAAGTTTAAATATATATGTTAAGGTATATATTTAGCATATAAAGCTTCAGAAGCATGTCTCCAATCATTTTGAAAGAGTGACAATCAACAATGATATATATAATTTCTGAAATATAGCTCTCCTCTATACAATAGTAAAGAGATGTGTTCGTCATTGTACTCATCATCTCCTTAAAAAGGCCAATATAACAATACAACAATGTGCAAAGATTTGTGTTTTTTTTCTTTGCTGCACATATTTATCTGCACAAATGTGAAGAGGATCAGTTCTGCAGATTTTGTATTACATGTTTTTAGAATATTACATGTAATTAGACACTGTGCAGTGTCTAATTACAGATTGCACCAAAGGCTATCGTTCCACCCACATACAATTTTAGACACTATTTGTGACCTAAAATTTTTTTTTGCATGTGCATATGAATTACTCCCCAGACTAGCAGTTAACAACATTATATAAATGCTTTTAATTACAAAAGGATATAGGCCTAGAGACCAGTGTCTATTCAAACATGGGAATGTTAAATTTGATTTGTTCACACCATTGACCTTGATATGCATCTATAATGGTAGATGATGGTTGCTGGGCACAAGGCTTGATAGCCTACATGAGAAACACGGGCACAAAATATAATTGGAACCTGTTCCATCTCCAATGAGCAGGTTTTATTTTCTGTCAACTTTCCTCTACATTAAAATTGTCTTGGCTTCCATTCTGCTTCTGTTTCTACAATGAACAGAATTGTTGTCTTGTATTCGCAAGGATCACTTGATTGACCAGTGTTCACATTTGGGGCAAATTTAGCTTCTTTTTTTTAAATTCCATGCCACCTTGACATCTGCCATAGTTAGCAGTTTTGTGCAAAAACAAATTTGTTTGTATAAATGCAGGAGAGATAAATTTGCTAAATGTTTGGGATAATTCTTGAAATGTAACATATGGTTTTCTACTGGATTGCAGTTGAAAACACTGTTGAAAGTGATTTTCACTTCTCTTTCCTTCCTCATCCCACTTTGTTAAATCTTAACTCTTTTCTACATGGCAGTTTTATGTTGTGTGTCCTCCAACATAAAGCTTTGCAAAGTTTTGAGTTATTTTTAACCATTTCTTCAGGATCCAGGCATCCTTAATTGTAGTGGTTTGGCAAATGAATAGCTTGGTATGTCATTTAAAATTCCAATGCATTTGTGGATTTGGAATCACATACAGTCCCGTTCAGGTGGGGACAGCAGATTTACTTACATGGAGACACGAGACACTGCAGATGCTGGAATCTTGAGTAAAACACAAAGTACTGGGCGGCATGGTTTAGCAGCGGTCGAATTGCTGCCTTACAGCGTCAGAGACCAGGGTTCGATCCTGACTACGGGTGCTGTCTATACGGAGTTTTACGTTCTCCCTGTGACCGTGTGGCTTTTCTTTGGGTGCTCCGGTTTCCTCCCACACTCCAAAGACATACAGGTTTGTAAATTTGTAAATTGTCCCTAATATGTAGGATAGTGCTGGTGCATGGGGATCGCTGGTCGGCGCGGACTAGGTGGGCCGAAGGGCCTGTTTCAGCACTGTATCTCTAAACAAAAGTAAACTAAACTACTGGAGTAAACAGCTGTTCCAGCCTAATCTCTGGAGTACATGAATAGGTGACATTTCAGGCCGGGACATTACTTCAGAAATCTGGAAAAGACTTGAAACGTTGCCTATCCATGTCCTCCAGAGATATTGCCTGACCTACTGACTTACTCCAGCACTTAGATTTCATCACCTATTAGGCATTAATGGTTGAGAGGAGGCTTGGTTTAGTGTCATTACCAGTCTTTTTTAAATAAAATTCCAGATTGTTAAATTAATTCAATTTCCACAGTGGGATTTGAACTCGGCTCTTTGGATCATTAAACCAGGATTATCAGTCCAATAATTCAACTGTTCCATCAGCACCATGACCACAGGAAGGTCAAAGGAGCACCAGCTGCCATAGTCTGGGGAGAACTGGGTTGGGGACTGGACATTGTGCCTTCCCCCACAGTGGTAACCATTGTGGGGGGATGATTTTGTGTGTAGTGTTAAGTGTCTGTGTTAGTCTGTGTTAGTCTATGTCCAACATGGCGGGCGGAAGGGAGAGTGTACGCTGGCGCGGTTTGGCTGCCGCTGCTCTCCCTTCATGTTGTGTTTTCTGAATTTTGTTGTTGTCTTTTTTTGGATCGAATTTCTGTTTTTAATTTGTGTATTTGTGATGTCTTTATAACTTGTTTTACTCTGATTATATGTTTATATGTTTTTTAAATTGTAAGGTGTCCTGGAGACCTCGGTATTAGGCGTCCTTAAAATAAAATCTATTATTATTATTATTATAGTCATGCATGATACTGTTCCTTTAGTTGAATCATATTTCCCCTGTATCTTCCTCTCAATCACTCACTAAGCCATAGGAATATAGTGGGTAAATTAAGATAAGATGAGATAAGATAAGATACATTTATTTGTCACATGTACCAATTGGTACAGTGAAATGTGTGGTCGCCATACAGCCATACGAATAATAAAGAGCACAGAACACGATAGTTTTTAACACAGACATCCCCACACAGCGGGATCAAAGATTCCCCACTGTGAGGGAAGGCTCCAAAATTCAGTCGTCCTCCTCTGTTGTCCTCCCGTGGTCGGGGGGCTCCCGAGCCCCCGCTGTCGCCACTACGGGCGGCCCGATGTTCAAGCCCGCTCGCCGGGGTGATGGAAGTCCGACGTCGGGACTGGAGGGCATCCTCCACAGCTTGGACATGCGAAACGGCCACCTCCTACCAGAGTCCGTGGCTCAAAGTCCACAGGCCGCGCCGGGCAGAGATTCAATGCTGGCGGCCCTCGGCAAATGGCCCCAGGTCTCCGCAATGTTGAAGACAGCGCCGGCCGCGTTGGAAGCTCTCCCAAACCACAGCTCCATGGTGTTGGAGCAGCGGCCCAACGCTCCGGAGCTCCAAACGGCGCTCCAGGTGAGGCATCGCCCGCTCCGCTCCGCGGTGACTCCAGCGCTGCGCCGCTGCTGTTGAAGCTCTGGTCCAGTCTCCGGCAGGAAAGGCCGCTCCAATCCAGGTGGTAGGCCGCAAGGAGGGGGGCGAGGATGCGACACGGAGAAATAGTCGCGTCCTCGCCAGGAAACGACTGGGAAACAGTTTCCCCCTTACCCTACCCCCCTCCCCCACATAGAAAAATTAAAGGAATCCCCAAAACAAACTTTAAAACTGACTAAAAATTTAAAAAAAGATTGAAAAACGAACAGACTGTAGGCAGAGGCTGCCTTCAATGCGGCGCCCCTAGTGGTACAATTAAACCAACTAAGTACTTTATTAAACAAAGGAACTTACAATGTGCCAAAACAGCATTTTTATTATGTGCTCACTCCCCACAGGCAAGCAGCTTCTGACAGAATTTACAACAAAGCAATTACACACCATTGAACAGAGCAGTTGCTATAAATGCATATTTTAAAGAAACATTTTTAACTTCTAGCAGCACCTGATGTACATCAATGTGTAGCTGCTCTCTGGTTGTTTTCCATTCCTAAACCGGGACACCAACAGCAATCAGCACGTCACACGTCTATTTTCCTGGAATAGAGCATCAAAATTTAATTGATGATAAATTTGAATAATCATCAAATTTAGGACTTTGCTGACATTCATGGTTTAGATTTGCACTGAATAAAACTTCATAATTTGGTTGGAAACACCAATGATTTTTGTTCTAATTATATCTTGATGAATACATTTTTAGCACATCTTTATTTCTACTTTCTCAACCACATGCTCGGTTCTATGTAATAATTACATCCAGAAGAATCCCTGATTACTTGGTGTTTAGGAAGAATACTGCAAAGGAAGAATACTGTAAACCTTTGATAATATGAAGTAGCATTTATTTCTTTTGCTTGTTTCAATTTTCATTATTGACAGCATTGCTGACCTCTCTGTTGATTCTAAGCACCAATTCTCTCCATAAAATGTATAATATAGCAACTAAAGTAATTTATTATTCTCAAGCTTAATTAATCCTGGTATCAACAGAGGCCTGAAATACAGTGCACTGGTTGCAGGTTGTTAAACCTGTCAGAAGATTCATTGCACCTAGTTAACTTTTAATCTCTCCAATTGCCATCTCAGTTCACAAGATAATTTGCTGATAATCTTTTCTCTGGGTATACTGTGTCCAGATTGCTCATTGCTCAAAGCAACCTATACCTGGCCACTGACACCCTCCTCCGCCTAGCGGAGCTGGTCCTTACACTTAATAACTTTTCATTTGACTCCTCCCATTTCCTCCAAATACAAGGCGTAGCTATGGGCACACGCATGGGCCCCAGCTACGCCTGCCTCTTTGTCGGGTACGTAGAACAATCCTTGTTCAATGCGTACCAAGGCCCCATCCCCGACCTCTACCTCCGCTACATCGATGATTGTTTTGGTGCCACATCCTGCACCCACACACAACTGACTGACTTCATCCGCTTCACCACCAACTTCCATCCGGCACTCAAATACACCTGGACCATTTCCGACACTTCCCTACCATTCCTTGACCTCACTATCTCCATCGAAGGTGATAGACTCCTTACCGACATCCACTACAAACCCACCGACTCCCATGGCTATCTGGACTACACTTCTTCCCACCCTGCTTCCTGTAAGGACTCCATCCCCCACTCCCAATTCCTCCGTCTACGCCGCATCTGCTCCCAGGATGAGGCGTTCCACACCAGGGCATCTGAAATGTCCTAATTCTTCAGGGAACGGGGGTTCCCCTCCTCCACCATAGATGATGCTCGCACCAGGGTCTCTGCCATACCCTGCAACACTGCTCTCTCTCCCCATCCCCCCACTCACAACAAGGGCAGAGTCCCCCTAGTCCTCACCTTTCACCCCACCAGCCGTCACATACAACAAGTGATCCTCCGTCAGTTTCGCCACCTCCAACGTGACCCCACCACTCGCCACATCTTCCCATCTCCCCCCATGTCTGCCTTCCGCAAAGACCGCTGCCTCCATAACTCCCTTGTCAATTCTTCCCTTCCCTCCCATACCACCCCCTCCCCTGGTACTTTCCCTTGCAACCGCAAGAGATGCAACACTTGTCCCTTCACCTCCCCCCTCGACTCCATTCAAGGACCCAAGCAGTCGTTCCAGGTGCGACAGAAGTTCACCTGCATCTCCTCCAACCTCATCTATTGCATCCGCTGCTCTAGATGCCAGCTGATCTACAGCGGTGAGACCAAGCGGAGGCTTGGCGATCGTTTCGCCGAACACCTCCGGTCGGTCCGCATTAACCAACTTGACCTCCCGGTGGCTCAGCACTTCAACTCCCCCTCCCATTCCGTATCTGACCTCTCTGTCCTGGGTCTCCTCCATGGCCACAGCGAGCAACACCGTAAATTGGAGGAAATGCACCTCATATTCCGCTTGGGCAGTCTACATCCTGGGGGCTTGAACATTGAATTCTCCCAATTCTGCTAGCCCTTGCTGTCCCCTCCCCTTCATCAGCCCTCTGGTTGTCTCCTCCCCTCCCCCAGCCCTCAGGCTCCTCCTCCGCCTTTTTCCTTTTTTCCTTTCTTCTCCCCACCCCCTATCAGTCTGAAGAAGGGTTTCGGCCCGAAACGTTGCCTATTTCCTTCGCTCCATAGATGCTGCTGCACCCGCTGAGTTTCTCCAGCATTTTTGTGTACCTTGCTCATTAGGTAAATGGCATGGAGAAGTGTGAGGCTTTATTCCTGTACCTTGGTAATCAGCCAACAAATTGAGAGCATTTTATTCCCAAATTATGAACCTCAGCACAAACACACAATATGTATGCTCCATTGGGAAATGTTTCCACTTGCTGCAGATTACAGTTCATAGTGGGGTGGATAACATACTAGATCAGCAGTGTCAATGATGAAGGTTAAAACCCGTAAGCTACTTCAACGATCAGTGAATTTTAAGGCAAAATACCAGTGATGTTGAAAATCTGAAAAAAACAGTGAGAATACCAGAAAAACTAAGTGCATTAAGCAACATTTATGGATGGATATAACCAATGTATTGTTTCAGGTCGATAATCAGTCCATTCAAACAAAATATTGTCAACCTAAAACATTAACTGTGCAGTTTACTTAAACAAATGCTGAGTATTTCCAGAGTTTTCCACATTATAGTGTATCTGACATGTTCTTGCATTGCACAGTCACTTGACACATCTCTATCCCCTTTATCATAATCTTCTATAATAATAGTTATTGTACATAATTTATAATTTAAATATTATTTATTCAATTTGCATTGAGCCTCACTCTGACAGTGGAGGAGGCCCAAGAGATGAGGAACAGCACCTCATATTTTGCTTGGGCAGCTTACAACCCAGCCGTCTGAATATTGACTTCTCCAACTTCAAGTAAACCTTGCTTTCCCTCTCACTCTATCCTTCTCCCATCCTAGTTCTCCGACCACTCTGACTATCCTCCTGATTAAATTTTAGCTTTGTATGCTTCGTTGTCACCTTCCCCTAGCTAACAATGATCTAATCTACATTTTCTTTGAACTTCACCTCCTTTAATGACTTGTTTTCACACCTAACCCTTCCATACTTCTTTTTCAGCCTCTCCCCTGACTCTCAGTCTGAGGAAAGGTCTCGACCCGAAACATCACCCATTCCTTCTATCTGGAGATGCTGCCTATCCCACTAGTTACTCCAGCACTTTTGTGTCCATCTTTGGTGTAAACCAGCATCTGCAGTTCCTTCCTACACATGACTTGCCAAAGACTCAACTCAATCAAATATTCTTTTTTATGTGCTCTGTGATTACATCCCTCATAATACATTTGAATTCTGAATGTAAATGCAAGCAATGCCCAAGATGACAGTCTCTTCCAACAAAATCTTCTCAGTCTCTTCCCATTGCACAGAAATCTCTCAGTGCTCATTGAAATATTAGTTTAGTTTATGTTTGAGTGGAACTCAAGCTCACAAACTTCCAACATGGAGAGAGTGAATCATATCTTCCATTTACACTGCATTAAGCACAATGTTCTAGGTTTCAATCTGTGCCAGCCTGAATATGGTTAACAGCAGAACGACATGAAAGAATTAAGCTATAGCAAAGCATTGCCAATGTGATTGAGAGCAACAGCATTTACGAATGTAACTGTATTTGAACGGCTATCTATCACTGGTCACAGAGGCTAACTTATCTCAGTTGCACCACTGAATTGTAAAGACATATGAAGGTTGTCATTTATACTAAGCTAGTCACTCACAAAAAATGGGTCTTTTCAGAAATAATAGGCATCATGCCAAATCTCCAGGAAGCTGCTTCAGAGAGATATTATGTTCCTGGAGCCATAAGTCTGACATTCATGAAAGAAGTCTGTGCTTCTTTCCTCTATTCTAATTATTAAATATGCATCAAAACCAAGTTAAAAACATACACAACAGTAAGGTATATAATTTTAAAAAATGGAAGTCACATGGATTGCGTGAGTGAGTTACAAAATTGGATCCAAAATTGGCTTGGACATTGAAGACAGAGGATAGTGGTAGAGGAGTGGAGGTCTGTGACCAGTGGTTTTCTGCAAGGATCAGTGCCTGAACCTCTGCTATTTGTAGAACACTACAGCACAGGAACAGGCCCTTTGGCCCACAATATAATATATATTAATGATCTGAATGAAAAGGTGGGTTGGTAAAGAAGGCAGGTGGCATGCATGCCTTAATCGGTCAAGGCCTTAAGTATAAAAGTTGAGAATACATGTTGTAGCTGTATAAAATTTTTGGTTGACTACATTTGGAGTATTGCATGCAGTTCCAATCGCCACTCTGTTGAAAGCACATGGATCCTTTGGAGTGGTTGCAGGAGAGATTCACCATGTTGTTGCCTTGATTGGAGTGTAATATTAGTATTTGTATCAGTTTAGTATTGTCATGTGTATGAGATACAGTGAAAACCTTTGCTTTGTGTGCTATCCAGGCAAATCATACCATACATGAGTACATCAGGTAGTGCAAAATATACGTGCAAAAGTACAATATATTATAACAGCTACAGAGAAAGTGCAGATTTTTTTTTGGTGTCAAGGCTGCAGACATTTAAAAGGCCCATTTTAGCCTAATCCATCAATAACGTGTTGAACTTCACAACCAATTTTGACTTCATACATTGCTTTTTCCTTTTCAATGACTAATAAATCAAGAGAGACACAAACAACTGGAGTAACTCAGCAGGACAGGCAGCATCTCTGGAGAGAAGGAATGGGTAACGTTTCGGGTCGAGACACTTCTTCAGACTCAGGGTCAAAAAACAGCTGCAAAAAACACTTAAGAAACTCTGCAGCATGCAAGGCAAACCAGCCTGTTAGTCTGTCCTGGGACTCCTCCATTGCCAGAGTGAGGCCACACACAAATTGGAGGAACAGCACCTCATATGGGTGTCAGGTGTTATGGGGAGAAGGCAGGAGAATGGGGTTAGGAGAGATAGATCAGCCATGATTGAATGGCGGAGTAGCCTTTATGGGTCGAATGGCCTAATTCTACACTATCACTTATAATCTTATGATATTTCACAAGGGTAGCTTACAACCCAGCAGTATAAATGTTGAATTATCTAACTTTATGTAACTTCTACCTACACCCCCTCTCCCATTCCTCCACCCTAGCCATTTAACAAGTTCCACAGATTACCACATGGTATCCCTCTTAAGATCATACTTAAGATCATACCTTGTCAACAATCAAACAATGGGCCTACCAAGGCACCACCTGCCTGAGGTCATTTGTTGCTTGCCCTGATTGGTCCTGGTCTTTTCTTGCCTCCAGCTTTTGCCCAACACTGACCCGCTGAATTACTCCTGCACTTTGTGTCTATCTTTGATATAAACCAGTCTGTTTGTCTGGTATCTTATCCATCACCCAGTATATTCATTCCCTCCATCACCAGCGTACAGTGGCTGTGGTGTGTACCATTCATTAAGCTGGAGTTGCTCTCTAAGATACTCTGGCAGCAATTCTGAAACCCATGACCTTGACTACCAAAAATAAATTGAGTAGCAGAAAAATAGAAACCCAACATCTGCTCACCATCCCCTCCACATCTACCAGCTTCTCCCTCACATCCTCTCTCCCATCTGGTTCTATCTTCCCATTAACTCCTCCACACCTGGTTTCATTGATCATCTACCAAGCTCTAAATCCACCCTAGGAATCATTCCTCTTCCCTTTCAGTCCTGATGCAGGATTTTGATTCCAAACACCTTACAACTTGTGCCTTCACAGATGCTGTTTGACCCATTGTGCTCTTCCAAGGTTTGGTCTGTGGTAACGCCATCTGTATCTTCCTCCAAGTCACTGAGCGATTTGTAAATATATAATTTTCCTGTCATTTTTGCTGGTTCAAATCCTGGAACTCCCTATCCAGCAACAGAGCAATTCTCTCAACTTTGCAAGGCCCATGGGGCACTAAGGTGTAAGTACTTTGAAGGTGTGGCCTGCTTTGGGTGTGCCAAATGGGGATTGGGCTGAGCAAGTCCCAGACTATGCCATCTGATACTGTAAACCAGCTGTATGAAGTTTCCCCTTGTTACGGGTCAATGGGACCATCAACACCTCCACCCAAACCTCTATTCATCCATCTCAGTGGCTATAACTTAGACCACTCCAGCATAACCTTCACAAAATCAGAGCTCAATACTAGCTGCACTGTGAGTGTCAAGAAATCACTGCCTTCACTCCACTTTATTTTAGTTTATTCATTTATCGTAATTATAATTTCACACAAAGAGCGGTGGGTGTATGGAACAAGCTGCCAGGGGAGGCAGTTGAGGCAGGGACTATTGCAACATTTAAAAATCTATTAGATAGGCACATCGAAGGACAGGTTTGGAGGGATATGGGCCAAACACAGGCAGGTGGGACTAGTGCAGGTGGGACATGTTAGTCGATGTGGGCAAGTTGGGCTGAAGGGCCTGTTTCCACGCTGCATGACTCTGTGCCTTGCTGTCAAGACCAGCATTCATTGTTCACCACTAACTGCCCTTGAGAAAAGTAATGACATGTTACCTTTTTGAACTGTTGCAGTCAAAGATAATACTTTCTCAAGGGTACCTTCTTGGTTATACGATCATTCCATTATATGAAGAGCTCCTGTGCCTTAAAGCATAATAAATGTGTAATGTATCTAAATATTTCTTTCATATGAAGAAAGACTGGATAGACTCGGCTTGTACACGCTAGAATTTAGAAGATTGAGGGGGGATCTTATAGAAACTTACAAAATTCTTAAGGGGTTGGACAGGCTAGATGCAGGAAGATTATTCCCGATGTTGGGGAAGTCCAGAACTAGGGGTCACAGTTTAAGGATAAGAGGGAAGTCTTTTAGGACCGAGATGAGAAAATCATTTTTTACACAGAGAGTGGTGAATCTGTGGAATTCTCTGCCACAGAAGGTAGTTGAAGCCAGTTCATTGGCTATATTTAAGAGGGAGTTAGATGTGGCCCTTGTGGCTAAAGGGATCAGGGGGTATGGAGAGAAGGCAGGGATGGGATACTGAGGTGGATGATCAGCCATGATCATATCGAATGGCGGTGCAGGCTCGAAGGGCCGAATGGCCTACTCCTGCACCTATTTTCTATGTTTCTATTATTCAGTATACTTTATTTTTCTCTATCAAATCAAGCACTTCAGGCAGAACTATTTTGAAAATATGAGTTCATGAGGGAAATTGGGGTGACATCACAATTAGCAAATTTGGGAGAGGAAGTAAAAGTGGAAAAAATTATTGGATTTTGTGTTGTCATGGAAATGTCTACTGTAAATATTCACATCATGTACCTTGTTGAGAGTATGGCTGTCATGGGAACATTACTTGCTTTGCATCCAAATTTCTGTTTGAATGGAGTTGAAAGAAATATTGCTGCTGGCATTTGAGAGGAATTCTCCAGGAAAGAAGCAAGTCTTTCAAGCAGAGTCCTGCGCTGGAATTAATCCTAGAATAGTATCTTTATAACGCAGCACGTCCCAGCTGTTTAAATTAGATTCCAGAAATTTGGAATTGAATATCATATGAGCAGAGGTTTCTAAAGCTGGGCAAACAACATGAGTTCAAAAGAATCTGCTTAATTTTTAAAGCCCCTTCGATGGCTTACAAACAGACACAATTATTGAAAAATCAGAATGAGGTAATTTATTAATTCTTTGTGGGCAGTGATTAGTATTGCCACCCAGATCTCGCACAAATGCAAAGGTTTATGGAATATATTTTGTACTTTTGTGCCATTTTGGTTTAGATTGTGATCTTGAATGAATCATGTTAAGAAAATGCAGCCATATGGAATCTCCAAGCAAATAATTGAAGAGAAAATAAAGCATAATAACTTCCATCATGATCTTATTTCAACTACCTCACCCAGTATACAATGCATTTTATTGGGATGATACGTGTAAATCTGGGCCAGATCAAGTTGGACTCAACCCACATCTCATGTTTGCAATCCCACCCAACCTCCTCCAAATTTCATGTGAGACTTACAATGACACTAACCCATTCTGGCCTTGCAAATCAAATTAAAATTGAGACATCACAGTCATGATCACCCTGAAAAATAAAGTGGTCCAGCAACAGCAGTCAGGTCTCAGATGGTGAAATATGAGGCTTGAGCTACAGGTTGCCATCATGTTCTGTTAACAGTATGTTGTGTCATTGGCCTTTGGCTCCACTTCCGCATGGATTCAATTATCAGAGAAGATTAAAATCAGTAATATTAAAATGCTATTAAACAAATACATTAAAATATTTAAAATAATTTGGAAACACATTTAACTCAAATACTAGAGGGCATAGCTTTAAGGTGAGAGTACAAAGTTTAAAAAAGATATGCGGGGCAACATTTTTTATACAGAGGTTGCTGAGTACCTAGAACACAGTGTCAGGGGTGGTAGCAGAGGCAGATTCTATAGTGGCATTTAAGAGACTTGTGGATATGCACATGGATATGCAGGGAGTGGAGGGATATGGATTATGTGCAGGCAGATAGCATTGGTCTGTTTTGTACTATACTATTCTATTGTTCCATGACAAGATCATGACAAAATTGACCACTGCATTAACAAGAGAGTACTTAATACAGTGAAGGTAGACACAAAATGCTGGTGTAAGTCAGCGGGACAAGCAGCATCTCTGGAGAGAAGGAATTGGTGACATTTCGGGTCGAGACCCTTCTCCAGATTCTGTTTTCAATACATCTGTATTCACTTTATACAGTGAATTTGTCAGTACGCTATGCAGTGAGATATTTCTATTAAAAGATATCACTATTAAAAGATGATGAGAAAGTACCTTCTTTATCATCCAGTCAATAATAATAAATAAATGAGGCATGTTCACAAAAATGAATTGTTGCCATTTTTTTTTAATGTAATGCTGTTTTTTGTGAAAGTTCCCATAAGACTTGGTATGGAAATCCGATTTTGGCTTGAGTGGTAAGAATGTGTGAGGCAATTGGCTACCAATGATTTTCATCTTGCACACATTTGCGAAAGAATTGAATGTGCCGACGTGAAGTGCCCATCGCCAATATATTTGGACACATTTTACACTGGAAACCAAAAAAACAATTTCCGCTTTCGAAAATTGCATTCAGATTACATACCCAACAAGTTAATTAATTCAGAAGTAAAGATTTCCTTCATTAAACAACAAAAATAATTTCAAAGTTTAAGCACTATACTACAGAAGTTTTGGGGCGGCACAGTGATGCAGTGGTAGTGTTGTGGCCTCACAGCTCCAGAGACGTGCATTTCGATTATGACTATGGGTACTGTCTGTACAGTTTGTACGTTCTCTCTGTGACCATGTGGGTTTTCTCCGGGTGTTCCAGTTTCCTTCCACATTCCAAAGACGTTTGAGTTTATAAGGTAATTGGCTTCGGTAAAATTGTAACATCTCTAGCGTGTAAGCTAGTTCTAGTGTACGGGATGATCGCTGGTTGGCGTGAACTAGGTTGGACGAAGGGCCGGTTTCTGGGCTGTATCTCTCTAAAGTCTAAAGCTGGAATCTGAAATAAAATGAAAATGCTTAAGTGTTCACCAGGCCTAACGGATCCTTTGCAAAGAGAAATAAGAGTTGATGTTTCAGGCATGAGATCTTTCTATTCAACCACAAAAGGTTGGAAATGAAATAAATTTAAAATTGCAGTGAAAAGGGAAGGAGTGGAGAAAGCAACAGAGAAGATGTGTGATTTGGGCAAAGCCCAAAACAGATGAAATGATGTGTGATGTGAATATCCGATGAGAGAAGATAGTAAAGATTAATGAATAACAAGAGTTATGATTGGGGGTGGAATAAATAGGATATGAGTGAAATCTACAGTCCCAGACAGAAAGAGAGATAATAAATTCTGGAAATGATAGAGACAGGAATGGACAGGTTAATTATCTGTAATTGTTATTGTGATAATTCCCCAAGGTAGTTACTTGAACTCACATTGAGTTTTGTTGTAACAATGTAGGAGGTCAAGGACGGAGACGGAGACACTCCTAAAACGTACAGGTTTGGGTTTCCGTAGTCCGTGTAGGCTTGTGTTAATGTTCGGGGACTGCTGGTTGATGCGGTTCGGTGGGCAAAGGGCCTGTTTCCACGCTATTTCTCTAAAACTGAAACTAAAAACACTTAAAAAGAGTCTTGTCCCGAAACATCACCTATCGTAGAAACATAGAAAAATCAGTGCAGGGGTAGGCGGCCCTTCGAGCCAGCACTGCCATTCAAAATGATTATGGCTGATCATCTAAAATCAGTACCCCATTCCTGCTTTCCCCCCATATCCCTTGATTCCTAAGAGCTAAATCTAACTCTCTCTCGAAAACATCCAGTGAATTGGCCTTCATTACCTTCTGTGGCAGAGAATTCCACAGATTCACAACTCTCCGGGTGAAGAAGTTTTTCCTCATCACAGTCCTAAATGGGCTACACTCTAGCCTGTCTAATCCCTTATGAATTGTATATGTTTCTATAAGATCCCCTCTCATCCTTCTAAATTCCAGTGAATACGTCGACCCATTCTTTCATCATATGTCAGTCCCGCCATCCCGGGAATTAACCTGGTGAACCTTCGCTGCACTCCCTCAATAGCAATAATTACCTTACTCAAACTAGGAGACCAAAACTTCACACATTATTCCAGGTGTGGTCTCACCAGGATCCTGTTCAACTGCAGTAGGACCTTCCTTGATCCTAAACTCAAATCCTCTCACAATGAAGGCCAACATGCCATAGGTTTTCTTCACTGCCTGCTGTACTTGCATGCTTACTTTCAGTGACTGATGTACAAGCACACCCAGGTCTTGTTGCACCTCCCCTTTTCCTAATCTGACACCATTAAGATAATAATCTGTCTTTGTTCTTGCCACCAAAGTGGATAATGTCACATTTATCCATGTTCTCCAGAGATGCTGCCTGACCCGCTGAGTCACTCCAGCATTTTGTGTCCTTTTGTGTATTAACGAGCAACTGCAGTTGTTTCTTTCTACCACTTATACACCGTACTCGATTATAGCAGACAATCGGCAATAATGGACACCAATCCCCTCCCGCCCCATGGTCCATTATAATGAGGTTTACTGTACAAGCAAATTGTTGCTACTTCTGGACATGGAATTCAATGCCTTAGACAATAGGAAGGGAAGAATAAGATGGTACATTTTGGATTTATTAAGCATCAGAATTCTATTGGAGAGGTAACAGCAAATGGTGACTTTGAATTTCACAAATAGAGAAGCAGTGATTTATGGGCTTGTCCCACTTAGGCGACTTTTTAGGTAACTGCAGGAGACTATGCGGTCACCACATGGTAGCCACATGTTCGCGGGTGGTTGCCGGGAAGTCGCCTTCATGATCGTGAGTAGTTCCCGCATTCTCGGAACTAGTCGCGGTTTCATTCTGGTCGCATGTTGAAAAATTAGCAGCAACCAGAATGAAGCCGCCATGGAGAGTAGCGAGAATTCTCGTGCCGTAGGTGCGGTGGTAGTGGGTCACCAGGAGGTCGTAGGTTATCGTAGGTTCTCGTAGGCTGTTGCCGGTGCTGATCAGTGAATTTCATTGGCTCATTGGGAAAAAAAAAGTAAACAGTAGTTTTCAGAACCAAGGGTAACCGACCGGTAATGTCGTGTATCTCTGGCTTCTTAAAAGTTGTCTCCCCTTTCTCCCCCCCCCCCCCTCTCTTAAAGGACTTAAGTGACCCTTCCCATACACTGTGCTTTCATCGTCTTAATTACAGCGCCAACCTTCCTGTTCATCATGGTGTGTGTTTGTATCACATTGGCTTTGCACCGTGTGAATTTCACTCAGACAGCGCTCCCCCCGCTTGCCCTGTCCCCCGCCTGCATAACTGGCTGGTGAAGGAAGCGATGTTTGTATGTGTGTGTGTGTGTGTTCCACTCTGACGGTCGCTGTTCCAGTCGCCATTCGTGTCGCCGTTTTTTCAGCGACCTGCTGTGACTGGACAGTCGCCGGCAGACGCCTGAAAAAATCACCTAAGTGAGACAGGCCCATTATCCATTGTTAGAATTGAACAAAATCGGTGACCTTCAGACAAGCGCATAAGAACTGTCATCATTCTTGAATGTTAGGGAGTGGGGGGCAGGGATAATATAATGATGACAGAGAGTAGGAGTCATATGTGTCTTTATTTGTTCTCCTCACCATAGACATGGCCTGAACTGCTGGAATACTTCCAGCTTGTCCTGCTTTGGTGTGGCCTCTTGTACAATCTCTAAATGCTTTCCAAGCATTGTTTTCTTAAAGCAATTTTCCTAGATAGATATGTTTTTCACTCAATCTATACTAATGTCAGAACTAAGATTGTTTATAATCCAAGCAAATTGTACTCAACAAAAGTATAATCTGTAAAAAAAAAACAAGAAGTTGAAAATTCAAACAGCATATGCATCTGCTTCTCTTTTTGGTATTACATGAATAATTTACTCACGCATATTTCAGAGTGTCAACTAAAATAAATATTGCAAAGAGAAAAATTACTTTAGCTACATTTGGAACTGATTTGGAATATTTCACTCAGTAAATGATAAAATCTGAATAATTTATCCCTTTGCATTTCAGAATTGTCAGAATAACACAACAGGAGACCACTGTGATAAATGCCTTGATGGATACATTGGTGATGTCGCTGAAGGCCATTATAAATCCTGCCAGCCTTGTCCTTGTCCTCTAAGTGTACCTAAATACAAGTGAGTTAGATAACATTGCCCTATTAACCGCAATCTTGCTTCTGCCAAATGCAACAAAAATGACAAACAATGTTTAAATAAGTGACTCCAAGCCACGTAATGAAAAAAAAAGTCAAATGAAGATTTGCTGTCAATGTGTCTGAATACAGAACTTGCAGCGTTTTAATGTAAACATGTGAGATTCTGCATAAAAATGAATGTGACATCAATGATTAGGGCACTCATGAATTTCAACTGGAAATTACATTTTATTCAATGGAAATCATCTTACAAAACCTAGTGTGTTCTATCTGTTTGAGATATTTATAAATGACTTGGACCTCAACGTAGTCTGAAGTCTGAAGTATGGTCTCGACCCGAAACGTCACCCATTCCTTCTCTCCGGAGATGCTGCCTGTCCCGCTGAGTTATCTGAGTTTTGTGACTATCTTTGGACCTAAACGTAGATGAATTAATTAGTAAGTTTGCAGATGACACCAAGATTGCTGGGATCGTGGAGTGTGAGGAAGGCTGTCAAAGGGTACGGTGGGATACTGATCAGCTACAGAAATGGATGGAGAATTGGCAGATGAAGTTTTATCGAAGCAGGTGTGAGGTATTATTCTTTGGGAGGTTGAATGTAAGAGGAATATATATCATTAATTACACAACTTTAACAGCATTGATGTACAGAGGGATTTTAGGGTCCAAGTCCATAACTATCTGAAAGTGGCAACATAAGTAGATAGAGTTGCAATGAAGGCATATGGTATGCTTGCTTTCACAGGTTGGGGCATTGACTATAAGAGACAGGAAGTCATGATGCAGCTTCATATGATTTTGGTTGTGCTGCATTTTGAGTATTAATGCAGTTCTGGTCACCCCATTACAGAAAGGATGTAGAGGTTTTCGTAAAGATGCAAAGGGCATTTATCAGAATTATGCTTGGATTAGGAGGTATTAGCTCCAGAGAGAGAATTGTTTTTCTGGAACAGCAGAAGTTGCAGGGAGACCTGATAGAAGCATAAAATAATGAGGCATAGAGTAGACAAGCAGAATAACCTTTTTTCGAAAGATGGAAATCCCAAAGGCTAGAGGGCATAGCTTTAAATTGAGATGGGCAAATGTTTAAAGGGGATGTGCAGGACAAGTTTTTTTTTACACGGATGCATGGAACGCACTGCGGGGGGTGGTGGTGGAGGCAGAAACGATAGTGGCATTTGATAGACTTTCTGATAGACACATGGATTTCCAGGGAATGGAGGGATATGGATTCTGTGCTGGCAGATAAATCTTGATAATGGCATTATAATTGGCACAGACATTGCAGGCTGAAGAGCCTTTTCCAGTGTTCTACTGTCCTATGTTAGAAATAAACCGTTGCAAATGCTGATCTCAGCAAGTAGCATTGATTTTGAATAGAGGTTAGAATGTGCCCTGAAAATTCATCTAAGGGACTACAATGAGTGGAAGAAAATCTCAGTGCCTGTATTGAGAATCATCATATGTAAAAAAAACTTTGAGATGTAAACTGAGAAACTAAGTAAAATTGCTTTTATTTTGTAAATGATTATATATAGCTTGCAGCTTGTTTTATATAGAATTAACGCCCTTTGTTCATTATGAAAAGTTAGCAGATCATCTAACGATTTGATGAATTGGTTCATGCCATTGAACTTCAAGGGTGTTAAATTATAATAAACACCGGGACCGCAAAAATGAAATTCGCTCTTGCTGCAGCTTTACAGATATGTTAACACAATAACACAATAAATATACAACAAATGATTATGATATTAACATCACAAAGTGAAGCTTGATACAAAATCTACCAGAAACTATGAAAACATAATATTTATGTTCGCCTTTTTAATTTTTATTTTGTTTTCCAGTTTTGCAGTTTCCTGTATGATTAAATCTGATAGATTGCGGTGTATTTGCAAGGAAAATTATGCTGGGCCCAGATGTGAAAGGTCAGTATTTTCTATTTTTTTAATGAAATTGTACATGACAGAACAACTTTTTTAAACCTGATTTGCTGGATTCATGTTGACCTGACTTGGGTTTGTAATACCAGAGTTGTTGCCCTAAGGTTGCAGTTCCAGTGGTGTATTACGTGCTTTATATTTGTGGCATAGAACTGGCCTTAAAACTGTTGGCATGTGTTAAAAATGTAACACTACACATGACCCCCCCCCCCCCCCACCCCACTACTATTCATCCCATGCTACCAACAAAACCCTACTATTCTTTCCACCTGCTTACATTTACTGTACTAAACTTAAACTTGGATTGTCCCATAAATTAGATGGATATTTGTGGTCTTGACTTATTAATGATAATGATCACATAAACGCCTGGTAAACTGATTGAATGGATTGCACGCTTATTTCCAACTTGAAGTGAAAATAGTGCAGGCTGTGTGATAAAGTGGTAGGTAATTAAGTCTGCTATTTCACTGCTTATGCAATGAGGAGAAAGGGCATGAATATTCTATTAAAATAATATAACATAACTGAAATAATGATGTTACCAGATGCAACTGGAATCTCAACAAGCTATAAAGTTCTTTCTAAGAAGATAGGAATTTCAATGATCTTTCACTTACACAAAATTAGCCATCAATAGTAGGATAGTTCATGATCCATGTTATAGCAGTTAAAGTTAATTCTAATGCAATGTCTTGTGGAGCATTTCATCGATTCCATTTCCGCACATTTTACAGTTACTCAGCTTAACTATTGTATATCACAATGGTGAACAACCATGAGTTTAGTTTAGTTTTAGTTTAGAGATACAGCACGGAAACAAGCCCTTCGGCCCACCGTGTCCGTACCGACCAGCAATCCCCGCACATTAACACTATCCTACACACACGAGGGACAATTTACACATTCACCAAGCCAATTAACCTACATACCTGTACGTCTTTGGAGTGTGGGAGGAAACCGAAGATCTCGGACAAAACCCACACGGTCACGGGGAGGACGTGCAAACTCCATACAGACAGCACCCATATTCGGGATTGAACCTGGGTCTCCGGCACTACAAGCGTGGTAAGGCAGCAACTCTACCGCTGCGTCACTGTGGCCGCCCTTGATTGAAGTTATCATGGTGATAATGCATTTTAGATTTTCTTATGTTGGTAAATGTTGCTGTGGCAAGCTAGTGAGTGGTTCGTTAGACTTTCCCTTGGCCATTTCCACTTTGACAATAGTTGTCAGACTGGCAGATGGAAACAGGCCTCTCTGATTGGAAAGGACAGGGACAACCAATTTGCCTCTTTTCAACCAGTATTATGAAAATGACAGCCTATGAATGGACAATGAAATATAAATTGGAGTGGAATTTATAGAATTCAAGGAAGTTTTGTATCACAGAGAGATACAGTTTGAACCAACCAATTCATTTTCCATGCTAAACCAACAATCTCATCGAACCCATTCCCCACTTTACGTGGCCCTGTAATGATTCGCTTACAAGTGCCTATCCAATGCACCTTAAAGGCACTGATTAATTCATATTTTATGGACAGTAAATTTCTGTTCATTATTATTCCCTAATTAAAAGAGAAATGTATTCCTCACCTTTTGTATCATATGCCCACAAGTTAAAATTCTTTGGTCCTGGAGTCTGCTAATGGTAACAATTTCCTTTTATTTATGTAATCGCAACAGATGATTTCCTTGTATAACATTATCAAATCCCCTCTTTAGTTTAGTTTAGTTTAGAGGTATAGCGCGGAAAGAGGCCCTTTGGCCCACCAAGTCCGCGTCGACCAGCGCTCCCCGCACATTAACACTATCCTACACATACTAGGGACAATTTACATTTATAGTAAGTATACAAACCCAAGTCAATTACCCTACAAACCTGTACGACTTTGGAGTGTGGGAGGAAACCAAAGATCTCGGAAAAAACCCACGCGGTCATGGGGAAAACGTACAAAATCCATACAGACAGCACCCATAGTCGGGATCGAACCCGCGTCTCCGCCCTTGATGTTATTTGCTTCAGGTAGCAAAAAAAGCATTTCCAGTCTAAATTAAATGCCAACTTGGGTGATAAGGAGAGACCAAATTAATAAAATGAGAGAGTGATAAAGGAGACTAAAGGGAAATAAAAAGGGTATTTTGTTATCCCTCAAAACATTTAAAATTGTAATAATAGATCTACTCTTGTTATATTTAATTTACGCTGCCAGGGAAGTTGATTGGCAGTTATGTAAATGGATTTATGATGTTGTTAAAAGGATGCATGGACTGAAATATGCACATATTTGGAATATATCTAGTCCACAAATACAGGACATGCCATTCTACAAATGGGAATCAAGATTACAGGATACTATTTTTGCAAAGTTAGCCATGCACAACTATAAATTTCTGCTTTATTTTCCTGCTCACTCTACTTTGGCAGGAATTTGCTTATTATTTGGACAATTCCACTCATTTCTCTGGAGCCAGAACCTAGAACGTTGTTTGAGTGTTGAAGAGAGAGTTTAAATTACATGCAAATACTCCTTTAATTGATCCCAGGGTACTTCGAAATGGTGTTCAGTAGAAATTTAGAACATGTTCCATTTCCTAGGAATAACAATCATAATTTAGGCCACTTTAAATAAAAGGCAAATGATTTTAATAAATCTCCAATATATGTAAGAATACATCTGCATCACCAAAAAGGGGCAAGACATTTGCTTGTGGTGTTAAATGATATGTGGGTTTTTTTCTAGGTGTGCACCTGGTCACTATGGAACACCTTTATCATCCCAAAACAGTTGCAGAAAATGTAACTGCAATGGCAACTCTGATCCGAATCTAATATTTGATGATTGCGATGAAATAACTGGATATTGCCGCCATTGTGTAAAATATACAACTGGAAACCACTGTGAACGATGTGCTCCGGGTTACTATGGAGATGCCATCAACATCAAAAACTGCACAGGTATTTATGTCTAGTTGCATAATTGGGCAACACATCATCTGACTTGTCACATCTGAAACAGAATAGATAATAGACATGTTTAATCCATTTAGTTGCAACTTAATATTATGTAGTGAATTATCAAATGAGACAGATATACATGTGCCAAATAAAAATTAGATTGTGACTTTCTGGGAAGCTTATTGTATTGACCACTGCTCTTATCCTTTTGACAGTATCCTTCCTGTAAAGAAAGATACTGGCTACAACCTATAAATGAAAATGTCCTCGTGGTGAAAGGTCTGTGGGTTAAGCATGTCACAGCCAGGTGTGCAGAAGAGCCATGGACCAAAGTGTGTCAGTATTGTATTCATAATGAAAACTAGAATATCTTGAATCTTTATTGGTTTAGTATTGCCTCAGAAAATGAAGCAGTCTTTCCTGCATACAGCAAAACAAAACATTTTCAGAGGTATTCTACCATGGCAAATACGAAAATTGCCAGGTAATGGCCCCATAAGCGAGGGTCCATTCAACCATCAAAAGGTTTTACCACCATTAATGAAAATAACATGGTGGGGAGGGAAGAGAAGTGAAGTCATGGTTGGCAGAAATCTTGTTGGACCAGCCACATGGACACAAGAGCAAAGCAGAGGCTGGGTATCCTGCATTGGGTGAGTTATCTCAGAAGACCCGCAAATCTTACCGCATAAGAAACCTAGGTCAGGAATTCTGTCATTTATCCTCTACTTGCTTGGATGATTACAGTTCCAGGAGTACTCAAGAAATGTTTGTTTTGATCTAATACACAATAGCCCAGAGTTTTCTGGTGATCTGCACTGTACCTTCACCTGTCTGCTAAACACGGGCTTTTCCTACTATAAATGGTGTCATCTGATGGGAGGTGGTTTGTTGGAAGTAAAAAATAAAGTTACTGAAGAAAGTCTTCACAGTCATTTAGAGCACGCCAGCAAGCTAAAGCAGCCGACAAACTTCCCTCGGCGATGAAAATTCATGCACAACTCAAAAACAAAACAGAAATTAATTCTGTTTCTCTTAGGTTTAAAAAAAATCTTTATTCAATCTGAAAATGTATTAAAAAATACTTAAAACACTAGAAAACACTTAAAAACAATTGCAAGCATTTAAATAAATGTAGTTAATGAAAAGAAAAAAGGTAACTGAAACTTGCCTTTCTTCCTCACAATTATTCCTTCTATTGAAATAAGTGTATGACTGACACGATTCAGTAATCGTACAACTGGGTTCGAACCCGACTACGGGTGCTGTCTGTACACAGATTGTTCATTCTCCCTGTGACCGCATGGGTTTTCTGCATGATCTTCGGTTTCCTCCCACACTCCAAAGACAAGATTCAAGACTCAAGATTCAAGAGATTCAAGAGAGTTTATTGTCATGTGTCCCAGATAGGACAATGAAATTCTTGCTTTGTTTCAGCACAACAGAATATAGTAGGCATAAATAAATACAGAACAGAACAGATCAGTGTTACCATATACCAATGAATATATATATACACACATAAATAAACAGATAAAGTTCAATGGGCTATTTAACGATCAGGGTTTTGTTTGAGTTGAGTTTAGTAGCCTGATGGCTGTGGGGAAGAGCTATTCCTGAACCTGGATGTTGCAGATTTCAGGCTCCTGTACCTTCTACCTGAAGGTAGCGGGGAGATGAGTGTGTGGCCAGGATGGTGTGGGTCTTTGATGATGCTGGCAGCCTTTTTGAGGCAACGACTGCAATAGATCCCCTCGATGGTAGGCAGGTCAGAGCCGATGATGGACTGGGCAGTGTTTACAACTTTTTGCAGTCTTTTACGCTCCTGGGCGCTCAAGTTGCCAAACCAAGCCACGATGTAACCAGTCAGCATGCTCTCTATTGTGCACCTGTAGAGTTCGAGAGAGTCCTCCTTGACATACCGACTCTCCGTAATCTTCTCAGGAAGTAGACGTACAGGTATGTAGGTTAATTGACTTGGTGCATGTGTAAATTGTCCCCAGTGTGTGTAGGATAGTGTTAATATGCGGGGATCGCTGGTCGGCACAGACTCTGACGGCCGAAGGGCCTGTTTCCGCGCTGTATCTCTAAACTAAACTAAACTAAACAGTGCAGGTACATTGTAGGAATCTGCTACTTGCCAATTGCACTCAGCTGGAGCAGATCAGCAGCAGGATCCACTCAGTAATACCTCACTGAGGTCCTGCCAGTAAGTTTAGATGGGTGGGTGACGGACCAGTCAGGCAGGTGGTTGATTCTCCTCGCATCTGCTGACCCTGTTTTTCGTAGTGGTCACAGGTTTAGGAGGTTCAGTAACTGCATTATACACTTGTCAAACTGTTGGCATTTCTTGGGGGAAATCCCAATCAAAATACAGATATTTCCAAATCCTTTCTCACGTGGGAACAATAAATATATTCCTGACTGTAATATTGAATTGTATTAAAGTAATATCCGAGACAGATTATGTAAAAGCTTAGTCATAAAATAAAATTGATCCTTTCAGTTCTTTATGAATTATTCACAACTGCCGTTGCATAAATCATTGTAAAGTCTGTGGCAAATTTAGCTACAGAATTTTATAAATACAATATTTATGGAAATTATGTAATTCCTTGAATCTCTACTTTTTACAATTCATAAATTGTGCCAGTCAGTTCATAAATGAATTGCATCAGTTTGCATTTAAATATTGATGTAACATGTTTCTCTGATAGTTGTATATCCATGTCACCCTCATTGTTCTGCTGCATGTTTACATTGATCCATGCCCCATGGAGAAAAAACATGAGCTTCCTTCCTGCATTTGTGCGTCAGCACAATTGGTGGAAAGCCTTTAAAAGCCATTTTAACAGAAACACTGTCAATCTCAGTGAAACCGAAATAATACAGGATACAGGAATACTTATTTTTCTTCTTTATTTTCCCTTCTAATCCCAATCCCACTTTGATTAGTATGGGTGTCAGGGGGTTTGGGGAGAAGGCAGGGTAATGGGGTTATGAGGGAGAGATGGATCAGCCATGATTGAATGGCAGAGTGGCCTAATTCTGCTCCTATCACTTATGAACTTATGAACACCCCCACCTAACTCACTACACTGTCTAAACATGAAAAGATGAATTGCAATAGTGGAATTTACCTTATAATTGAAAACTGCAATACAACTTGAAGGCCTGAAATAAAAATAGAAAATGGTGGAAGAGAGAAACAGAGTTGATGTTTTAAGTTGATGATCCATCATCACAACTGGGGAGAATTAAAAATGAAATGAGTTTCAAGTTGCAGAGAAAGGGAGAGGCAGCACTCTTTGATCTTGGGCCAAAATTCTGTTTTTCTCTGCATAAACCCAGCTAAGTAGTTGCAGCCTTTTCTCTTTTCTATTTTACAATGTTCTTCGTCAGGGTCATCCTCCAGCTTTACGTACTAGTGGAAGAGGCCAGGAGAAGCAAGAAGAACAAATCACCGTGGTGAAACATAACACCCTCCCCTTACATTTTTCCTGCTGGCAAAGTTGCATTTGCACTTTTGTTATGCTGGGTTTTGTCCCAGTTTGGCCAAATGATCTCTGTTGGAATTTTGGCTATGAATGGTTTTCAGGGAATTAAATGTTGGGATATTGAACTGAAGTAACTTGTACTTGAGTGTCATTCAAGAAATTCCAAGCTAATATCTGCTTCTCTGAAACCGTGTGTATGGATAGCTCTGCCACATCGAAATATGCCAGATTTCTCATTGACCATCAGTTCTCTTTCAAATGATGCAGATGCCAAATTGCCTTGGAACTAAAACATATCTTTTATTTTTAAAAGATTGTTCCTGTCAGAAGTGTGGCACTAGTGAGTGTGATCATGTGACTGGGCATTGCCGCTGTAAGCCAGGAGTAGTGGGAGCCCTCTGTGATCATTGTGAGGTGAGTATGTCAAGCAATTCAACAGGACCACGTGGAATCAAACTAGTTAATCCTCCATTTTACGTTGCAAGGGGTCAAAGAAGAGTAAAGTTTTCCAGTCAACAGGGACGGAAAGAGATAACTGGTTTCAAGAACAGAGGGAGACAGGAGAGGTGGTGGCAAGGAGTTGATTCATGCTGCAACAATCAGCATTCAATTATACTTTATTGTCACATGGACCTGGGCGAGTAAAACAATGAGGAAAATGTAAAAAGGAAATCAGGAAATGAAATACAGCAAGGGATGAGAGAAAATGGAAGATGAAAGGAGGGCGGTCCAGTGAAGAACATGTCCATAAACTCTTGCAGTTGGAGGAAGGGGAACTGGGTGAAATGTGTGCATTTCTTCCACTGGACATAAGTGAAAGAGCATAGAACATGTTTCATCAAGCTAAGATATTCCTCTTGGTTTAAACTGTCTGGTTAGAAGGCTTGCGTACCTCAAGGAGATGGAGATTGGGGTTGCTGTGTGGTAGGGGAAATATATGGGAGGTGGAATTTAGAACATGGAACTTAGGGCATAGAGCAATACAATATAGCAACTGGCCCTTGGGCTGACAATGTTTGCACTGAACATGATGCCAAGTTAAACTGATCTCATCTGCCTGCACACGATCCATATCCCGCTATTCCTTGCACTTCCATGTGCCTACCTAAGAGCCCCTTAAATGACACTATCATATCTGCTCCACCACCACCCATGGCAATGGGTTCCAGGCCCTCACCACTCTGTGTAAAAAATACTTGCCCCGCATATCTCCATTAAACTTTCCCCCCCTCTCACAGTACGGCTATGCCCTCTAGTGCTGGACATTTGTACCCAGGGGAAAAAGGTCTACTCTCATCTTTTTATATAATTGTTAATAGGGAAAGGGAAACGATTTCCCAGTTTTATGCAGAGAGCAAGCACCTGTTTTTCTGGTGGAAGTTAAATGGAAGGCAGATCTAATAGCTCATCTGAATTCTCCATTTGTCTGTACTACTCCATTTGTCTGTACTATTCCATTTTCTTGTTTTCAAATGCAGCATGGCATCCTTTCAGTAAAGGGGGGGGGGGTAGGTGTGGCAAATAATAGGGACAGGTCAGTGGTGCCGCTGATAGATGTTTCCACTAGTGGGAGTGTCTAGGTTCAGAGGTCATAGCCTCAGAATTAAAGGATGTCCCTTTCGGAAGGAGATGAGGTGACATTTCTTTAGGCAGAGGGTGGAGAATCTCCGCAATTCTTTGCCATAGAAGGCTGTGGAGCCCAAGTCAAAGGATATTTTTAAGGCAAAGACAGATAGTTTATTAATTAGTACAGGTGTCAAGGGTTTTGGGGAGAAGGCATGAGAATTGGGTTTGGAGGAAGAGATAGATCAGCCATGATTGAATGGTGGAGTATACTTGATGGGCCAAATGGCCTAATTCTGCTCCTATCACTTTTGACCTTATGAGATCAGTTGCTGCACAGCACCAGAGCCCCGGGTTCAATGTGGGAGGAATCCAGAACTGCCGGAAAAACCCCACAAGGTCAGAGGGAGAACATATGAACTCCACACAGACAGGACCCAGGTTGAACCCAGGTCTCTGCCGCTGAGAGATAGCAACTCTACCAGCTGCTTAATGAATGCAAACTATTATTAACAACATCAGAGAGTGTCAGATATTTCATTTTGTGTGTTTTTTAATGCAGAATGGTTACTATGGATACAGCAGCTGTTCTGGATGTTTGAGATGTGACTGTGCGCTGGCTGCTAAGGATGGATACTGTGACCCTTTGAGTGGCCGGTGTGCATGTCTACCTGGAGTTACAGGGAAACGTTGTGACCGCTGTCTGTATGGGTTCTGGAACTATGGACCAACTGGGTGCCAGAGTAAGTTCAGCCCTTAAAGTTAGGAGAAAAAGGGTAGAGTATTTCAACCTGAAACGTCACCCATTCCTTCTATCCAGTGATGCTGCCTGTCCCACTGAGTTACTACAACATTTTGTGTCTATCTTCGAAGTAAACCTTTAATGGCAATAAAAATGGCACACGTATTTACAGTTAGCTTTTGTCGGCATTGATCAAAATGGGAAGCACATTGAAACAGCTTGCCCAGGTAAAACAAAATGCAACTGTAAGCATTATTGTTAATCCACACAGAAAAATTAAACGCTTAATATTTTGTAAGACACATAGTACTGGAGTAACTCAGCGGGTCAGGCAGCATCTCTGAAGAATGTGGATAGGTGACGTTTTGGATCGGGACGCTTCTCCAGACTTAAGAAGAGTCCCGACCCAAAACGCCACCTATCCATGTTCTCCAGAGCTACTGCCTGTCCCACTGATTTACTCTGACACTTTTCTATAAACCAGCATCTGCAGCTACTTGTTTCTCTATGTAATATTTCTTATTGCATTAGAATTACATGGAATTCTGAGTACAAATCAAATAATGCTTACAAAGTGTAAAATCAAACAGCTTTTTGTTTCAGAAATTGATATATTTTTCTTGTCCACAGGGTGTGACTGTGAAGGACACTGTGACAGTGAGACAGGAAAGTGCCTGTCAGCACCCACCGAGTCCCCAACTAATTGCTCAGTTGTCAGTAAGTACCTTACATTGATAATTTGGATGAACTCATTGCTTTCATACAAGTTGATCAAATAAAGACAAGACGAATCCTGAAATCTGCTACAACCAGTAACAATCTGAAATACATCTCTGCGGTGCTTTCACAGGGAATTATATCAACAGTACCTTCAGAACTGATCCACCAATTATGATATTTGTCAGTGGACTTAGATTTGTGCATCTATCCTAACGTTTATGTATGGTTACATTTCATACTTCTCTTTCCTGGCTCTGGCCATTCTTTACACTAAAACTAGAAGTTTTAGATGAGAACTAAACCGGGGCGGTAAATTGGCACAGCAGTAGAGTTGATGCCTTACAGCACCAGAGACCCAGGTTTGATCTTGACTACGGGTGCTGTCTGCACGGAGTTTGTACGTTCTCCCCACCGTGTGAGTTTTCTCTTGGAACTGCTGTTTCCTCCCACATTCCAAAGACATACAGGTTTGTAGGTTATTTGGCTTTGGAAAAAAATGTAAGTTGTCCCTAGTGTGCAGGACAATGTTATTGTATGGGGGGGGGGGGGGGGGTCGCTGATCGGCGTGGACTCAGTGGGTTCAAGGGCTTGTTTTCACACTGTATCTCTAAACTAAACTAAGCCAGAAATATATAATAAGTTCATAGAAACATAGAAACATAGAAAATAGATGCAGGAGGAGGCCATTCAGCCCTTTGAGCCAGCACCGCCATTCATTGTGATCATGGCTGATCGTCCCCTATCAATAACCCGTGCCTGCCTTCTCCCCATATCCCTTGACTCCACTAGCCCCTAGAGCTCTATCTAACTCTCTCTTAAATCCATCCAGTGACTTGGCCTCCACTGCCCTCTGTGGCAGGGAATTCCATAAATTAACAACTCTCTGAGTGAAAACGTTTTTTCTCACCTCAGTCTTAAATAACCTCCCCTTTATTCTAAGACTGTGGCCCCTGGTCCTGGATTCGCCCAAAATTGGGAAAATGTTTCCTGCATCTAGCTTGTCCAGTGCTTTTATAATTTGATATGTTTCTATAAGATATCCCCTCATCCTTCTAAACACCAGTGAATACAAGCCTAGTCTTTTCAATCTTTCCTCATATGACACTCCCGCCATCCCAGGGATCAATCTCGTGAACCTACGCTGCACTGCCTCAATCACAAGGATGTCCTTCCTCAAATTAGGAGACCAAAACTGTACACAATACTCCAGATGTGATCTCACCAGAGCCCTATACAACTGCAGAAGAACCTCTTTACTCCTATATTGAAATCCTCTTGTTATGAAGGCCAACATTCCATTAGCTTTCTTCACCGCCTGCTGTACCTGCACGCCAACTTTCAGTGACCGGTGTACAAGGACACGCAGATCTCGCTGTACCTCCCCCTTACCTAACCTAACCGCATTGAGATAATAATCTTCCCCCTTGTTTTTGCCGCCAAAGTGTATAACCTCACATTTATCTATATTATACTGCATCTGCCATGCATCTGCCCACTCACTCAACCTGTCCAGGTCACCCTGTAACCTCCTAACATCCTCTTCACAGTTCACACTGCCACCCAGCTTTGTGTCATCCGCAAATTTGCTAGTGTTGCTCCTAATTCCCTCTTCCAAAATATTTAATATATATGGTAAACAGTTGCAGCCCCAACACCGAGCCTTGCGGCACTCCACTCGCCACTGCCTGCCATTCTGAAAAGGGCCCATTCACTCCTACTCTTTGCTTCCTGTCTGCCAACCAATTTTCTATCCATGTCAACACCCAACACCCTACACCCGTCACATACAACAAGTGATCCTCCGTCAGTTCCGCCACCTCCAACGTGACCCCACCACTCGCCACATCTTCCCATCTCCCCCTATGTCTGCCTTCCGCAAAGACCGCTCCCTCCGTAACTCCCTTGTCAATTCTTCCCTTCCCTCCCATACCACCCCCTCCCCTGGTACTTTCCCTTGCAACCGCAAGAGATGCAACACTTGTCCCTTCACTTCCCCCCTCCACTCCATTCCAGGACCCAAGCAGTCGTTCCAGGTGCGACAGAGGTTCACCTGCATCTCCTCCAACCTCATCTATTACATTCGCTGCTCTAGATGCCAGCTGATCTACATCGGTGAGACCAAGCGGAGGCTTGGCGATCGTTTCGCCGAACACCTCCGGTCGGTCCGCAATAACCAACCTGAACTCCCGGTGGCTCAGCACTTCAACTCCCCCTCCCATTCCGTATCTGACCTCTCTGTCCTGGGTCTCCTCCATGGCCACAGCGAGCAACACCGTAAATTGGAGGAAATGCACCTCATATTCCGCTTGGGCAGTCTACATCCTGGTGGCCTGAACGTTGAATTCTCCCAATTCTGCTAGCCCTGGCTGTCCCCTCCCCTTCATCAGCCATCTGGTTGTCTCCGCCCCTCCCCCAGCCCTCGGGCTCCTCCTCCTCCTTTTCCTTTTTTCCTTTCTTCTCCCCACCCCCTATCAGTCTGAAGAAGGGTTCCGGCCCGAAACGTTACCTATTTCCTTCGCTCCATAGATGCTGCTGCACCCGCTGAGTTTCTCCAGCATTTTTGTGTACCCTACACCCAATACCATGTGCTCTAATGTTAGTCACCAGTCTCCCGTGCGGGACCTTATCAAAGACTTTCTGAAAGTTTAGATACACTACATCCACTGGCACCCCTTCATCCATTTTACTTGTCACATCCTCAAAAAATTCCAGAAGATTAGTCAAGCACGATTTCCCTTTCATAAATCCATGTGGACTTGGACTAATCCTTTTACCGCTATCCAAATGACCCATTATTACCTCTTTAATAATTGACTCCAGCATCTTTCCCACCACCGAAGTCAGGCTAACTGGTCTGTAATTCCCCATTTTCTCTCTCGCTCCTTTCTTGAAAAGTGGGATAACATTAGCTATCCTCCAATCCACAGGAACTGATCCTGAATCTATTGAACATTGGAAAATGATCACCAATGCGTCCACTATTTCTAGAGCCACCTCCCTGAGGACCCTAGGATGCAGATCATCAGGCCCAGGGGATTTATCATCCTTCAGTCCCATTAGCCTACCCAATACTATTTCTCGCCTAATGAAAATTTCTTTCAGTTCCTCTACCCCCTTAGATCCTCTGTCCTCCAGTACATCTGGGAGATTATTTGTGTCTTCCTTAGTGAAGACAGATCCGAAGTACCTATTCAACTCTTCTGCCATTTCCTTGTTGCCCATAATAATTTCACCTGTGTCTGTCTTCAAGGGACCCACATTTGACTTTGCTACTCTTTTTCCCTTAACATATCTAAAGAAGCTTTTACTGTCCTTCTTTATATTCCTGGCCAGCTTCCCTTCATACTTCATCTTTTCAGCCCGTATTGCCCATTTTGTTTCCTTCTGTTGTCCGATGAAAGTTTCCCAATCCTCTGGCTTCCGGCTACTCTTTCCTGTATTATACATCTTTTCTTTTACTTTTATTCTATCCCTAACTTCTCTTGTCAGCCACGGTTGCCTCCTACTCCCCTTAGAATATTTCTTCCCTTTTGGAATGAAATGATCCTGCGTCTCCCGGATTATGCCCAGAAATTCCTGCCATTACTGTTCCACCGTCATTCCTGCTAGGATCCCTTTCCAGTCTACTTTGGCCAGCTCCCCTCTCATGCCTTCATAGTCCCCTTTGTTCAACTGCATCACTGCCACTTCCGATTTAACGTTCTCCTTCTCAAATTGCAGGTTAAAACTAATCATATTATGATCACTATCTCCAAGCGGTTCCTTTACCTCGAGTTCTCTTATCATATCTGGTTCATTGGACAACACTAAATCCAGAATTGCCTTTTCTCTGGTCGGCTCCATTACAAGCTGCTCTAAGAATCCATCTCGGAGGCATTCTACAAACTCTCTTTCTTGGGGTCCTGAACCAACCTGATTTTCCCAGTCTACCTGCATATTGAAATCCCCCATCACCACAGTGGCATTACCTTTGTTACATGCCAGTTTTAACTCCTGCTGCAACTTACACCCTACATCCAGGCTACTATTTGGGGGTCTGTAAATAACACCAATTAGTGTCTTCTTGCCTTTACAATTCCTCAACTCAATCCACAGTGACTCGACCTCGTCAGTCCCTATGTCTTCCCTCGCAAAGGACTGAATTCCATCCCTCACCAGCAGAGCTACCCCCCCCCCCTCCTCTGCCCACCTGCCTGTCCTTTCTATAGGATGTATAACCCTGAATATTAAGTTCCCAGGCCTGATTCTCCTGCAGCCACGTCTCAGTAATCCCCACAATGTCATATCTACCAACCTGTAACTGAGCCTCAAGCTCATCTACTTTACTTCTTATACTTCGCGCATTCATATACAATACTTTTATCTCCTTACGCATCTCACCTTTCACATCGATCCCTATTACACTTGGCCATACTCTCCTATCCCTTTGTGAGCTTCCTTTCCCATTAATTCTGGGGTCATTAACCCTCCCTTTACTCTCTTTCCCTTTAACTCCATCATCGACTATCCCATTTGACACCCCACCCCCCTTATTCTGTTTAAAAGCACCCGTGTAGCAGTGGCAAACCTGCCTGCCAGAATGCTGGTCCCCACCTGTTAAGATGCAATCCGTCCCTTATGTACAGTTCCCCCTTACACCAAAACAGATCCCAGTGATCTAAGAATCTAAATCCCTGCCCCTTGCACCAGTTCCTCAGCCACACATTCAGGTCCCGTATCTCCCTGTTCCTGCTCTTGCCAGCACGAGGAACTGGAAGCGAACCGGAGATAACAACCCTGGAGGTCCTGCTTTTCAGCATTTTTCCGAGCTCTCTAAAGTCACGCTGCAGAATATTCATCCCCTTCTTTCCGACATCGTTTGTGCCGACATGCACTACCACTTCCGGCTGTTCACCTTCGCCCTTGAGGATTTTCTGCACTCTGTCCATGACATCCTGGATCCTGGCACCAGGAAGGCAGCACACCATCCTCGAATCCCGTCTGTTGCCGCAGAAACCCCTGTCCGTACCTCTCACAATGGAGTCTCCAACTAAAATGGCGTTGCCTGATGTTGGCCTCTTTGGTTTTGGCTGAACATCCCTTTTTGCTTCGCAAGCCAGTGTGATAACGTCTTCTGTCCCGACGGCTTCTAAGTGGGCGAACCTGTTCACAAGAGGTTCAACACCCGTGGACCTTTGCATTCCATGTTTCCCTCCCTTTCAGTGTGGGTGTCTCAAATATTTTAGCTTTCTAACGTAACAAGTACACGATTACGTCTAGAGTCTCAAATAATTACAGATATTAGTGCTAGAAAAGTTGACAAGATCCTCAAAGTGCTGCAAAATATGAATGACCAGATCTTGTGAAATAGTGTTTTAAGTGTTTTATCTTTAGGCATGCATAAAAAAACATTTATGAAAAGATTTACATTAAATTAAATAATTTTGAATCTTTTGAAGTTAATTTTGGAACATCTGAAATTTATAAGATTTGTATGCTTTAGTTCAAGGAGCAAAAGCAGCAGTAAAATCATTTTACTTTTTTAGTCTTAGTCTTATCTTGGAGATAACACTCTTGTTTCTGTTTCCTTTAACTATGATACTTAGATTTTGAATCCAATAAAAAGGTATTGTAGCCATATGGTACCAGAGAAATTACAAGAGGGAAAACTACATGACTCATTCAATCCCTTGTGTGCCTGCCAAAATAGACCAGTTTAGCTTATTTCCACTTCCTATCAATCTGTAGCCTTAAAAGAAATGGCCCTTCAAGTACTGACTTTTGAATCAGTGTTCCACCACCTATTCAGGCATTGAGTTTCAGAACGCCACTTTACTTTGGATAAAAATGTATTCACTCAATTTTCCCTTTAATCCTTCCTTCAATTTAAATCTATGTTCCTCATTCCTGCAAGGGAAATGTTTTTTTTTGTTAGTCCTAACTAGGATAGGATTAGTTTTATACACATCAACTGTATTTTCTCTTGATTTACTTTGTAGTAAAGACAATTGCAGCCGAGTTAGTCTCCTCATAATTCAAATTCACCATTTCTCGCAACATCTTCATATATCTCCAATGCACCCTTTCTAATGCTACCACATCCTTTCTGTAATATAGTGACCAGACCTTTACACAGTTCCCTCATATGACCTAATTAATGTTTTGTATAAGTCCTCTCTACTCATGTTATATGCCTTCCCCATTAATTGCAAACATTGCCTATGCTATCTTCATCCGCTTTTTCTACCTGTAACCCTATGTTCAGAAGTTGAAATCCAATGCAAGTTCTCCCTGTTTTCCCGTACTTCCTTGTATCCCACCAATTGCCACGAATTCCTCACCTTGATGGTCATTCCTAAACATATTACCTCTCATATCTCTGGATTGAATACATTTTTCATTTTTGGGTCCACATACACAATCCATTAAAAGCCTAGAAACTCCTCACTATCAACCAGATTGTTCATTTTAAGGAGGTAATTAACTAAGCATTGGCTTTGCCAAAAAAGGAAGTGAAGGGGAGAGAGTTCTCATCATTTTACTTGCCAAAATTGTTATTGTAAGCTCTTCCATTGTAAGCTCTTCAAATGTAAAGCAACAGATGATCCAGTTATCGGGGTGATGAAGCTCCAGAATCAGGTAAAGTGGAGCTCAAGGCATCAATACTAAATGGGAGCATGGTTTTCAATTCATCATAGACTGTTACGCACTTTAAAAGAAGAAAGTTAAAGTCACTCTGGATGTAGTTTAAATATGTTTAAGCAATACAGGATTGGTAATGTTATTACAGCTGTGGAGACCTGGGATTGCTGCTCGAGAGTCATTCCATGTGCTCGGCCCACTAATGAATTGAACTTACCCCACAATGTGAGGTCAGTTTAATAAAATATTTAACGTCTGCTCCAAGATGAAAATGCATTGAAAGAGCGCCAGGATTGTGGGGCGGAGTTCTGAGCTCCAACACCTAGGAGATGCTCCCAAGCATGTCAAGAAAGGTGTGGTGTGGTTATAGGTAAGAGAGTGTATGTTAACAGGGAAAATCAGCCAATAAGGCCAATAGTTCAACTAGAGACATGTTGGGAGGTCCAGTATTGGATCAGAACCTCATATTAAAAAGGAATGTGCAGAAATTCCCTTCCAGCTGAAGCAGTGTAGTAATACTTTGTGGAACAGGACAAATTCCATATTAAGAGACCCTCAATGAGCATTGTGCATACTTGTCTGCTGGCTTCCAGACCAATAATATCTGTGTACATCAGATATATCTAATGTGTGAATCCAACTAAATAGAAACTCTACATCTGATAATAAATGAATAGCTCAAGTTTATAAGCATCAAGCTTAAATTAAGTGATTTACTTTAGACTTTAGATTTAAACATCTTTTTGTAACTGAAGAAGAAAAATAAAATATATTTGTAATTGCACTCAATGGTACCTATAGGAGACATGGCCATACAGATGGCCTAGAAAGAAACATTAAGTTTATTATTTTCATATAATACACTATCAGCATAATAATAGTCCAAAACTATATCCTGCATTACGAGAAATATCCAGTGTAACTTGGGTTACAGCCATGAGGCTATCTATTTCACTGATGAGGCAGAAGGTTTTCCACATGTACTATACCAGCACTTGCATTAAATGCATGGCCAAATATAGAACATAGAACAGTACAGCACAGGAACGAGCCCTTCAACCCACAGTGTTGGTGTTGAACATGATGCCAGGTTATATAATGACATTCTGGATACTGGTTCAGTTTTATTGGTATCCCACTCATAACTGGAGGATTTAAGGAAAATCAACTGAGAATCCTACAGTATATAATGGGTCCAAGGAATACAAGAAAAAGGAGGCTGAGTAAAATACTTGGTCTACTTGGAACTTGGAACCTACTCTGCCATTCAACAAGTCCACGGCTGATCTTCTCCAATAACATAATTTTCCTGCCTTATCCTCATAAATAAAATCATCCTCATATCTTCTCTCTTCTTCCTCTGTGCAAGTTTCCTGATGTTTAGTCTTTGCATGTGAAGTTTCTCACTGCAAGTTTCGATGCCTGTCTTATTAAATTGTTAGCCTTGAGAAACTGAACAAAGTGACTAGTTTAGTGGTGTTCTATAGATATTATCAGAAAGAATATTAAAACAAAGTACATAATCAGCAATGACATGTATATTTGACAAAGCTAAACAATTATTTCATTAATATACTAGTCATAAGGACTTTTTGATAGCAAGCCTTAAACAATTTTTTTTTCTCAGCCCACTCATAGCAATAGCATTTTCACTGTTTTTAATCAGTAAATATTAATTATCAAAAGTACATGCAGGATGAAAATTTAGGCAGTTTTCTAGGTTTGTGACATTCCTTTTTCTGAATTTCGATTCTTTGTTTGTGGTTTTCTCCAGTTCATTGTCCATTATTCTAATGGACTCAATTCAGTAAGTATTTTCAGGGCATTAAACTAAATTGTGCCCAGCCTAATAATGTTCTCAAATGATAGTAGGAAATGTAAGCTTCATTAAGATATGCATAATGATACTGAAATTTGGAAATCTTGTTTTTATTTTTCTAACTAAACGACGGCGAACCCATTGCCCATCACTATTTCAATATAGATGATCCAACTTACTCAAAAGGGGTAAAAAGGCAGTTAAATTCTTAACTATATAATAACATCATAAACATTCCTAAATATTATATATGTAACAGGTAGCATTTTCTTGTGTTGGGGTGGATGTGTTGGGGTGGATACAAATGTAGCTTTGATTAAAGGATTTACAATCCCCTTGGTACTCAGTTTCAGTTTAGTTCAGTTTAGTTTATTGTCACATGTACCGAGGTACAGTGAAAAGATTTTGTTGCGTGCTAACCAGTTAGCAGAAAGACAATACATGATTACAATCAATCCATTTACAGTGTATAGTTACATAATAAGGGAATAACGTTTAGTGCAAGGAAAAGCCAGCAAAGCCAATCAAGGATAGTGCGAGGGTCACCAGAGAGGTAGATAGTAGTTCAGCACTGTTCAAAATAAGCAGGAAGAGATGTATTGTTCCTGATAACCTTACATACTGTTCCCTCAAACCAAGTACCTGTCCTCTAATTTCAACAGGATGTGACAAATGTATCTGGGACTTAATTGAAGATATGAAAATAGCAGGATCGTCACTGGAAGAAGCAAAGTCCACAGTTTTGAATGTTATTACTGGTGATGCCTTTAACAGCCGATTGAACAAATTCAATTTCACAGCAATCGACTTCAATGTAAGTGTTAACAATAAGAGTCAAATAGCACTCGCAAACAGATTAGTCACATTTAAATTTTAGTGTATGGTTGTTTGTATTTGATATTGCTGTTATATTAATGGATTGTGGTATAATAGAAACATAGAAAATAGGTGCAGGAGTAGGCCATTTGGCCCTTCGAGCCGGCACCACCATTCAATATGATCATGGCTGATCATCCAGAATCAGTACCCTGTTCCTGATTTTTCCCCATCTCCCTTGATTCCGTTAGCCCTGAGAGCTATACGTAACTCTCTCTTGAATACACCCAGTGAATTGGCCTCCTCTGCATTCTGTGGCAAAAATTCCACAGATTCACAAATCTGTAGGTGAAAAGGTTTTTCCGCATCTCAGTCCTAAATGGCCTATCCCTTAAACTGTGACCCCTGGTTCTGGACTCCACCAACATCGGGAACATTATTTCTGCCTCAAGCCTGTCCAATCCCTTAATAATTTAATATGTTTCTATAAGATCCCCTCGCATCTTTCTAAATTCCAGTGAATATAAGGTCAGTCAATCCATTCTTTCATCATATGTCAGTCCAGCCATCCCGGGAATTAACCTGGTGAACCTACACTGCACTCCCTCGATAGCAATAATGTCCTTCCTCAAATTAGGAAACCAAAGTGCAAACAATACTCCAGGGGCGGTCTCACCAGGGTCCTGTACAACTGCAGTAGGACCTCTACTAGTTTTTAATCAATGCTATTGACCATGCCAATGTTAATCAAATTCTATCTGTGAAATGTATACTGAGAACCAGAGGAGGAAATGGCTAACAAGAAGAAAAAATTGAGAGAAAAAAATGCAGGGTGCACAATATAGTTTGGATACTTAAAGAAAATAAGAAATATTTTGGCACTTATTTATGCTGACAGACCTTCTCTGAGCTCATAAATCATCAACACACCCATTTTATGGAATTCATTCAACGTTACTTAGTTTAGTTTGTTTTATTATTGTCACAGTGAAAAGCTTTTTTTTGTTGATACATGATTACAATCAAGGCATCCACAGTGTACAGATAGAGGATGAAGGGTGTTATATTTACTGACTGTAAAAGTCCGATTAAAGATAGGTCAAAGGTCTCCAACATGGTAGATGTGCTGAGGATTGCACTCCCGCTGGTGAGAGGACAGTTCAGTTGCCCGATAAAAGCTGGGAAGAAACTGTCCCTGAATCTGGAGGGATGTCAGGACTTTCATATGAAGAAAGACTGGATAGACTTGGCTTATACTCGCTAGAATTTAGGAGATTGAGAGGGGATCTTATAGAAACGTACAAAATTCTTATGGGGTTGGACAGGCTAGATGCAGGAAGATTGTTCCCGATGTTGGGGAAGTCCAGGACAAGGGGTCACAGCTTAAGGATAAGGGGGAAATCCTTTAAGACCGAGATGAGGAAAAACTTTTTCACACAGAGAGTGGTGAATCTCTGGAACTCTCTGCCACAGAGGGTAGTTGAGGCCAGTTCATTGGCTATATTTAAGAGGGAATTAGATGTGGCCCTTGTGGCTAAAGGGATCAGGGGGTATGGAGAGAAGGCAGGTACGGGATACTGAGTTGGATGATCAGCCATGATCGTATTGAATGGCGGTGCAGGCTCGAAGGGCCGAATGGCCTACTCCTGCACCTATTTTCTATGTATCTATGTATCTATGTGCGTTTTCAAACTTCATTACCTGTTGACTGATGGGAGAGGGGAGAAGAAGGAGTGACCAGTTGAGATTGGTCCTTGATTATGGTGTTGCCTTGCCAAGGCAGTTTGAAGTGTAGATGGAGTCCACGGAAGGGAGGTTGGTTTCTATAATGGAGTGGGCTATGTCCACACTGTGCAATTTCTCGTGGGCTTGGATGGAGCCATTCTCAAACCATGTTGTGATGCATCCCGCAAAAATGCTTTCCATGGTGCATCTGTAGAAGTTGGCGAGGACATGTCGAACTTCCTAAGCCTTTTAAGGTAGTAGAGGTGTGCTTTCTTAGCCATTGCTTCGATGTGGCTAATCCAGGACAAATTGCTGGTGATATTTACTCCTAAGAACTTGAAGCCTTCTACTTTGGCACCATCAATGTATACGGGGTGAGTGTTTTGGTAGAACCTTTCCATATTATTGTCCCTTGACTATATAGCAAGATGTTCATTTGCTCTGGCACTGTTATTTAAATGCACAACTATCCTAAAGGACAGTAACATTGCTAAACTTCTTGATCTGAAAATTAATTGTTTTTGCTTCCCTCTCTCACCTTAAATCTGTGCCCTCCTGTACTTGGCATTTCCACTCTGGGAAAAAAGTTCTAACCACCCCATCTATGCCTCCAATAATTTTATATACTTCCATTAGGTCTTCCCTCAGCCTCTGATGATCAGGTGAAAGCAATCCACGTTTGTCCAATCTCTCTCATGCTGATCCCCTCTAATCCAAGCAACATTCTCGTACATTTTTTCTGCACCCCAAACTCTCCACATCCTTCCTGTGTTGATCAGAACTTCATGTATTACTCCAAATGCAGCCAAAGTTTTATAAACTGCAACATGACTTCCTGACTCTTGTACTCAATGCCCTCACAATGAAGCCTGGTATACCATTTGCTGTCTTTACCATTCCATCTATCTTCAGGGAGCTGAGGACTTGGATCATAAAATTCCACTACGTTAATGTTATTAAGGGCCCTGTCATTAACTGTATACTCTCCCCTTATATTTGACCTCCATAAAGTGGACACCTCACACTTCCCAGAAATAACTCCAACTGCCATTTCTATGCCCATATCTGTAACTGATCAATATCTTGCTGTATCTTTAACAACTGCACAACGTTTTTAAACTACGCAAGTGAAATTTTCGTTATTTATGAAAATCAGATAAACAGCATGAGGATGACGCTCAATGCTGTTTAACATTGGACGCAGTGGTAGAGTTGCTGCCTTACAGCGCCAGAGGCAATGCCGACTACGGGTGCTGTCTGTATGGAGTTTGTATGTTCTTCCCGTGACCTGCGTGGGTTTTCTCCGAGATCTTTGATTTCCTCCCACACTCCAAAGACATACAGGTTTGTAGGTTAATGGTTTGGTGTATGTGCAAATTGTCCGTAGTGTGTGTAGGATAGTGATAATGTACGCGTATCGTTGGTCAGTGAGGACTCGGTGGACGGAAGGACCTGCTTCCGCACTGTATCTCTAAAGACATTATAGCCATAAAGGGAGTGCAGATAAGGACATTATAGCCATAGAAGGACATTATAGCCATAGAGGGAGTGCAGAGAAGGTTCACCAGACGGATTCCTGGGATGTCAGGACTTTCGTATGAAGAAAGACTGGATAGACTTGGCTTATACTCGCTAGAATTTAGGAGATTGAGAGGGGATCTTATAGAAACGTACAAAATTCTTATGGGGTTGGACAGGCTAGATGCAGGAAGATTGTTCCCGGTGTTGGGGAAGTCCAGGACAAGGGGTCACAGCTTAAGGATAAGGGGGAAATCCTTTAAGACCGAGATGAGGAAAAACTTTTTCACACAGAGAGTGGTGAATCTCTGGAACTCTCTGCCACAGAGGGTAGTTGAGGCCAGTTCATTGGCTATATTTAAGAGGGAGTTAGATGTGGCCCTTGTGGCTAAGGGGATCAGGGGGTATGGAGAGAAGGCAGGTACGGGATACTGAGTTGGATGATCAGCCATGATCATATTGAATGGCGGTGCAGGCTCGAAGGGCCGAATGGCCTACTCCTGCACCTATTTTCTATGTTTCTATGTTTCTAAACTAAACTAAAAGTAAACCATCAGAAGATCGTGGTGCAATATATCTATCAGGGTCTATGCTTGTCCAGTCTTCGTGCACTCCTTGCCCTCAAGTAACAAGCAACTCTGTATTTCAGGTAATGATATCCTCCAGTTTAGCTCATGAGACTTCACATGATTGACAGACTTCAAATCACATAGGAAGAACATTGGAAGTGTCTGAAGAAGGGATTTGACCCGAAACGTCACCCATTCCTTCTATCCAGAGATGCTGCTGTCCCTTTGTGTTACTCCAGCATTTTGTGCCTATCGTCAATGTAAACCAGCATCTGCAGTTCCTTCCTACGTGGAAGAACTTAAGTCATATGTTTCCATGCAGAGGCATGCGCGTACAACAAATGCCCATTTGCCCATGTTCCTGAATCTCCAGTGTCTGGTTGCTATAATGGTATATGACTGCGGATGTCTCCTTTACGCCAGTCCCTTGAAGAGCATTTGTAATTCCTGCCCAACATACCAGAATTCCCAACACCACATGGCTGTCCTCCTTTAGGACAGACGTCTCACATCCTTCAAAACCAATCAAGATTTTACAACTGTTGTAATGTAATTATGCTCTCTACCGCTTACCCCCTTAGTCTAGTTGAGTAAAACACTGAGTCAAGCACTGGATCAACTAATTCTTTATTCTCACTAACACAAACAAACTTCCTATACGATACCTAACCAACACTTGTCTCTACTCGTCCAAGCCCTTCAGCTTTGTGCGAATAGACACCTTGAGACAGTAAACACAGTCCCAAGTGCACTTCCAGAAGATCGACCCCGATCCATGTGGTGTTCCCTCTTTTATACTGTATCGGACCTGTGGCGTGAAACTATACGGGGGGGGGCAACCCCTACAAGCCATTCACAAATAAAGATCATATAATACATTTATTGACAGTTCCCTAACCCAATCACAAAGTACCAGTTGGAAGACAGTTCACCAAAGTAAAGAAACATTTCCCCAGGTAGTATAAACAATTTGAACAAGGCTCCATACTTTGACCAATCACAAGATAACAGCACAAACATTCTGCAACATAATTAACAATACTTTACAACACCCCATTCTATAACCAATCCTGATCATGCATTTGCAACCCAGCTCAGCTCTTTCTACAAAACCCTCACACATATTAACAATAGAGAGGACATCTGGACATTACCTTGTACTCAACTTCCTCCCAGGGTCCAGACACCCTGAGGCCATGACACTCATGGCCCTGGAGCTTTTCACGGAAAGAGAACAAGCAGGCTTTGCAAATGCAGAGATTATCCATTTTGTGACATATTTATTTGGCCAATATTATCAGTAATGGCCTCAGTATGCTTTGCAGATTTTCCAGCAGTCGCCTGTGAGTGTAACCAAAGGGAACTTGACTGATTTGTTTTTCATTGTCCTCTCACTTTGAAGATAATGTTGTGCCAGTCAAATGCCAGAAAGGAAATAAGGCCAGGAAATAAACCCTGAATGGACGCTAAATGTAACCTGTTGTGCTGCATTTTAACTTGGATATGGGTTATTTAAATATATCTGATGTTATTGAAGTAGTTTTGCAGTCATGTTGTTTACAATCATATTTCCACTTTTGTCAGGGGAGAGGAGTCCACTTCTGCCTTTTAAGCCTCTGTCAATCCTCGGAGCAAACACATTCTGCCAGTAGTTTTCCTTGCAAAATATTTCCCCAATATTACGATGACATCCCCTCAGATTCTACCCCTCATTTGCACACAAGGGGCAATTTATAGCGGGCAATTAACGTACCAAGCTGATTGTCTTTGTGATGTAGGGAGTGCAGGGGGCAACTTGTGCCATCACAGAAAGGATGTGCAAACTCCACAAAGACAACATTGGAGGTCAGGATAAGAGGTCAGGTCATTGGTGCTGTGAGGTGGCAACTCTCCCAGCTGTGCCAATATGACTTCATTTGAAAAATGAACAATGAAATTCTTTCCAATGAAATCTAAAAATACAATGATTATATCGTAGTACTATGTATTTACAATAGACAATAGACAATAGGTGTAGGAGTAGGCTATTCAGCCCGAGCCAGCACCGCCATTCAATGTTATCATGGCTGATCATCCACAATCAGTACCCCATTCCTACCTTCTCCCCATATCCCCTGACGGGGGATCTTTAAGAACCCTATCTAGCACTCTCTTGAAAGCATCCAGAAAACCTGCCTCCGCCGCCCTCTGAGGCAGAGAATTCCACAGACTCACCACTCTCTGTGAGAAAAAGTGTTTCCTCGTCTCCGTTCTAAATGGCTTTCTCCTTATTCTTAAACTGTGGCCCCTGGTTCTGGACTCCCCCAACATCGGAAACATGTTTCCTGCCTCTAGCGTGTCCAAACCCTTAACAATCATATACGTTTCAATGAGATATCCTCTCATCCTTCTAAACTCCAGAGTGTACAAGCCCAGCTGCTCCATTCTCTCATTTACCATTTATTATTTCTTACAATGTAGAACCAGATCATAGAGATGAGAAATGAATCAGCATCACAGAAATTTTGGATTGATGATATTGAAACAGCAGTCGATTCCCTGATCACCGACCTTAATGCTTTGGCTGAAAAGGTAAGTTGTTTTGGTTTTGTTAAACTTGTTAAAATTACATATGCCTTCAACTATGCAAATAGTTTCTGACATATGCAACAAATTCCAAATGGTTCATGGTCTAATGTTGATTAAAATTCTGATCTATCAAGACATATACACACATCTTGTAATTCATAGTTTTGCAAAATAGTCATGTCTTATACTGTTCTGATTTTTATAATCTTATTAAAAATTAAAAATCTGGAGCAGAGGTGAAAGTGACTTTGCTTCTTACCAGAGCAGACATACCACTAATTACTGCTGATTCAACCCTCTTGTTTTGATTGCATCTATCACTTTCTTACCAATTTTCCAGATCAGGCCATGTTGGGTGATTTTCTGGAGGAACCGTATCATCTAAAATGGAACAAACAAATAAGATGTAATTAGCCTAACCATGGAAATGTATCCTATGTAGCTTGACAGAAAAGAACATCGTTGTTTCACAAGACTGAATTACTGAGCAGTCTGTTCGAGAACTTGGCTGTCACATCAGGCAATGTGCTGTCACAATTGAATGTGTTTATTAGGAGAGTGCTGCAAAGAACAATTTGTAATATTATAGCAAAAGTAAAAAGTGACGTTTTTAACCAAAGCAATTAATGCGACTTGAATAATTCAGTGTCAGGATCTATGATCTATTTTGACAACCCAATTCTCCAAAGCAGCCTCGTTGTTAGCTTCCCCTCAACCTACAAGGAACCATTCTACATTTACTTGACCACCATCTGCTTTGATCTGTCGTTTTCACACCTTACCCTTCCCTATCTCTCGTGTCCATCTCCCCAGACTCGGTCTGAAGAAGAGTCTTGAACCAAAACATCACCCATTCCTTCTCTCCAGAGTTACTACCTGTCCTACTGAGTTACTCCTGCATTATTGTGTCTATCTTCTTATCTCATTTCCAGCTGCAGAGGCGAGAACAGTTAACAGCAGTCTGACAAAAAAATACTGTCTATGAACATAATGTTGTGATATGAAATGGTGCAAATTTTCTAGCTATAAATGCATTGGGTTTCTTTAAATAAAAATTACTCATTAAATAAAATCACCTTTTAGTACACAACAGTGCTACAACAGAAGTCTCAAACATGCTTGAGCACTTATAGCTTAAAAGCCACCTTTATTGAAGGCTGCTGATTTACAGCCATCATTAAAGCAAATTCTGTTTGTAACTAATTGGGAAAATGAGAGGTTCCATGTTGTTTGCGACCTCATTCTATGATTCTGTCATTATAGCTAGGTCTAAGATCTCAAGTGATTGAAAACAATCCTGCATTCATCAATTGTTTTTTCTGGACAAATTCTATTCAGTTAAAATATAAATTAGTGACTATTATCATAACTGTTTTGGATTGAGACAAATAAAGTCATAGAGTATTACAGTGTGGAAACAGGCCCTTTGGAAATATTCAATATAAACATTCAAAAGATTATTGTTGAGATTAGTGATGAAAAGCTGGAAGTTTGTAAGGTTGTATAGCTAAAGCACCAGGTATCAGGTTTTGGTTGTGATTTCTGACATCTAACTTTCACCAGTCTGTGGCTGCTACCAGTTTAGTCTTCTCTATCCTTCGATATGGTCGGTGGTTATTTGAAATTGGTGATGGATCATTGTATTCCCTCCACACAATGCTCTCTTATCTTTGCCACTTCTCCCGACTTCTCCCACATCCAGCATGCTCCACATTCTGCCAACATCCATTCTAATTAGCCGTAGTGCCCAAGCCTGGAGTAAAATATTAATTTGACCCGGATGAGTCTTTTGACAGTTTCACTTTTTTTTTTTGCAAAAGAAAATCCATTCAATCCATTTTGAATCACCAGCTTAATCAGGACATGGAAATAATTAGTTTATCTACAAGAACTGCTGATCTCCCTGGAAATCTGTAAAGTGACCTCTGCAGTGCACTATATATTGCCAGATTTCAAGATGTCTTTTCAGTGTGCCATCCAAACCATTTGTACATCTTTAGTACAAAGCTGAGCATCATAGAAAATGCCTTCACCGCCCGCTAACAACATTATCAGTGCCGTTCTTAATTAATTATTTATGGCAGGTCCTTGTAAACTGACCAAAAACCAAACAATTCTTTGTGCCTGGATAACTATCTGCACTCAATGGACATCAGCCTAACTGAGTCAGTATTGTTTAATATATAAGGAGAAAATTGCAGTAATACTCATCAGGTCACACAGAAGAGATAAAAACAATGTTAACATTTCAAGTTTGCTCTAATGAATGATCCTCATTCAAATATATTAACTGTTTTTATCTGCAAAGATGCAGTCTGACGTTGAATATTTCCAATTTTTTCCTTTTTACTTCAAACTTCAATTACCTGCAGCATTTTTCTCTTGTTTAGTGCACCATTCTATATTTTTGACAGGGGTTGCACCTGCTTTTACTCTCAGAACGTTTTCTTAATCGATAAAACATGAGAAATGGTTTACATTTTTGAATTCCCAGTGCCCATCTTAGGTACGAACTATAATAATACAAAATCTAGGTCTCCTTGGAACAGATTCCATTCTATCTTAGTTACTATCATCTATTAATTTTAACCCAGAATTATTGTTTCTTTAGGAGCACATGGCTCTCACCAAGGCACAGCTGTTTGACAAGGCAACAGCCAATACTAGTGACCGTGCCATTCAGATCAATGGACAAATTACAGATATTGCCAAGTTGATAGAAGGTAAAATCATATGAATTCAAAGCATCTGTTATTATCTTCATAAATTAAGGCTGTTGTTAATCAGGAAGCTAATTGTGTTGGTACATAAAAATGCTGGAGAAACTCAGCGGGTGCAGCATCATCTATGGAGCAAAGGAAATAGGCAACGTTTCGGGCCGAAACCCTTCTTCAGGTAATTGTGTTGTCTTTTCGGAAACTTTATTTGTTGCCATGTGAAAACCATGAAGGCATTGGGGAGAATTCAAAGATGCACTCTGAACCAAAGCACTAGTTTCTAAAGAGAGTCTTATTTTTTCTTTAATTATAGCTGCTCACTAAACTGTTCCATCTGGTCAATTTGTACAGTTATGTATATGTTTCCTTTCCAGTAACCATGATAGGTCCAAACTCCGCAATGTAGGTTTAGGCTTATCATTGTCACGTACACTAATGTACAGTGAAAATTTTGATTTGCATGCTATGCAAACAGAGTAGATATACCGTACATACTTAAAAAGTCAAATGCAAGTACAAAGGGGATAAAGCAAAGGAGAGAAAGAAAAATGCAGAATACAATTCTCAGCATTGTAGTGCATCAGACCCTCAAACAAAGTTCAACATCCACAATGGGGAAGAGGAGAATCAGACAGTAATCTGGCTTATGGAAGGACTGATAAGGAAGACTTCTATTGTGATCTTAGTTTAGTTTGGTTTAGAGATACAGCGCAGAGTCTGCGCTGACCAGCAATCCCCGCACACTAACACTATCCTACACACACTAGTCACAATTTACAATTTTACCGAAGCCAACTAACCTAGAAACCTGTACATCTTTGTGGTGTGGGAGGAAACTGGAGCTCCCGGACAAATACCCACGCAGGTCAGGCGGAGAACGCACAAACTCCGTAAAGGCAACACCCGTAAAGTCAGGATCAAACCCGGGTCTCTGGCGCTGTAAGGCAGAATCTCTACCGCTGTGCCACCTTGGGTATTTGGGAATTTGCGATTTTTGTCAGTTTATCTCAAAGATAAAAGTATTTATCCTGAAGCACTAACTCTACTTCTCTTTCCACAGTTCCTCCCTGACCTGCTGAGTCCTTCCAATATTTTCTGTTTTTATTTTGGATTTTCAGCATCTGCAATGTATTTTTCAATTTTATTTTCAATGACAGTCGAAATTAACCTGTTATCTTCTCTATAACCGGAATATTAAAATTTATATAAAACAATTTCATTCTGCTTTCCAGATATTATAGAAGGCTTTAATAAATATGGAATGGAAGAAGAGATTGCACCTGAGGAAATTGACATAATCTTTATTAAGGTCGAAGGATTATTGCAAGAGATGAAAAAACGGAACTTTTCTGACAATAAACCACTTGCTGAGGAGGAAAGTATAGAAGCCCAAGAAAGTATGTTTTGCCAATTTATAATATTATATGTCTAACACTGAGAAATAAACATGTTTGCAAAGTTTTGGGACTCTCTATGAAATGGATAAGGATCCCAATATTCAAAGGGTGGGTTTATACATACACAAGTTTAATGAATCCATAATATCTATTTCCAGCCACATCCCAAAGTTCCTTACATATCAGAAGGATTACTTTGGGATAGAAATGTTGTTACATATTTATGCACTATGTGATGGATATTTATCTAAACCCCAGTTGCATGCTACATGTTTCAGTAGACAATGGTTCAATGTTTTTTTTATTGTCACGTGTACCAGGTACAGTGAAATACATGTTTTGCATACTGCTCAGCAAGACTATCCCCATACATAAGCACAAATGCCCTGGTCAGTACATAATGTACAGAACAGCCCACTGAGTCCATATGCAAGAGGTGCCATTTTGGCACCAACTGGATTAGTTGTCCATGCAAATGATGCTCTTCCACACACAGCTTATTGGATGTCCTGAGTGACATTACTTTAACATTTTTCTAACAGAAACAATGGCTCATAATCTGCATAGGTTTCAACTATAAGAGAGGGCCTTACCCATAGATTGCATTTTGACTCCTAAATTAAAACACTTTTGTCCTAATATGGGGTCTGGCTCTGGAGGTTCGTCCACAAGCCATCAATGAACATATCTCCTTTACTCCTTGATATCTTCTAGGGGTCTATGATCAACTTTGGGAGGTAAGTGTTGCCCATATCTGTATTTTCCCCTTTGCCACTTGAAGACAAATCATCCGTACTGCATGCCTCGGAGACACTACTCTACAAGTTCTCTCCATGGTAGGGGATCACTGAGACAAGCTCTCAAGGTCACACTTCCCATCCAACTTTGAGCATTGCATATCCTTTGTGGTGGAACATTGATCAGCCTTAACTAAACTGCCTTAGGACGCAACATTTTAATGTTTTTTGCCTGTCACAGAAATTCAAGGTCATTTTCATTTGTTTCTGATACAAATTACCCTGTTGTTACATTGCACCTCCCTCTGACAAATCTTGGCTGAGATCAGAAAGCAACAAAATATAAGGACTTGCATTCTATCCTTGGAACAACATGTTCCTAAATGACTTCATTCTCCAGCCTGGAAATTAAACCCAGTGTGTTCTATCAAAGATTAATAATAATTCAGAAACTATGAAAATCAGAAGGATAGTTCTGGCTCAGAAAGTGTGCCCTTGAGGTCCAATGAATCATTGTACTCAATGGATTAAAAGATCATATCCAATAGAATGTAAAAAGCAAGATTTATTTTGCCATTCCAACAGAAATTGAAATCTGTTACCAATTTATTTTCTTTAATAATTATTTTTAATTAATTAATTTAATTAATTTTATTTAATTTATTAAAAATCAAGATTTTGTCAGCAGTTTTTGAAATATTGCAGGTTTCATCAAGAATCAAGTTCTAATTCTACAGTGTGCAATGATCTGAATATAGCATTCCACAGTAGTTGATTAAGAGTGTCATTTCATTTCGAACTCACCAGAAAGATGAACCTTGAAAGGGTTTAGAGAAGATTTACAAGGATGTTGCTAGGACTAGAGGGTGTGAGCTATAGGGAGAGGTTGAGTAGGTTGGCTCTCTTCTCCTTGGAGCACAGGAGGATAAAGGGTGATCTTTTTGAGGTGTACAAAATCATGAGAGGAATAGATTGGATAGATGCACAGTGGGTCTTGCCCAGAGTAGGGGAATCTAGGACCAGAGGACATAGGTACAAGGTACAGGGGAAAAGATTTAATAGGAATCTGAGGGGTAACCTTTTCACACAAAGGGTGGTGGGTGTATGGAACAAGCTGCCAGATGAGGTAGTTGAGGCTGGGACTATTCCAACGTTTAAGAACCAGAAAGACAGGTACATGGATAGGACAGGTTTGGAGGGATATGGACCAAACGCAGGCAGGTGGAACTAGCTTAGCTGGGACACGTTGGCCGGTGTAGGCAAGTTGGGCTGAAGGGCCTGTTTCCACACTGTAGCACTCTATGACTATGAATAACTTTACACTGTCAGTGGTTATGATGAGCATTTCTCTTTGGTGGAAAGTTTATATTAAGAATCATAAATTAAAGAATTTATGTTTGAAGATAAATTGAATGTCAATTAGTAATCCTGTAAAACATTTTAAATACAATTACCATTGTCCAAATGGATAAACTATGGCACACTGATAAGCATGCAGTTCATGTTTGGACACTCCATTTTACCAATCAAAATAGATGTTTAACATTTAATAACTGTTTTTAGTGTTGGATCGTGTTCGTGGACTTGAAAGAATGATGATGGAAAACACTGATTCCGTACATGGAATAATGGACTACATTACTACTTATCATAACAGTCTCTTAAACCTGAAAGAAGCACTTGAGGACGCAATCAAGACTGTTCGCAAAACTGAGGAGAAGAATAAACAAAACATCAATGAATACCACAGAAAAAAGGTGAACACATCACTACAAACCTATAGTCCAAACATTGAATAACTCACAAACAGAATCCAAATAAATTAAGTTATGTTGGAAGATGAAATTCTGATCTGTTGGTATCTATATGGAGATGCTGGCCTAGATCTTATTAGCATTGAAGAACCTCAGTCACTGATGCACCCAAGTATTAATGGATAAGGTGTTAGGAATAAAAACAAAAATATATCTACAATGCGTATCCAACCAGATTCTAGTTTGATCAAAACATAAAGTGCTGGAGTATTTCAATGGGTCAGGCAGCATCTGTGGAGGGAATGGATAGTTGTCTTTTTGGGTTACAGTGGGCTGATTATAGCAGAAAGGAGAATGCTGGAAAAGAGTTTGGGGCTGGACAAAGCCTGGATAGATAGCCAACAGATTGACATGGATATGGATGGGGCAGGATATGGACACACTCAGCCTATTGTGTGCTGGTCTTTCCTGCACCTCAAAGTCAACCACATAAGCACTAGGCAACAGCAACAAATTATTATGGAAGAAACTTGCTTTTGATGAGCAGAAAGCAAATTGTTGGTACTGCATGATGAAATTACTGAAGATGTTCACAAAGGCAGAGTCTTTGATTTGGAAATCAACATATTTTCTTTCTTGCTGATGAAAAATTATCAGTTCAGAAGGATCAAAATATTTTCTTTCCTCTTTTGGGCCATGGAATTTGTCTGAGAAGAAGCAGAGGATATTTTTTGGTGGGGAGGATTGTATGTATCTGGATTGACAAGAAGATGACTCATTAAGTAATGGTTGAGAAACAATGGAAAGCTAAGAGTGGTATTTTACATGAGCTAGTAAATGGGGCAAGATAGTTGTACAAAACATTGGTCACACTGCACTTAGAGCATTGTGTACAGTTCTGGTTGCTGCATTACAGAAGGATGTAGTAGCCATAGAGAGAATGCAGAAGATATGTATTGATATTATATTGATAAAGAAGATATAAAAGATATAGAATTAATCCAGAAGAAATTAACTGGACATTCATGCCTGTTGTCATTTTGCCTCAGATTTTTATTTTCTATTCATATAGTCTGGCCTGCTGGCCATGTGAGCCTTGTAATCAGCAACTCATTACATAAATGAAGAAGCACATCCCAATCCTAACTGCTACTCTAACACTCACTTTGTCATTGATATCACTTTGTCATTGCTATCAATCAATTTCCTTGCTCAATTTGTCCCTTCCCACCCAAACCACCCCTCCCCTGGTACTTTCCCTTGCAACTGCAGGAAATGCTATACTTGTCGCTTTACCTCACCCCTTGACTCCATCCAAGGACCCAAGCAGTCTTTCCAGGTGAGGAAGAGGTTCACCTGCACCTCCTCCAACCTCATCTATTGCATCCGCTGCTCTAGGTATCAGCTGCACTACATCGGTGAGACCAAGCGTAGGCTTGGCGATCGCATCGCCCAACACCTCTGCTCGGTTCGCACTAACCAACCTGATCTCCCGGTGACTCAGCACTTCAACTCCCACTCCCATTCCGAATCCGACCTTTCTGTCCTGGGCCTCCTCCATGGCCAGAGTGAGTCCCACCGCAAATTGGAGAAGCAGCACCTCATATTTCGCTTGGGCATTTTACACCCCAGCGGTATGAACATTGATTTTTCCAATTTCAGGTAGTCCTTGCTTTCTCCCTCCTTCCCCTCCCCTTCCCAGCTCTCCCACAGCCTAATGTCTCCTCCTCTTCCTTTCTTCTTCCCCCGCCACCTCCACATCAGTCTGAAGAAGAATCTCGACCCGAAACGTCACCTATTCCTTCGCTCCATAGATGCTGCCTCACCCGCTGAGATTCTCCAGCATTTTTTCCTACCTTTGATTTTTCTAGCATCTGCAGTTCTTTCTTAAACATTCTATCAGAGATATTCTCTTTGCTCCACCCATCCCTTCTCCACTCTCTCTCTGTTACTGAAATGTAAATTGTTATCTCTCTTCCTAAATTCAATCATTGAGATGTTATTAAATATATTAGGAATCAAACTAGTGATTGCCTTTTTGTTGAATAATGTGCAAGTGGACATTTGGACAGGGTGTTATATGAATGATGAGCTGGCTATGATATTCTCCTCTATTGTCTGTAGACTGTCCATCTGTGGAATGGAAAGCTGCTGCAGTCTGTGGGATGTATATCATAGGATATTTCTCAAGATTAAAGAAGAAAATTCAGATTGAAACATCTTTGCCAAATTATCTTACTTTTGCAAAATTCAGTCAATGTAATGCTAGTACTTTGTCTTATCTCCATTCTGGGAACATGTGTCTAGGAATGCTAGATAATACATTTACTTATGACGCTGAACAACAATTGTCTCTCCATGCATAGTCCGAATCTTGACAAATGGTTGTTTGGCAAATGCACCAAGTATCAAGTTTTGGTTGTGATTTTCACCAGTTCTGTAGCTGCTACAATTTTAGTCTTCTCTAACCACAAGACAGTATTAGAATAATGCAAAATTAATTTATTTTTAGTTTAGTTTAGAGATACAGCGTGGAAACAGGCCCTTCGGCCCACCGTGTCCAAACCGACCAGCGATCCCCACACATTAACACTGTCCTGCAAACACGAGGGACAATTTACACTTATACCAAGTCAATTAACCTACAAACCTGTACGTCTTTGGAGTGCTGGAGGAAACCAAAGATCTTGGAGAAAACCTACACGGTCACGGGGTGAACGTACAAGCTCTGTACAGACAGCACCTGCAAGCATGTACAGCAGCAAATCTACCCGCCGCGCAACCAGGCCGTCCATTTACTGCTATTTCAGGGAATTCTGAATGATATCCAAACAGATAGATTTATAAAACTGTCTGGAATACCTCTGAAACGTCAGAGGTTGAGGGGAGACTTGATAGAAGTGCATAAAATTATGAGAGGCGTAGATAGGGTAGACAGTCTGTATTTTTATCCCAAGGTGGAAATGTTCAATGCAACCCATATCTACAAGGTGAGAGGGGGAAAGTTTTATGTAAATGTGTGGAGCCAGTTTTTTTACACAGAGAGTGGTGGGGGCCTGGACCGCATTGCCGGGGGTGGTGGTAGAGGAAGATACAATAGCACCATTTAAGAGTCTTTCAGATAGGCACATGGAAGTGTAAGAAATAGAGGGATATGGATCATCACGTTTACCTTAGCATCATGTTCGGCACAAACATTATGGGCTGAAAGGCCCATTCCTGTGCTGTACTGTTCTATTATTTAAGTATAAGACCCCACCAATGTAAGAACTTTAAACAATTTCTGTGTTCTTTTTTCTTCTGCAGAGATTACATGATGAATTGAACAAACATTCTGATGCTGTTAATGTGACCCTTCAAATGGCTAATGATGATCTAAATGGCACAGAGCTCGCAATATCAGAAATACAAAACAAAATTATGGTAAGATATGTTATAAGTCACGTAAATGCAAATAATTAGTAGATGTGAAAGCCAAGGACTGGGCCAAAATACAATGATCTGAATTATTTCTTTCAACATCTCATTGAGAGTGAAATAAATATTGAAATATAAACATAAGAATTACTCAAATAAAGGTAATTTTTTCAAAATTAATTTAGGAATGTTGTAATAATATTTGAACAGATATGGAATTGAAATAATTATCTTTGGAAAAAATCCAGGTGTAAAATTAGTGTTTCACGGCCAGAAAAATGATTAACAATCATAGTAGCTTGTTACACTTTGACAAATTCATTGTCACCTCGTGTAATCAAACATAGCATTTTCAGAGCTTTCAGAATGAGAATAGTCTATATATTACTGAAGTTCTCATCGATTCACTGACTTCTGCTAGTATCCTAAAGAAAACTGCAACAGCACACTCTTTAGAGTTTACTTTTTAGGCAGCCCTTTGGTATCAAGGATAACTTATATCCTCTTCAGTTTTGTGGGTTCTGAGGTGGGCAAAAAAAAATGTTGGAATCATAGTCATACAGCATGGAAATAAGCCCTTCCGCTCAACTTGCCCATGCCGACCAACTTGCCCTATCTACATTAGTTCCACCTGCGTAAGTTGGCTCATATCCCTCTTAATTGTCTCTTAACTGTCGTGATGGTACCTGCCCAACTACCTCCTCCCGCAGCTCATTCTATATACCTACCATCCTTTGTGTATGGGTAAAAGACAATGTGCATTTACCCCATCTATTCCTTTCATGATTTTGTACACCTCTATAAGATCACCTCTCATTCTCTAGCACTCCAAGAAATAAAGTCCTAGCCTGCTCAACCTCTCCCTATAGCTCAGGCTCTCAAGTCCTTGCAATATCTTTCTAAATCTTCTCTACACCCTTTCCAAATTAACAACATCCTTCCCATAATAGCGTGCAAAAACTGAACACAATCCTCTAAATGTGGCCTCACCAATACAGGAACTACAGACTCTTCACAGATGTGGCAAAAAGTTTAGGAGAAGATGTTGGGTGGACAATTTTGAGTTGGTCCACATTCTTCCGCGATTTATACGGGGCTTCTCTGTGTTCGATGTCCATATCTGGTGAATTGTCTGGCGCCGTTGGCAAATTGCATTAAGTCAGGTCGTGGAAGTCCCAATGTAATCGAGAACGACCGCTTCACCCAGTCTAGGCACCACATTTTTGGGGGAACGTTCGGGAAAAATGTCAAGTACGCTCTGGTACGTTTGTCCGGATTAAAGGAGATGCCGGACCATCAGTTGCCAGAAAATCAGTGGTGTACCTGTACATGCTTAATGTCCCAATGTGTTTCTCTTACATTTGAAGCACATTTAATGTTTTGTAGCCAATTACAGCAAACAACCCCCACCATAAATATTAGATCAATGACCAATCTTTAGGGTTGCCTGTTGATAGTTAGGAAATTATAGTTAGGCCATCAAATGAGCTCCTGTCTCTTCTTCAGACAGTATCAAAAGAGCTTTGCATCAGTCTGAAAAAGTAAACAAGATCCAAGTCCCATACAAAGAACAGCACCTCCATCATCCCAAAACATTGTCTGCCATTTCCCTCCACAGATGCTGCCTGGCCCATTGAATTCCTGCAGCGTTTTGTTTTACTCAAGATATCACCATTTGTGATCTTTTGTGTCTCCATCACATCGATCCATTTAGTTCTCAGCACTATGCTGTTTAAATAAAAGCTTTCAATATTTTTGTAATTGCCTTGTCCATTACAATCATGGTCTAAACACAGGAATATGATTCACAACTAAAAAAATATTTCCTTTATTAATGTTATTAGTCAAAATTCTGTAGAAATTGTAGATTCCCAGCCAAGAACCACAAAGCATCCATCTCTATGACTCCCATGAATTTGTTAGGAACAGCAGAAAATCCTAGATTAAGGTCAACCAGCGTCATTGGAGTGAGGCTGAAAACTGAGGTTTCAGACATGGACCCAGTCTCCTGAAGAAGAACAGTTTCTACAAAGGAAGGAAAAGTGAGGTGAAGAACATGTAGACATACACACAGATCATGAGGGTATAAGTAAAGGGATCTGTATACATTTTGTGTGGAGGAAAGGAAAATGATAGAAATCTATTTGTGGCTTAAATAGTACGTTTTACATTGTGCCAAAATCTGATGCATTTTAAAGTTTAATCAGCATCTTAATGTGTTTTTATTAGTCACCATTGGGATATCTGCCATTCTCTGCCTTGAAATGGTACAGGATTCATTGTGATATGGTTAGCATTTCAAATGTAAGCCAGTCCTCTAATGATGGGGCACTAACTTGGTATCGCACTTGAGTCAACACAGATTTATGTACTTGAATTCCAGAAGTGGACTTGAACTTTGTGCCAAGAGTCCAACCAACTGAATCATAGCTGACTCAAAAAGACAATAGAAGGCAAAATACGATAAGAGACTTTTAAAAACATATATGAAAAGCTCAAACCTAAACAGAGACGCAAGTAAACCAGTGCAGTGACATTAATGTGTGGTATAATATCAATCACAAATACATTTCTGAGCATAGATCTGTTCAAAGAAATACTGGAGTAACTCAGCGGGTCAGGCAACATCTTTGGAGAGCATGGATAGGTAGTTGCTGCTTCTGATCAGGACCCTCTTCAGACTTTTTCAAACCATTTTAACTCCCCTTCCCATTCCAATGCTGACCTTGCTGTTCACGACCTCCTCCATTGCCAGAGTGAGGCCAATCGTTCACTAGAGGAACATCAAATCACCGCATATTCTGCTTGGTAGCTTACAACCCAATGGTATGAACATTAATTTCCCTAATTCTAGGAAACTAACCTACAAACATTGACCACCACCCCCCCCCCCCCACCCCCCTCCCCCTCACCAAAGAAAGAGTCTGAAGAAAGATCCTGACCCGAAACATCACCTATCCATGTTCTCCAAAAAAGCTGCCTTTCCCACTGAATAACCTTTGAGTCATTTTTTGGACACATTTCCATGTGTCTAAATTTTCTGTTCAAAGCCACCTGGCAATGTTTCCTCTTCCATCTGAAAAAAATTAACTTTTTAATAACTTTACATTGGCATGGTACTTTACTTACAGTTTTACTATTAATATTAGTTAGCACTGAAGTTTTACTTTCATTATGGGGAGTTTACAATAACATTTTTGAGTTTCTAATTTTTGATTTGCTTTTTGTGAATAACGTTCCTTTCAGAACCTGTCTACATTCCATGCCTCAATAGACGGTGCCCAGAATGTATTGCGACAGAAACTAACAAATCTCTCCATCTATGATAAAGAACTGGCTCTCCTGGCTATAAATCAAGCTGAAAATCTTCGCAAATATGCAGCAGAATTGTCCAAGTAAGTTGCACTATTCAATGGGTCCATGTAACAAAATTCAGGCAGAAATATAAGTACAATTAAATAAAAGACAATAGCTCAGTGGATATTGATAAACATGCATTTGACATTTATTCGGCATTTATTGAAGGTAGATCTAATTCTTCATCTGGTATAGATTTGTGTTTTTTAAACAAGACTACAATTTTGCCAGAAATTTTATTATTCCAGCATATTGTAGGGTTGTACCTTGTCTTAAAAATTATTTTGTCAGAAATCTAATATTTCCTTAGACCATTTTCCAGAGTGCCTAATTTTACATATCCCCTTCCTATTCAAAATGGACATCTTAAACAGGTGAATAAAACATTTGTTTTGGGCTTCCTCTGTCCAAATTTCTCTTGGATCATGCCACGGTTAAAATTGTCTGTTGTATCTAAAGCATCATTGAGATACAAAAGCTATTACAGTTAATCCCACGTCCACTGGAACAGGCAACCGTCCTCTGCCTAAATACAGGGAAATAAAACCATTGCAAATGGGATAACAGCAGAGATATGCTGTGAACCCATCCTGACACTTGAATTCCCTGCCTCCAATATTCATCCAAGGCAGACGGTGATTAAAATCAGTTCCTATGTCTTACCATAGTCATAGAGAGTCATGCAGTCATACAGCATGGAAACAGGCCCTTCGGCCCAACTTGCTCATACCAACCAACAGGTCCCATGTACATTAGTCCCACCTGCCTGTGTTTGGCTCATATCCTTCCAAACCCATCCTATCCATGTACTTGTCTAAATGTTTCTTAAAAGTTGCGATAGCATCTGCCTCAACTACCTCATCTACAAAATAATAAACTATTCCTTTTCTAACAGTATTTTGAAGAGTACTGATGCAAATGGTATCGTCCAGAAGGCAATAAATGCTTCAAATGTCTATGACAATATTGTCCAATATGTGACAGAGGCTGAGCAGAATGCAACGACTTTGCTCAATGCAGCACAGAGAGCTGAAGATGTAAGTGTTTCTGTTTCTATTCTGTAAAACACTGAAAAAAACATAGATAAGCGTGGAACTTTTTCTCTTAGAAATGGGAAATTGCTGCCATGCCTCCTGGCTTTGTGCAAGTAAGTAGTGTAACTATTATTACCTATCAAAGATAAATGTAACTATATCTTTTAACCTTGTTAGTGGAGCTGAAAATGTTAAAGTTAGGATAATACTGCCATAGCACAGAAACAGTCCCTTCAGCCCATCAAGTTTGTGAATGTAACGCAAGGTGAATCACATTGCACAAATGAAAAGGTTATAGGTTGAGTAGAAGCAGAATACTAACATCTAGGTAAACACCTTGTAGTCAAAGAGAACTACTGCATAAAGCAAACCATTCGCCCACTGAGTCCGCACAGACTATCAATGACCTGTTTAGACCAATCTTGTGTTAATCTCATTTATTATTCTCCCCACATTCTCATAAACTATTCTCAGATTCTACCACTCACCTACACAATTGGGGCAATTTATAGTGGCCAATTAACTTATCATCCCGCACATTTTTGGATTATGGGAGGAAACTGGAGCATTCAAAGGAAACCCACAGTCTAAAGCAGGACATACAAACTTCACACTAACAATACAGTCAGGATTGAACCCTGTTCTCTGGCTCAGCGAGGCAGCTGCTTTACAACTGTGCCACTGTGCTGCTGCATGGATAACTGTAACATGCTAGGAGCTCATATGAAGACAACTTGAGAGAAAAAAATGTTGCTTAATGGGTAGGTAGAGGAGTGCCAGCACCAATATACTACCTGTAATAATTTTGATTCTGAAACTATCTGGAAACTGTTACATACTTAAAAATATCTTAATTGACTGTTTGGCATTTAAAGATTTATTTATGGTTTCCTTAAATATTTCTGATGCTTCAGCAGAGGTCTTAAACCAAATAATTCAAAAATAGAATTAAAGAAAAGGAAAGGTGTTGCCTTTGGCTCAGTGGAAATACTTTGACCATGAATCAAATGGACATGGTGTTAAGGCTTATTCTATAAATATTGGTTTGATGAAACTTTAATTGATGGAGCACTGCAGTATTAGAAAAGTTGTCTTTAAAAAGGCACTTTAATCCAAAACTTTCCCCATTTTCAATCTGTGCCACAAAAGGCAATTATTTGCAAGAGGTCCTTCCCACGCAGTATGCCAGTTATATATTGGGTGGCAATCAGTGGTAAATCACAATCCATGTTTGCAAATGTGTAAGAGAACTGTGCAGAAATACCAATTTGTCAGACGATTCCTGCCCATTGTAAAGTTTCTGCCAAAAACAAAATCTGGCTGCATTGCCAGGTACGGTTTATGTTCCTGGAATGTTCCTACTTTAAGTTTTGTGTGAAACATAGAAATAGAAACATAAAACACCGAGCAGGAGCTGGTCATTTGGCCCCTTTTGATGTGTCCTTATTAATATGATTAGGGCTGACCATCTTTCATGAGATTACAATAGATAAATAATTAGTCCAAGTGTCAAGTGAAGAGTCAAGAGTGTTTAATTGCCGTATGCACTGAAAACAGAACAATGAAACTCTTACTTGTTGCACTAAAACAGGTATGCAGAAGCTATTCTTGAACCTAGATGTCACAGTTTTCAGATTCCTGTATCACCTTCCCTATGGCAAGAGTGAAATGAGAGTATGGGCAGGGTGATGTGGGTACTTGGTGATGTTGGTCACCTTTTTGAAGCAGCGCCCCCTATAGATCTCCTTGATGGTTGGGAGGTCAGCACCCATGATGTCCACCACTTTTTGTAACCTGTTTCATTCCTGGGTGTTCGAGTTCCCAAAACCAGGCTGTGATGCAACCAGTCAATATGTTTTCTATCGTGCACCTGTAGAATTTCAAGAAGTACCAAATCTCAACAGATAAATCCCAGCAAAAAGTTGCAAATTTTTACTAGGATTTATTATTTAAGCTGTGCGTAAATACCAATTTTACAGAAAAGTTCTGCCAAGAGTAAAATCCATCTTATTGTATCATGGATTACTTTTATTTGCTGATTGACCTTGATTGAACCCTTCTTAGTCAAGGAATGGAAGTCTGGCTGAGTATGTTGAGAATGTATTTATGATTGTTTTACAGGCTGTTGAAGGAATTCAAACACAGAGCATATGGCACAGAAACATCAGTGAGGTGCTTTTGAACAAAGTAAATGAATTAGCTGAGACAATGGAAGACTGTAAGTACAGACATTCAAAGTAGGAGTGCAATTTTGAGCCCTTAGAGAATTCTTGAGCATTTCCTGATGCAGAACTCCCTCTCATTCCAAAAGCAGGTCTTTATCGTTGAATGGGTCATGGAAAGTCATCAATGATTTGAATCAAGTCTGGTTTCAGAAGCGAGGGAGGGAATCGTTAGGGATGGAAGTGATCCTGTGGCAAAGGTGCAGATGGATATGGTTGTGAGATGTGATGTTGGAGGCTGGCCAGTGTGGGGAAGGAACAACAAGCCTATCTCACTTTCTTGAAGCTGCCAGGTTTCTTAGTATGAATCTCCAAATATTTTTTGAACCTTGAGACATGTAGCCTTCTCAATGTAATTAAATGGTTGATCTTCCCCCCACTTTACAGCCTAACTCCATTGAAACCATCTGTCCTGGAGCCTATTTTTTTTTCTTTCTGCAGGAATTTATGATTTATATGATTTGATTTACGATATATTCATACAATCATACCATATGATTTATTTCTTAATGACTACCTATGAGATATTGTGATGACAAGTTCAGCAATTATTGTTAATTCCTAATTGTCATGCTTTGATGATTGCTAATGTTATATTTTTCCATCTTAAGGTATGCAGGTCACAACCCCAAAATACATTTTAAGAGTAAAACACAATCGGGAATCTGAATGTAGTTTGGGGAGGAGGGGGGTGGGGGTGGTTTTGTGCACCAAAAGTATGTCCTATTTCTGCTTACAGGCAGACAGTGTGTCTTCACGGTGGCAACATCCAAATGTAAGGTTGTGATGAAGAAAATTCTGGCCAAGGAATTTGTTTCCCTGTCCAAGCTCTTTTCTGAAACTAGACTTGATTAAAATCAGTGCGGATTTTGCATGAATTGCTGAACTATAAAGCCCTTAAGTAAACACAGCTGCATTTCAGATTCATTGCCTTGTAAAAATTGAACAATTTTTATTTTCTATTGCAAATAAATAAGAATCAATGAGATGAAAATGGACGTGGTGGTGGCAGATGTTATACTGGCATTTAAGAAGCTTTTGGATTGGCATGTGGCATGCAAGGAATGGAATGGATCACCTGCAGGCATGGCCATTTGGGGCTGAAGGGTTTGTTCCTGTGCTGTACTGTTCTATGTTCTATGTCCTTGGGGAATTTTATGAAAGGCAGCTCAGTTTCATGGCAAGGTAGCAAGTTGAAAATCTGATCCAAGTCTCAAAAAGTAAATAAAATGTTTCATGACTTTATCATTATAACTGTATCCTTTAACTGATATTTCACACCCATAAAAAGAAATGTGAAGAGCAGTAAAATTGCTCAGAGTAAATTGTTTTAACTTGGATGTGTTTCCAGGAATACACTCTTCCTGGAAACATAACAGAATCATTTCCAAACAAGTCTTTTCATATCACCTGAGAATGTTTTTACAGAGCGCATTCTAGGTTGAGTTGTGTTGTTAAAAGGGTGTCAAATTATGCCATTTCCAGCACAATGCTCATTTTGGAGGGTTGGCAGTAAATTAGATCACGTTGCCCTGGAGGCTATGTGTTCAGTCACTCCCACAACAAATTGGCTTCAATATTTAAAAAAAGACACAAATTGCTTGACTAACTCGGTGAGTCAGGCAGCATCTCTGGAGAACATAGATAGGTGACTTTACCTATCCATGTTCTCCAGAGGTGCTGCCTGACCTGTTGAGGTACTCCAGGACTTTATGTCTTCTTTTGTAAACCATCATCTGCTGTTCTATGTGTCTCTTAAGTTTTAATACTGTTGTGCTGGACTCAGAATCCACTCTGATAACTTCTGCTGCTTTCCTTCTATTCTTTTGGCTCAGCACCTTTCATGCCACAGAATATCCCTGGACAAGATCACTATCAATTGTTCCTGATCCTGACTGATCCTGCCGACAGCCACCCCCTCTCACTGCCACAACTGCCACCCCAAAATCATCAAGCATTCTGACTGCCACCAACGCCACCCCAAAATCAACAAGCATTCTGACTGCCACCAACGACAACCCAAAATCATCAAGCATTCTGACTGCTCCTGGTGCAAAACCACCCTGATTGTCAGTTGGCTACCTAGAATCACAGGACAGTCACAGGATAAGGAGGCCATTCAACCCATCAAGTCCATATCCATTTTTTTTGCAGGGAAAGTTCACTTGGGCCTGGTCCATAGTTTTTGCTCCCTAGCTGTATATTTGTTTTCTTTCCAAATCTTATTCCAACTTGCATTTGAAAGTTATCATTGAATCTTTATCCATGACCTTTCACCTGGCACTTCATTCCCAATTCTAACATTGTTATGTAAAATTATTTTACAGATCACTATCATTCTTTGTCCCCTAGTTGTTGATTTTTCTGTCAATTAGAACAGTTCCATTCTATTCTATCTAGTTCCTTAAATAACTGTGGATTTTCTCTCAACCTTTTCTGTTCCAAGGAGAGCAATCCCATCTTTTTCATATAATTACCCACAGAGTTAACACCCTGATCCCTGATCCATTCTAATCGATCTCTTCAGCATTGTCTCCAAGGCTTTCTAGTCTTTTTTTTTTAATGTAGTGCTAAGGCTAATTACTTCAGTGGTGGTTGAACCAATGCTTTAAAATTATTATTTATGACTTCCTTTTTGTGGATTTCTACACTTCTATTTACAATCCCACAATTCCATTTTCGTGTTCAATCTATTTCTCTATGTGCTATGTCACCGTCTACAGTTTATGGTTGCAGTCCCCTGGACTGTTCATATGTCCCTTTCAGAATTGTGCCCTCAGGTTTATATCGTTTTTTCCAAACAAATTATTTCTGTATTGAATTACATCCACCACCATGCCAATCATTGCCTTTGGCCAGGAACTCCATAAACTCTTGACCTTGACAACCCCCCAGTTGTTACTGACCCTCAATCCCTGATTTCAATGTTTTCCAATTATCCATGACCCCAATGCAATTATCAACAAATTCAACACCCTTACTCCCATCATTCCTGATACTCCATACTCCTTAATTCCTTCATACATTAAATAGCACCTCAACGTACTCATGGCAATAATTCCCAGTCTGCTAAACAACACTCCCCATGTCCATTTGGATATGTGCAGTAACCAGCAGATCTTTCTCCATCACTCAGCCCCACACACCTCAGCACTCCACACCTCTGCGCTTCCAAGCCCAAACGCAGCTACCAACAAATGAAGGTACACAAAAATGCTGGAGAAACTCAGCGGGTGCAGCAGCATCTATGGAGCGAAGGAAATAGGTAACGTTTCGGGCCGAAACCCTTCTTCCAACAAATGAAGTTTAGTTGTGCTCAGGGGCCAGGGCCTCAGATGGGCACCTTGGTCCATGACTAAAACAATGTGCCTTGCAATGACCATTTACAGTGGCTTTACTTGTACACTATATTTTTACATTTAAGGAACCTATTGACATTTTTGGTAATTGGATTAAGGATGTAAGACTGAGAAGTATTTGAAATTTTCCAATGCAGTGATAACCATGTTTCTTTTAGATTCTGTATAATATGACGTGACAAAGAGAAATTAGGACAAGTGCCTGGGGGGGATGTTTGGGTTAGTTTAAGAGTATCTTATAATTCATTATTAATTTAATATCACTTACCTTCTTACAGATGGGGCTTTTTATGAGATCAGGCACCAGGTGGATGTAGTCATTAAAAAGAAAAATGATACAATGAACCTCTTGTCAGATGCTATCAATCAATTGTCATCAATGGAACCAAGTAAGTGCATTTCAGAGATATGTTCCATTGAGATATGTTAGCAACTTTTATTTATAACAATATTCTAACCTTGGAAAAACAGGTGGTGGTGAATGGGCGCGTTTAGCTGCATTTAGTCTTGTACTTTAATCAGCAGGGATGGGAGTCTCTCCATTTGCAACAATTGAGCTCTTAATTCAAAACAGATACCTGAGCCCATGTAACCCATAACTTTGTGGTCAATTGTATAGATTTTCTCCTTAAATCTAATATATCCCCCAGGCTGCCCACAGGTAGAGTGTGTATACTTTGAATTTAGAAATGCTATGTATTATCTTGAACAGAAAACAAATTGCACATCAACAATTCCTTCTGATTGGGAGTCGGAGGGCTGGGAAACTGACCATGTATCCAGCAAAACAGGTGCTTAAACCATCCCTGGTCTCAGTTAGTAAAGGGAAGAGTGGAAAGAGTTGACACTTACATTCAGAATTTATTTTTTAAATGTAAACTATACAGATTATGTTGATGCATAAACTGTTTGTGCCTGTGTGAAACAGCTAATCCATGGCCAGGGTCATATCTTTGTTGCAAGAAAAACCTATGAAGAAGCTAGTCCAAGACATTAAAGCATTTCTTAAAATATAAACATTTCAGGTAACAACAAGTTAAACCAGTCAAAGCTGATTGCAGAGGAAGCAAAGGAGACTTCCCGAATGGTTCTACAGACTGTCAACCCCATGGGTGAATTGGTGAGAGGTTGGCTTCAGAACCTGACCACTTCTGCTGACGATGGAATTGCTTTCCAGAAGACAGTGAGCTCAGCTGGTGACACAGGTACTCAGATTATATGAAACATAGAAAAATAGGTGCAGGAGTAGGCCATTCGGCCCTTTGAGCCAGCACCGCCATTCAATATGATCATGGCTAATCATCTAAAATCAGTACCCTGTTCCTGCTTTTCTAACTCTAACTCTAACTCCAGCTAAATCTAACTCTCTCTTGAAAACATCCAGTGAATCGGCCTCCACTGCCTTCTGTGGCAGAGAATTCCACAGATTCACAACTCTCTGGGTGAAAAAGTGTTTCCTCATCTCAGTCCTAAATGGCCAACACCTTATTCTTGAACTGTGACCCCTGGTTCTGGATCCCCCCAACATCAGGAAAAATTTTCCTGCATCGAGCCTGTCCAATCTGATAAGCTTCAAATCTGATAAGCTTCAAATTTCCTTTGAACTCCTGAAAAATAATCTTGTCAAACACCAGGAAGCAGTAAAATCTGCAAGAACTAAATATTTTTCCACCCTTATCTCCAAAAACACACAAAATTCCAAGGTCCTCTTTAGCACCATCACCTCCATCATCTGTCCTGCCACCAGCACCAGCCTAACTGGGTCCCCTGCTAAGTGCAAGGAATTTACCACATTTTTCACCAGCAAGGTAAAGAATATAAGAACGAATATTTCCCCTCCCACCAGTGACCTGGCTCTCTCATTGGTCTGCTACTCAAAATTAGACTGTTTCCAACCCGTTACTCTACCCTCCCTTGTAAAACTGATCACCACCATGAAACCTACTACCTGCCCCCTCTACATTGTCCCCTCTGCCCTCCTAAAGGACGTCATTACAACAGCTGGTCCCAGCATCCTCGCCATCTTCAACAGCTCTCTGGCCACTGGCAATGTACCGACCTGCTTCAAGCATGCGGTGGTCCAACCACTCCTGAAAAAACCTAACCTCGACCCCACCTTGCCAAGCAACTACAGACCCATTTCTAAACTGCCTTTCCTCTCAAAAGCCCTTGAAAAGGTAATTTTAAGTCAACTTATACCTTACCTTCACCAAAATACTATCTTGGAAACTTTCCAATCAGGTTTCAGGGCTCACCATAGCACAGAGTCTGCCTTGTTGAAGGTACACAATGACCTACTGCTCACCGTTGACTCCGGCGACTGCGCAATTCTGCTCCTTCTTGACCTCAGCGCAGCATTTGATACTGTCGACCATACCATCCTAATTGACCGTCTCCGGTATGGGGTTGGTATTGATGGCACTGCCCTGAGCTGGTTCATCTCCTACCTCAAAGGTAGGAGTTTCTCGACTAACATAGGCAACTCATTCTCCTCCCCAGCTAATCTCTGCTGTGGGGTTCCATCCTTGGCCCCATTCTCTTCTCCCTGTATATGCTCCCCTTAGGCCAAGTCATTGAAAGGCACGGCATTTCCTTCCATTGCTACGCAGACGATACACAACTCTATCTCCCCCTGAAGCCCAAAAACCAATCAAATCTGCTTAACCTTACCCACTGCCTCGAGGATATAAAGTGTTGGATGGCCCAGAACTTCCTCCAACTAAACAAGAGTAAGTCTGAGGTCATCCTTCTCGGCCCCTCGGACTCAAGCAAAATGCTAGCAGGCAGCCTTGGAAGCCTTACCCCACTACTCAAACCTCACGTCAAAAACCTGGGCGTGATATTTGACTCAGCACTGAAATTTGACAAACAAGTCAATGCCGTGGTAAAAGCTAGCTTCTTTCAGCTTCGGACGATAGCTAAAATAAAACAATTCCTCCAGTTTGATGACCTGGAAAAGATCATCCACACATTCATCTCCTCCCGCCTAGATTACTGCAACTCCCTTTACACTGGCATCAGCCAATCTTCCCTGTCCCACCTGCAACTGGTCCAAAACGCCGCAGCGAGACTCCTGACGGGCACCCGAAAAAGGGACCACATCAACCCGATCCTGGCCTCTCTCCACTGGCTCCCTGTGCGGTTCCGTATAAATTTCAAGATCCTCCTCCATGTCTACAAAGCACTCAATGGGCTTGCCCCCACCTACATAAAAAGTCTTCTCACCCACCACTCGACCTCCAGGCCCCTCAGATCGGCCGACTTGGGATTGCTGAATATCCCACGGTCTAGGCATAAGCTCAGGGGCGACCGCGCCTTTGCGGTTGCAGCCCCTAGACTGTGGAACAGCATCCCCTTTCCCATCAGAACCGCCCCCTCCATCGACTCTTTTAAGTCAAGACTAAAGACTTATCTATACTCCCAAGTCTTTCCTGACGTCCTCTGAGTGAGGGCTACATGTATATATGTATGTAGTTTGTTTAGTTGTGCTATTCTTATAACAAATGTAAAGCACTTTGGCCAACGAGAGTTGTTTTTTAAATGTGCTATATAAATAAATGTGACTTGACTTGACAATCATTTAAGAATTTTATGTTTCCATAAGATTCCCTCTCATCCTTCTAAATTCCAGTGAAAACAAGCCTGTAAAGGGTCCCGACCAGAAACGTCGCCTACCCATTCTCTCCACAGATGCTGCCTGACTCACTCACTGTGTTTACATTTTGCTCAAGATTCCAGCATCTGCAGTTCCTTGTGTCTCCATACTCAGATTATCTTGCACCTCACTTTTTTTTTTGCAGAAGAAATTGATGAGTTTGCTCGAGACAATTATACAATGAATTGTCTAACTTTTATTGTAAAATAAGTGAACAACCTTCCACCTTATATAGAAAATTAAATGCAGAATTTTAATTCACTGCTGCTTACGGCTTCTTGCTGTAGTTTCAATTACTTCCAGTCTTGCAGCCTGCAAATCTGTCGTTCCCTTTGTGTTTCACAGTGAAAAATTTGACAGAAATAGTTCCACAGCTTTTGGATAAACTTCGAGTTGTGGAAGAAAAAAGGCCAGCAAGCAATATTTCTGCCAGTATTCGGCGAATCCGGGAACTGATTGCACAGACCAAGAATGTGGCCAGCAAGGTGAGAAATCCCGTTTAATAAATGGATTAATAGAATACTGAGAAGATAGTGTGATGCTCAAATGTAGTGCTTTTATTTTTGCAACCTAACCTAAACCACATGAGGTGAATAGCAAATCAGGTCAGTATGACCATGTTTTTAGCATTATTTCAAAGAACACCTTTTGGCCAAAATAAGTTCAGGGGACCAATCTTTAAAAAATACACTATTGCAGAATTCAATTCAGTCAATTATCTCCATGTAGAGAAATGACATGAAATAAACTGTTATTAATCAAGGCTTTGTAAATCTTAGAAGGTAGACAAAAATGCTGGAGAAACACAGCGGGTGAGGCAGCATCTATGGAGCGAAGGAAATACGTCGAAACCCTTCTTCAAATTTGTAAATCTTAGATCTATGTTTACCTCAAAGGTGGAGCTAATTAGCCAAATAGTGCTTATTAAATTATTAATGTTCACATTGATTGTTATATACCCATTGCAATTCTTGGTCCTTCATTTATGCCCTTTACACAAATGTTTCCATTTGTTAAGACTGTACTATATTTACAGCTACTTTTTAATCTTAAATATACTCTGCACATGCTTCAATCCAGTAGCAATTTTTGTGTGATTTCTTTGCTTGTGAGCAGATTGAAAGAAGTGTCCAAGCACTCTCAACTTATACAAAAATATGCAAACACTATCTGCTGCATGTATGGTGTTTATCAATTAGTCCTACTAATATTTATTACAAACACCAATTTCTGATTTCCTAAAGCTATTGTTAAATTTATTTTTACAAATTATTTATCCAGTTCTTTAGTTCATAAGATTTTTTTTCAGGGGTGAATTGTTAACCTATCAAAAGTTGCCCAGGCCTCCATCTCATCAGATTTCCTTTTTATATTTCTCCCTTTTTGCTTTTCCTAGCCCCTCCCATGATCGTACAGCTTATCTCTCTGAATGCATTCTTAATTTAAATTATAGCTACACACACTCTTTAAGCTTCAGTTAAGACATTCAAAGCAGTATGACATAGTTCTCCTTAAGTTGCCACTAATTTATTACTTTCTCACTTGGGAGAGTGAAATGCATTAGATTGGAACTTAGCTTCCACTCTATGTCTAATATACAGGAGGTGGGCTATCAGCTTCTATCACCCATCAAAATAATAGTAATAGTCCCTAAACCTTTAGCCAGGTTTGTGAAAGCTACTATCACCTATTTCCTACCTCAGGTATTATACATTTTTGATTAAAATTATTTCTTCTTTCACAGACAGAATCTGTCAAAAGTAAGGATTTTCAAACAATATAATTTAACAGAATATTTGGCATTCTTATTTCACCTCAGGTTCAAGTGTCTATGAAGTTTGATGGCCAATCTGCTGTAGAGGTTCATAGAAAATCAAGCCTGGAGGAGCTCAAGTCTTTTACTTCAATGAGTTTGTACATACGAGTCCCTTCATCACGTGAACTAGGTCAGAGTGCCAAACAAGATAGATTCATAATGTATCTTGGAAACAAGAATGTAAGTTCACCTACTCAAGCCAATGTTATTTTCAAAGCTTCAAAAAATAATGATGTACACAGAGAAAAAGTGTTTCTGTAGTCACGATTCAGTTTAATGGACTAAATAAAGCTTTTTGTTTGTAATTTTTTTATGTTTTAGGGTGGAAAAGATTACATTGGTTTGAGTATTAAGAATGACAATCTGGTTTTTGTCTACAATCTTGGGAGCGGAGATATTGAAATTATTTTAAACTCAAAACCTGTGAGCACTTGGCCAAACTACTTCAATTTAATCAAAGTAGAAAGGTAACTTCCTCTTCTCATTTACTAACACCATGCCTTAAATTAGCAATTTCAATGTTGCAATATTTTGGAAAACTGGTATTTACCTATAGTTTTTCATTTACTTGGTTTGAGTATTAATATACATATTAAAAACATGCTTTATTTTGCTCCAAGGGATTCAAAAATCGATTTTTAAAATCATTACTAACTATGAGGGGACCCATTCTGCCACATGATATTTTAAGGATTAGATTACCTAGGCTAAGCATTGGCAACTTGCATTCTGTGCTACAGTGTCACACAACTATAGATCCACCCTGTACTTCCCATTCAAATCACCCTCACCATCATGGGTGGCATAGTAGCACAGCAGTAGTACCTTACAGCACTTGCAGCACTGGAGACCCGGGTTCGATCCTGACTACAAGTGCTGTCTGTGTGGAGTTTGTGCGTTCTTCCCGTGACTACGTGGGTTTTCTTTGAGACCTTCGGTTTCCTCCCACATTCCAAAGAAATACAGGTATGTAGGTTAATTGCCTTGGTATAAGTGTAAAATTATCCCTGGTGTGTGTAGGATCGTGTTAATGTGCAGGGATCATTGGTCGGTGTGGGCCAAAGGGCCTGTTTCCACACTAAACCTCAACTAAACTATAAAAACTTTTTAAAAAGCTAGAAGAATGAAGGCATTCACCAGAATGGAAACACCAGCACCAAGTTCAACACCATGTCAGGCGTGGACATGTGTCTTGGGTGCACTGATTTTGACAGATGCTATCATTTCATCATTGTTGCCAGATCAAAATCCTTGCGTTCCCAACCTTATAGTTTTGAGGTAATATCCTCAATGCATCAAGAAAAACTTGCATTTGTATAAGGGCCTTTCATTATTTACAAGACTGATTACCAATATATAGAAGAATTGTTTACAGTAGAAGCAACCTTTACATGTTATTTTCCCCCCTTTTCTGATAGAGTTGGAAGGCATGGAAAAATACAGTTAACCCTACCCAGCGCAGGCAGCACAGCGGAGCAAAAATTCATTCAGAAAGGATCAGCTGAAGGCAATGATTCTCTGCTGGATCTGGAAGCAGACAACATGGTATTTTATGTCGGAGGTGTACCTCCAGATTTCCAGGTATGCTAAATTAGTCCATTCCCATAGTCAATGTATCTCTAAAAACCTACAGAATATTTGCCATTTTAAAACATTAATATCTTGCAGTACACTCAAGCTTAGGTATGCATGTCCACTGGCTAGATATTTATACCTAGAGAGTTACACGTCACTTTTGAAAATTGATTTTATTACAGTTAATTTCAGAAATAGAGGAAAATATGTAGCTGACTGTTCAGTGCAAGGGGTGAAGTTATAATTCATTATTCTCCAGGTTTTACAGGATGATTTAACCCCATTTCTTCTCTGCTCCCAAGTTTTTTACCAAATGTTCCCCCCAGATTGTTTCTTGAACATTTACATTATGAGGCTGCTGGTTTCAGCTTCTTGCTCCATTAGATGCTCTGCTTTTTTGTAAGCATGGTATTTTATGAATAACAGAAAAATACAATAGCAGCAATGGATATGTTTAGTGACATACATCTCCCCTCCTAAGTGTTCACTCCCATGTGCTTTGCTGTCCCATCTCATTCGATGCAGTATTAATTTCCTATGACATGAGCTATTCCAAATTATGTGAATGGTGAAAGTTGTTTCCACACTTCTTACACGATCTCCAGGTTTCCATTTTTCAGCCTATAACTTTTGACTCAAATGTTCAGCATTCTAAATCTTATACTGCTGCAGTGGGTCCTCACTATTGACCAAATGAACCATCTAAATATTAGCCTAAGTCTATCAAGGCTGGAATCTGTAGGATACTGGTGGCAAATCCATGCCATGCTGTTGACATACCTATACCACCATAACTGTCAAGAAATTTAGGACATAAACAAATTAGAAGCATCAAAGTGCCTGATCAGACCCTCAGCTGATTTCCCACATCTTGCAATTTCTTTGCATGTTTTTGTGTTTTTTTATTGAATTGGCAGGTTATTCATAAGCTAAAGAATGAATGATGTTCTGATAATGCTTTGAGCAGAGTTATACTGGCTATTTCTGCCCTATATTTTCAGTCCAGGTGATTAAGTAGCATTAGCTTAAACTCAAACCAAAATGTCACTTGCCCATTTTGTTCAATAGATATTGCCTAACCCACTGAGTTCCTCGAGTTCTCATTTTTTTGCTCCAGATCGCAGCACCCACAGTCTCTTGAGTCTCCTACAATTAACCACTATTTCCCTGCCTAGCCTTTCATTTGATTCTGCATGTTAATGGAGGCGTCTAATAAGAGAGCTAATTGCATTTTGTGAACTGCAGCTTCCTGGGAGCTTGAACTTGCCTGGATTTGTTGGCTGTATTGAACTGGCGACACTTAATGGTGACATTACAAGCCTTTACAATTTCAAGCACATATACAACCTGAACACAACTGTCCAGAGACCTTGCACAAGGTATGAAATCAATGCATGTAGCATTCTTCAAAATTCAAAAAATAATTTAGCACTGATTTATGCCAGATACTTTAAAAGATGTTTCAATGATCTGAAAAAATCTTATTCCAATTGCCCTAAAGTTAGAGATTCATTTTTTTAATGATCTTTCGATCTAGATTCTGGCAGCTGGCCGTATTGTCTGTAAAGGCTGTAAAATCAGGCTCATATATCTTTACCATCAAGAAGGATGCCAAACTGATGCAGACCTTTGGTGCCAGGGTGCATTCAGAGTGGCACTTCCACTCCTGATTCAGCCAGCATAAGGAGCCAAGTTAAATACATTTGGTGGATATCTTCAGTTTTGTGGTACATCCAGATGTGGAATAGGAATAGGTATTGCTGTGCCTTAAGATGTTGATAGCCGTGGGTTTAGAAACATCTTAGTCATTAAAAAGATCTTATTCCTGATGACCTGATATGTTTGCATCAAGTGTGGAGAAATAAGAACAGATGCAGAGATTGCAGGTGTCTCATTACTCTCTTCTAAACAGACAGTCTAGTTATCTGTAAGAAGGAACTGCAGATGCTGGTTTAAACCGAAGATAGACACAAAAAGCAGGAGTACCTCAGCGGGACAGGCAGCATCTCTGGAGAGAAGGAATGGGTGACGTTTTGGGTCGAGACCCTTCTTCTGAAGACGTCTATCTTCAGTCTAGTTAACTAATACATCCCAAGCCCACTGTAAAAATATTCTAGTTTTAGAATTTATTTCTTACTAATGCTCTATGCGGCACGGAGGCGCTGCAGTAAAGTTGCTGCCTTACAGCGCTTGCAACACCGGAGACCCGGCTGTATGTATGGAGTTTGTATGTTCTCCCCGTGAACTGCGTGGGTTCTATCCAAGATCTTTGGATTCCTCCCGCACATCAAAGACACACTGGTATGTAGGTAAATTGGCTTGGTAAATGTAAAAATTGTCCCTAGTGTGTGTAGCATATTGTTAATATGCGGGTTGGCGCAGAGCCAGTGAGCTGAAAGGCTTGTTTCTGCGCTGTATCTCTAAACTAAACTAAATTAATTCAAGTGATTACGTCAGTGGACAGTTGAAAGAATAACAAATGGCAAAAAAGCCATTAATTCACTGACAAAGTTGAGTAACGTTCAGAACATCATTAGGTATATCTAGCCATTAGGATACAGTTGTTTCCCATCATCAAATGGATCTATAGGAGGTGCTGCTTCAAAAAGGCATCTGATATCATCCAAGACCCACACCACCCTGGCCATGCTCTCATCGAGCTACTATCATTAGGAAGAAGGTATAGGAGCCTGAGGACCCTGATCTCCTGCTTCTCTACACTTAACAGCAAACATTATGCTCTTGAGCTCTTCACAACATTAACCACAATCCTACCACAGCAACTATGGTCTACTATTGACTTTGTTTTGATCGCATAATGTACACCGGTTTTGCACTATTCTGATCTAGTTACCTAGTATGACTGATTATTAATTTATTGTATTACTGATTATTGCATAGTTATTTTTGCATCATTGCATCAATGGGCCTGTAAAGTTGCAGCAAATAAGAATTTCATTGTTCTGTCGCTAATACATATGGCAATTACACTCTTGACTTTTGAGTCTTTTGGAATACAAGTATCTATCCTAAACTGTAAGCCAGCAAAGTACTTTCAGAAAGAAACATTTTAACCAGATTAATTGAAAGTCAAGTGCAACACTGTGCCAATCCAGTATTGCCTATTTGTTTGGAAACTTGATTCTCATACTGGCACGCAGAAAATTAATCAATAGTGTAAACATAGAAAAATAGGTGCAGGAGTAGGCCATTCGGCCCTTCGAGCCAGCACCGCTATTCAATATGATCATGGCTGATCATCTGAAATAAGTACCCCGTTCCTGCTTTTTCGCCATATCCCTTGATTCCTTTAGCCCAAAGAACTCTCTCTTGAAAACTTGACAAATTGGAGTGTACCATTTAAAGGAATTATTTCTGGCAATTTTCCTAAGGTACTAATTATTCAGTGTACACCTAAACACCATTTTAGTTTTGCATGCAAAAGTCAAATTAAAACAATAAATAATATTGCCAGTGAAACTGTCTTCTCTGATTCAAATTGATTTCATGCAACTACAATCTGTCTAGCAGCTGTTCCTGTGAACTCTCAGGGTATGGCATCATCTGTCTAAAGACCTCTTTCAGCAAAGACATTTCACAAGCACTGTTGGTATTACGGAAGCAACAGCTGCGGCAATATGCTCTCCTCTTACAGATATGATTTAAACTGTACGTTACAATGGATACAATAACATTAATTGCAGCCATTTGAGAAAGTAGCCCACCATGACCTTCTCAAGGGCAATTACGGATGAACAATAAATGCTACCTTTTACTGGTCAGTACTGCCCAGATCCTGATAATTAATTGTTTTTTTTTAAACTAGACATAAAGATACCAGCCTTTCAGTTATACGGAGGTGGCAAGGAATGTGATTGCTAATCATGAAGATGGTGGTGGAAGCGGGTTCTCTGGATGCTTTCAAGAGAGAGCTAGATAGGGCTCTTAAAAATAGCGGGGTCAGGGGATATGGGGAGAAGGCAGACGGGGTACTGATTGGGGATGATCAGCCTAGATCACATTGAATGGCGGTGCTGGCTCGAAGGGCCGAATGGCCTATTCCTGCACCTATTGTCTATTGAATAATATGATGGGGACTTGTGGGCACTCCTGAATTTAATGGCAGGATGTTAATACAAACGTTACCTAATCTCCTTCTTAATAATTGGCTGTATTGTGATTGACAGATTCTTGGTTAGTAAGGATGCCAAAGGTTATGGAGAGAAACAGGAGAATGGGGTTGAGAGGGAAAGACAGATAAGTCATGAGTTAATGGCGGAGTAGACTCAATGAAATGGTCTAATTCTGCTCCGATGACATGAATTTATAAACTTATTGAGAGGCTGGATTGTTGTCAGGGAGAAATACCATCAGTAATTGGTCATTAGTCAGTCATTAATTGGTCAGTCTGAAGAAGGGTCCCAACCCAAAATGTCACCCATTTCTACTCACCAGAGATGACTCCTGTTCCATTGAGTTACTCCAGCATTTTGTTTCTACAGTTAAACCAACATCTGCATTTCCTTCCTACACAGCAATTGGCCATTGTTGAGAATGTTTTGTTAATATTAAATGTTAAAGGCAAGATTTGAAGCAAGGATGAGGCAAAGAAAGCTTAAGGAATTGAACTGCAAGATCTCTTGGAAGGAGCCAGGTTAGAGAATCTGAAGATTGCTCAAAGAATGTCTGAAGATTATGGCAGCAGTTTTGCTTATGAGACAAAATATGTGATTTCTGCAGCAAACTTCCCTTTAGGTGTTGAAAATCTCAAGCATTTTGGAGACTGGCAACCAATAGTTAAATTTATAAAGCTACAAAATATGTAGAACAGGGAGGTGTAAAGTGAAACTAAGTGAATCATTAGCACTCTTGCTCTCGATTAATTACTAGCGGCAGGTTCACAAACATAGGAACATGTCACTGAGATCACACTTATTTGGAGAATATTATCCTGCCCCAAAGGTGATGGTGTGGAAGGAACTAAAGGTGAAAATACGTTTTGTGTGGTGAAATAGATTAACATTGGTTTGTTTGCATGCAGCAAGATTAATTACAAATTTGTAAACTAAAATTGCACAGCTTGATTTCAAATCGGAAATATTCCCCTATTTACTTTTCAGGTACAAACTTGCCTTTGCCCAAAGCAGGGCTGCCAACTTCTACTTTGATGGTTCAGGCTATGCGTTTGTGCGCAATATACAAAGGAGAGGAAATTTCAACATAGCTACCCGGTTCAGTCTGGACATTCGCACGTCAGCTGACAGTGCCCTCCTGCTGCTGATGGTGAATCGGGTAAGGACAGCCATCATAGAAACATAGAAAAAATAGGTGCAGGAGTAGGCCATTTAGTCCTTCGAGCCAGCACCACCATTCAATATTTCATTGCTGATCATCTAAAATTAGTATCCCGTTCCTGCTTTTTCCCCATATTTCTGTAGCCGTAAGAGCTAAATCTAATTCTCTCTTGAAAACATCCAGTGAATTGGCCTCCATTGCCTTCTGTGGCAGAGAATTCCACGGATTCACAACTCTCTGGGTGAAAAAGTTTTTCCTGATCTCAGTCCTAAATGGCCTACCTCATATTCTTAAACTGTGACCCCGGTTCTAGACTCCCCCAACATCGGGAACAATTTTCCTGCATCTAGCCTTTCCAATCCTTTAAGAATTGTATATGTTTCTACAAGATCCCCTATCATCCTTCTAAATTCCAGTGAATACAAGCCCAGTCAACCCACTCATACAGGAATCATTGACCAATATTGTTAGACTGTAGGGTGTAAAACTCACAGGGAAGCAATAGGAAATAAGTCAGAAAATAGTGCTCTGGCCTCAGAGCTTCACAAAGCACCTGATGGGAATGTAGGACAACCTATTAATTAAAAATAATCACAAAAATTAAAATAAAGGATGGAAGTTCTTGTGTTTGAGTACACTTCCATCTTCCCCCAAATAAAAGATTCATAACATTTAGCAATCCTAATAGTTTGGCATGAGGATTTATTTAAATGTGTTCTTGAACATTATAAACATTTATTAAACTGTTTCTCTCTGCACTCCTCTACTGCCATAAACCCACACCACCCACACTTGCATACACACGTTAATCTCTGCATCTTGCTTTGTACGCCATTTTAGAACCAATAACTGTACTTGTATGGTTGATAAATATCACTGTGAAACTCCTTTTGAAAAACATCATGCACTTATTGTTATCTATTTTATGGGCCAAATGTAGGCAATTGGAACTAGCTTAGATAGAATATTTTTGTCAGCATGGACAAGTAGAGCCGAAGGGCCTGTTTCCATGCTGATGATGCCATGACTCTAAACACCATGAACATAGAAAAAAAAGTCTCAAACAATAACAAATGGAGAAAGGGAAATCAGCACCATGGTACAGGATGCACCTTAAATTCTCACAGTAAATCTCATCCACTATTCTCATAAAATGATCAAAGATAACAATGTTTCAACCAATCATAAAAAGATGTTAGTAAATGTTATAAAATTTAATGGTATGTTAACCAGTAATGGTTGTAATCCTGTCATGGTCTTATAAAAACAGAATTAACATTAATAATGACAATGAGTCATCAGAAATATGTGCACATTCTCCATCAAATTGAAATGTTTTCATCTGATTACAATCACATTTGCCATTTTAACTAGCTTCCATGAATGTTTATGTATTCCTCAAGAATATTTTGTTAGATTATCGTTATAGCCAAGTAATCCATTTGGAATGCCTATTAGGTCAGGCTGCATCTATTAAGAAAAAAAGACCAAATATGGAGTTTTTAGCCGACTGACATACTCGGTCTTTGTCTTACTTTGTTTTGTTATTTTGATGTCCAGACATTTTTTATTATATTTAAACAGATTAAACAAAGCCTTATTTTGCCCATTTGTAATCTGCATTTTAATCTATGAATGACATGTATTTTTATCCTCTTGCTTTTAATGGACATGGTTTTGTCTCATTTTCTCAGGACATGTTCTTCAGTATGGAAATGCAAAATGGTTACATACGGTTGGTTTATGACTTTGGATTCAGTAAAGGTCCTGTCATCCTTGAGGATACTGACAAGAGGAAACTTATAAATGATGCAAAATATCACGAGGTAAATGAGACAGGGAAGAATTAGAAAATACATTGTTTCAGGTCAAAACTATTTTAAGGAGTAAACTAAAAGTTTTGATGTAACTGCACATTGCTTAATTTTGCCATAGTAGAAATGTTGTCCATCCTTATTTTGGATGGTTGATTTCATGGCTCAAGTAACAAAATAATGTTATTAATGGGCAGGTGAATTCATCTGAAAGATGGAATGTGTTGCTTTGGCTGACCAATCTTACGTAGATTTTAAAATAAAGTGTGATATTAAAAATTATGCAAGGATTTTGCAAGACTCCATTATCTTATGCATACCTGATCGATGGCAGGATGCTTCTGCATAGATTTGCAACATTTTGTTATCTGACCAACATTTTTCCTTCACGAATGACATCTGAAATAAATTGATCAGATATAGCTAGATTATCGCCCCTTTTCATCTTAATAATATAGATCAAAATGTATTTATTCTAAATGTTTTAAACACATTTTGATACGAGGTGTATAAAATATAGATTTGAAGTATTATTTGTATTCAGTGTGTTGATTCCATGTTTGATGTCCTTTGAAAGTTTACATGCCAATTGGTGGGGAGGAAATATGACTTCCTTAGCAAAAGTAATTGGAACTGTTTACTGTTTCAGATCTCATTACCAGCTTTGTTTCAGCACATTTGTTTACTACTGGGCAGGCATGTAATACATTGCACAATTTCTAAATTTCCTGTTTCTGAGTAATGCTGTAAAATAAATATATTACCTCTTTAGGTCTCATTCATCTACCATAATTACAAGAAGATAATCCTCCTGATTGACAGAATCAATGTAAAAAGTGTTGAAAATGAAAAGAAGAAAATGCATTTCTCTGACGTCTATGTTGGAGGAGCCCCTGCCGAGATCTTAACAAGGTTAGTTAATGTAGAGTGTAAATATTGCTATTTCTTTTGCATAATATAAGTAATAGTGTAAATTACTAAATAAATCACCTAATAAGATTTAAGAACACGCTATTAAACAATGATTTAGTACTTGTTTCCTTTTCCCCTATATAGTGGAAAACCTATTTATATCTAAGGAAATCCAAAACTGGAAATGCTGGAAATCTGAAATAAAAACAGAAAACACTCAGCAGTCAGGCAGCATCTGTGGAAGGAAAAACAATTCATGCCGCAGGTCCAAGCTCCTTATCATATCCAGAATGATAGCTCTTTCTCCTTGCATTGCTGCTGCCTTGCCATGCTGAGAGATTCAAAATTATTTTTTTAGTAACATCTGATGGTAGAATAATTATCACCATACAGATATTTGGGAAAATTAGACATCACTATCACACAGTACAAAGACTCAAGGGAAGGAGGTTTCAGATCAGACATTCTACAGTATTGATAGTACTGGATAGGAAAATGAAAACAGAAGGGATGGAAGCTAATGAATGGAAAATATCACCAGAAGATGAAATCGGGGAAACAAGTAGTTAATCAGAATCAAGTTTCTCCAGTGCTAACATGGTAAAGTGTAGCAATCCCTCAACCTCCTATGCTCCATAGAAAAAAGTCTCAGCCTATTAAACTTTTCCCTATAACTCAAGCCTGCAGGCACAGGTAACATCATGGTGAATCTCCTCTCCACCTTTTCAAGCTTAATGACATCCTTCTATAGCTGGCCAACCAAAACTGCACACGATATTCCAAGTGTGGTCTCACCAAATAGAAGGGGTGGAAGCTGAGGAATGCACTCTGTTTGGAACTGTTTCTTCCAAATAGTCGCCCAAAGAGTTGTACCTTTTTCTGGTCGCCACTGGATTTTCAACATGTTGAAGATTTTTGGCGACCTGCTGCGACTATGACTGGTGGCGGCAGTTACCGAAAAAATTGTGTAAGTGGGACAGGCCCATAAGTGTTTTAAAATTTGATATTGTTAGATTGTTGCAGTAACATTGGTATTCAATGAATATATGACCCAACCTAAAATCTTTGAATTTAGTTATTTAGAGCAGGTACATGTATTTATATTTTGTTGCCTTATATGTCTGTTATAAGATTTTCACGATGCATTAGATTATAGATAACAAATACATGTAATGAATGATGGGCACAGAGTCATAGAGTGATACACTGTGGAAACACTCCCTTCGGCCCAACTTGCCTACACCGGCCAACATGTCCCAGCTACACTAGTCCCTGCGCTTGGTCCATATCCCTCCAAACCTGTCCTATCCATGTACCTGTCTAAGAAAGAATAAATTCAATGGACAATAGACAATAGGTGCAGGAGTAGGCCATTTGGCCCTTCGAGCCAGCACCGCCATTCAATGTGATCATGGCTAATCATCCTCAATCTGTACCCTATTCCTGCCTTCTCCCCATATCTCCTGACTCCGCTATCTTTAAGAGCCCTATCTAGCTCTCTCTTGAAAGTATCCAGAAAACCGGCCAGAGAATTCCGCAGACTCACAGCTCTCTGTGTGAAAAAGTTTCCTCATCTCCGTTCTAAATGGGTTGCCCCGTATTCTTAAACTGTGGCCCTTGGTTCTGGACTCCCCCAACATCGGGAACATGTTTCCTGCCTTTAGCTTGTCCAAATCCTTAATAATCATATATGTTTCAATAAGATACCCTCTCATCCTTCTAAACTCCAGAGTATATAAGCCCAGCCGCTCCATTCTCGCAGCATATGACAGTCCCGCCATCCCGGGAATTAACCTTGTAAACCTAGGCTGCACTCCCTCAATAGCAAGAATTCAGTCTGAAGCAGGGTCTCGATCCGCAACGTCACCCATTCCTTCTCTCTAGAAATGCTGCCTTCCCGCTGAGTTATTCTAGCATTTTGTGTCTACCTTCCATGTACCTGTTTAACTGTTTCTTAAATGTTGTGATAGTTCCAGCCTTAACTACCTCATCTGGCAGCTTACACCATACACCCACCACTTGTTATGTGAAAAAGTTATCCCTCAGATTCCTATTAAATCTTTTCTCCTTCACCTTAACCTATGCCCTCTGGTCCTCGATTCCCCTACTCTGGGCAAGAAACTCTGGGCATGAATAGGAATTTAAAATTGTCAGTTTCTGGGAGGAGCATGCCAATGCATCTTTAATGATATGTTCATCCATAATCTCATGTTTTTTTCATAACTATTACAAATATTTATTGTGTTGATAATTTGGGTGACCTGTGTTTCTGACTTGCCCCTCCTCCCAGCATTGCTTATGTCACTCAATGAATAATAGTTATAGTTAAAACTCACAAACTTTACTTAGTCACTTCTTCTGAAAAAAATAGTAAAAGTAAATAATAGCACACTTTTCCATCCAATTTGCTGAGAGGGTTGCACTGTCTGGACCTGTTGCTCAGATTCCACATTTGCCCTGCACTTGCCCAGTTTAGATTTGTTAGGTCAATCTTGCTGACCAAGAACATTGTGGCACAATCTGGCAAGGTTTGAATTAATGGCAGAACCTTATGTAGACAAATTAGATCATCAAGTAAACCTCTGCTTCTATCAAAACTACATACTTTTGGATGCTCTGTCACACAGAAGCAGTTTAAAAAACAATCAGATTGTTGTATTTCATTTTTTTAATTGGAAATTATTTATGTAGAAGTGAAAACATTTTGAAATACCTTTTAACAATTAAAAATAATTATTACCAATGCAAAAAAATTAAAACATAGGGTAGACCATCAGGGCGGAAATGTCAAATACTAAAGGGCATAGCTTTAAGATGAGAAGGGCAATTTTGAAAGGAGATATACATGGCAAATGTTTTACACAGGGTGGTCGGTGCATGGAACACTTAGCCGGGCATGGTGGTGGAAGCAGATGCAATAGTGGCATTTAAGAGACTTTTGGATAAGCACAGATATGCAGGGAATGGAAGGGTTTGGATTAACTTGAGGCAGATAAAAGTTGGTCTAAGAATCATGTTTGCCATAGACATTGTGGGCCGAAGGGCTTATTGCTGAGCTACACTTTTCTATGTCTATGTAATTTTCTTTACTACTGCATTTTCCCTAACAATTGTACAAGCTCCATTAAAGTGGATAATTTGCACTAAATGTAACCAGTGCAGGAGCTGTGAGAACATTTCTCAACACATGTGCTGAAGGACTTCAATAAATTGTTGTAACAATGCTGGAGTCAATGTTGAGTGAGGAACAAAGTGTATTACACTTGAGCAAGTTCAACACTTCCATATTTCAATGAGCAAGTGCCTCAGTCTCTAAGAAAAGGTCCCTAAGGTATTTGCACATAAATTAATAACTTTGCAATTCACCATGAAAGTGGTGATAGTTATTAGCAAATTTCATTGCAATTAATTTATAACTTCATCTTCCATTTATTTTTTGGATAGGCTCAGATCTCACATAGCCGTGGATGTAGGATTTCGGGGTTGTCTCAGGAGTTTCCAGTTCCAGAGGAGAGACTTCAATATATTAGAGGAAGAGGGGACACTGGGAGTCAGCAATGGTTGCACTGAAGATTCTCTTGTAAGTGCACTTGACATTATTGATCAATCTTAACGGTGCATTTTAAATCTTGGTTTGTGAAATTAATTGGCACATGCAGCTCACTTCAGACAGAGAAGTAAACTGATCAAAAATATGCAGAAGCTATCATATAATTTTCCTTCTCCCATCCCTCAGACCTCGGGCTCCTTCTCCGCCTTTTTCCTTTCTTCCACCCCCCATCAGTCTGAAGAAGGGTTTCGGCCCGAAACGTTGCCTATTTCCTTCGTTCCATAGATGCTGCTGCACCCGCTGAGTTTCTCCAGCATTTTTGTGTACCATATAATTTTCCTTTGTTGCCAACAAATGAAAAAACAATCAAATTCACTAAATTCAGGTAAATTGCTTTCTCTGTTTGTGTCCAAACTGGCCAGTCCTACTGCAAGTTCTCCATTCATAATACTAACTCCGTTTTTCTCCCTCCACTGACACAGTCGGATCTGCTAGGCATGTCTCACAGGGGGACTGAGCAGAAGTGTTCAGCAAAACGATCACCAAGCCTGCGTTAGGTCTTGCCGATATATAGGAGTTCACACCTGGAACAGCGGATACAGAAGATATTTTCTTTGCTCTCTCCATGACTCCCTACCTTCTCCATAATTTGTTTTCTCTTTTACTTTTCTGATGAAGGGTTACCTCTATTTTCTTTCCAGGCCTACTGTGTACATTTAGTTCAGATTTTGAGCTTTTTTTGTGATGGGCTTTGGAGCAATACAGTGGAAACAGGCCCTTTGGCTCAACTTGCCCACGATGACCAACATGCCCCATCTGCACTAGTGCCACCTGCAGCTTATTTTTCTTTTTCATTGGAAACTGCCTTTTTTTTTACCTTTAGCTGCATTGTTTTGCTTGATGTGCATCATTCAACGGACCAAGGACAAAATCTATTACCAAGTCTTTGCCACAGTTATTTTGAATGTACTGTAGCTACAATCTAGATGTGTCCCTTATCTCTTTTTAACCACATGTGAAGAGAAAGTTATCATTGATGCAGCAGCTATCAATGGTGTGAGTTCAATTGTCGACATTGATTTTTCATTGTACTTTAGCCATAGTTAGAATAATTTCTATTTAATACTACTATTTCAAGATTGTTAAAAATAAATATTCCAAACAAATCTCCTCCTATGTCTATCAGACTCCTGAACCAACCATGTCTTTCACACACCCTTCCCAGAGTTGTCGCCACATACCCTTACTCTTAATTCTCCTTCGTTTGGTTATTCTATCATTATACTTTAGTTTCTTTATTGCACTACTTCAGATTGCATGGCAATTTGCATCATTTTGTACTTGTCGGTGCATTTATTGTTGTATTTGACAATGCCTTATGTCTACTGTTTACTCTATGAGCTTCATGTGACCTAGGAATATCATTGCGTCCTGGTGTATATGACAATAGACTAATCTGAATTTGAATGAACCAGAGCACGGAATACTTTTACACTGAGAGCACTATTGTATGCGTCTGCTGGAAGTAGTTTGTCAGGAAGATCCAAACGTGTTTTGTTTCAGATTGTTATGCTATCCACACATATCCTTAATGTTTGACAAACTTTGACAATTTGTGCATCTGGTAGAGAAGGAAAACAAAAGTTTAATTTTAATTGTCATTTTACAATACATAATTCTTTCTTTGCTGCAAGAAATGAAGAAAGCAGCAGTGCAGAAACACATATCCAGCAATGAGTTTCTTCAATCCATAGATGAATGGCATGCAGGGCAATCACTGACTAAAGGAAAATTCGTCCCGTGTATTATCAGTTGAATGGGTGAAGCGTTTCAATAGCAAGTGTAGGAAGGAACAGCAGATGCTGGTTAACACAGCAGATAAACACAAAAATGCTGGAGTAACTCAGCAGGTCAGGCAGCATCTCTGGAGAAAAGGAATAGGTGATGTTTCGGGCCGTGACCCTTCTTCAGACGCTGCCGCACCTATTTATTTTCTCCAGAGATGCTGCCTAACCCGTTGAGTTACTCCAGCTTTTTGTGTCTTTTTGTCTATAGCAACACATATTGTTTTTGGGCATGATTGCTTATTTTCAATGTACACACTTCTAACCACAGATGTCTCGCATGGCCTATTTCAATGGCGAAGGATTCATCTCTTTCACAGAAAAAATCACGCCATTTTCAAACTTTGAAGGAGGCTTCAACTTCAGGACCATACAATCCAATGGTCTGCTTTTCCATTACAATGACGGAGTGAGTATCAATGAGAAATTTCAGCGGGAATTCTAACTGAAACTAGTCTCCAACATTTTGTAGAAAATTATGGGATTACTTACCACACAAGGAATTACCACCAAGTTAAAGGCCAAGGATTTAAGGGGTTGTTGAAGATAATCAAGTTTTGGATTAAGATGACATGCTCAGTGATGCTGCAGACTGCTTAATGTTGAAGTCGTAATTTCTTCTAAAAATATATAAATGATTCAGTTTTGTTAGTAATAAGGGGTTGGTCACTGAATAGATCTTGAAAGGGGCATTAATCAAGGGTATCAGGTGAATATTTAACCCCTGCTCCTCATTTCCTCAAGAGATTATCTCTAACCCCTAATGCTGCCACCCCAGCTCCACACAACCTTGACTCTCCTGGGTACCAGATGCCTGAACATGACTACATTGAACTAAGTTTCACAACTTGGAATATATTATTAACATTTATTTTATTATTCCTTGGTGATATCCATACGTTGCAGTATGATTGAGTGAACTTCTTTGTTAAAAGGAAATCTGCAGCATGAAATCTGAATTTGTATTTGTTTATAATGCATATTTATGGCATATTTATATTAAATTATAAATGAATACCGAATGTTGAAGTGCTTTATAATGAACAATTATGATTATATATTACAAGGATAATTGAACGTAACTTATTTTAACTCAGGACTGAAATTTTCTTGTAAACTCAGATTGTCTAAAGCATTTGAGGTTATAAAGATAATTCTGCTATAGTTCTGAATTAACTAAGCTTTGAATATCATAGGTTGATATATTGCAAGATTGAAATGAAAGTGCTCGTTAAAAATGGTTAAACTCAGTTAAGGGAGAGATTTTAATCCAGATACCGGAACTGCAAGGGCTCTGGATCCTTTTTAAAATAAACCATATTGAATATTTTGTCTTTAGATATAGACCCTGATAAAAATGGTACCACACATAGTGAGAGACCACCATGTATCACAATGTGATTTATAAATCTCTTTTCAGGCTGATGTTTTCTCCCTTGCTTTGGACAATGGTACTGTCATTTTCAAAATTAAAGAAAAAACAATGCGATCTACAATGAAGCAATATAATGATGGGCACAATCATTTTGTTAGAGCAACTGTCACCCCATCAAGGTAAGTAACATTCTGTATTGATGTATATTGCAAAGTAATGAAAGGAGTTGTCAACAGTGCTGCTACGCTGACATTCATTGTCTGTTCCAAATAGCATCCTTTTGAACCATTCAATTCTTCCAGTGAAGATCAAGATGGTGGTCAACCATTATGTTCTCCAGGGAAATTAGGGATAAGTATTAAATACTGACCATGTCAGAGATGTATCCATGCCGATAGGTAGGGTCATAGAACATGGAAACAGGCCCTTCAGCCCATTTTGCCCATGCCATCCAAGGTGCCCCATCTACACAGGTGCCACCTGCCCGCATTTGGCCCAGAACCCTCTAAACTTTCCTATCCATGTACCTGTCCAAAAATATGTTATTAACAAAAATATCTCATCACTAAGATATGATTTGAATTTCACCAGGATGACTCAATTCTAGATGTTCCATTATAACACGTAGGTTTAGGTTTATTATTGTCACCCGTACCGAAGTACCTTGAAAACCTTATGTTGTGTCCTATCCAATCAAATCAGATAATACTATCCATGAATACAAACAAGCCATACTCAAATATAAAATATGGAGTGAGAGAAAGATACAGAATGCAGAATATAGTTCTCAATTGTAGCAAAACAGTTCCAGAGAAAATGTCCAATGTCCGCAATTTAAACCGTGCCCTAATTTATGAAAGGACTGTTCATAAGTCTGATAGGAAAGGGGAAGAAGCAACCCGTGAGTCTGGTGGTGCGCACTTTCAACTATCTGTATCCTGTGCTGGATGACAAGAAGGAATGATGGGGTGAGATATGCTTTAATTACATTGCCTGTTTTCCTGAGGTAGCATGAAGTGGTCAGAAATGAGGATACTCACCAGCGATTTTGCAAATCATCAATTCCATTTATGACTTTTCAGCTAATGAAGCAATCAATTTCAGGCATAGGCGCTGTGGCAAGTAACATTCATGCCAAAGAAGTGTCAGACATGACCATCTCTAACAAGTGAAAGTCTAACCATCTCCCCTTGACTTTCAATGGCATTACCATCAGTAAATCCACCACATCAACTTACTGGGGGCTCACCGCTGATGAGAAACTGAAGTGGACCAGCCATATAAATACTTTGGCTACAGGAGTTGGTCACAAGCTGGTATCATGCCATGAGTGGCATACTTTCATTCAGTTAGCCTGGAAATGTCAATCTAAATTTGTGCCCACATTCTGGGGCAATGCCCTGACACAAAAACTTATTTTCAAGACTCAATTCAGAATTGTTATTGACTGTTCCCCACTTGGTTGAATTAACACAGTTCCAGAAATAATTAAAAAACTCAACTCTATCCAGATTATCCATCCACTTGCTTGATGCCCCATCCACCTTCTAAAGCATTCATTCCCTCCACCACTCTCGCACCGAGCCTCTGTGCATCTTACAAAATGCACTGCCTGAACTTGCTCAGCTACTCCAATATCTCCACTCATATGACTTCTACTTCCATGAAGCATAAAGGTAGCAGGAACCAAGGAATGCAACTACTTGCAGGTTCCCTGGTAAACCACACACCGTCCTGTATTGGCAATAAATTGTCATTCCTTCATTGCAATTAATTCCTGAAACTCTTTCCCCCACAGCTTAGTGGTGATTTTGCTTTCACCAGAAGGATGGAAGCAGTCCAAGAAGCTGACTCTCCGACTTCCTAAATGTGGTAAGGGGCAGGCACCAAATATTGGCTGTCCCATGGAAGATCACATACTGAAAATTGAATAAATAAAACACGCTCATTGATATTTGACCAAGGCTTAGTTCAAACAACATTATAAGCTCAAAAGTTGATTGCTGTTTCAGAATGTGGAACAAGCTGTCATGGAACCAGTCTGTGAAACTTACAGCTCTGGATGAATATTTAAGTCCATTATTCATGCATTAATTCGTTGGTTGTGACTTTCAACAATGGTATCCACGAGAGAAGGAGAAAATAGTTACACTGTTAAAATCTTTAATTTTGACCATTCCCATTTACTGAACACAACAAATTTAACTGTATTCTCTTAACAGTTCATAGTGTTACCCACAGGAAATTAAGGATGTAGACTTTAATAAACGCAACTAAATGGCAGTCCCATGTTTCTCCAACTTAACCTATGAACTCATGCTCATTCAGCCTACAAAAAGCAAGAGGGTCCCAATGAGACAATTGATAACAATTGTTAGGTATGTCTTATAAAGAATTGGAGAGGCCTCCTCGGTGACAATGAATTATAACAACATTATAAGCTCAAAAGTTGATTGCTGTTTCAGAGGATCAAGAGGCTCACATTAGGATCAAGCTGGAAGAATGAATCGTTGATGCCTTTATCCATTTCTTTACCGGGATGGCGATTCTCTTCCCTGATGTCCCCAAATGGACCTTCCCTGCCCTTAATGCTGTTGCTGCTAAATTCAGTTTTATTTGCATCTTCTCAGTTAATTACACAATACCTGTCTATTGCCTGGTTCATCTGAAACATCCACATCCAAATGATACAAAAGCAGCGAGATAGGTCCTGAAGGAGTGGTCCTTTTATAGTCCAAGTAGAAACCATTATCCTGTCACAATTTTGGCAGAAGTGGCAATGAGCCCCCAAACTGTGGCAACTACCTTGAAGTTACCTACACTGACAAATAGCCATGTAATGATATTCTCTCCAATGACTTTCTAAAGACCCTGAATATTTCATCAGGTTGTAGCTTTAAACCTTTATTTTATGTCATTCTCACAACATCACTGGTAAGGGTCTCCATTTGTAGTGATCCAAAGTTGGATCAACTTTGCCTGAACAGTAATTAAGAATTAACAGTAATTACTTGCCTTGGCTCCACTTCTTAAATTAATACTACAAATGCAAACTTCTGGAAAAATTAATATTGTGAAATATAAATAGTTGAGATGGCGTGCAGAGCAGAAGGGCTGTTGTGGCCATTCTTCATCCACTTTGGATGCCGCTACCTTTCCTTTCCCTAATCCTTCAGAATTAAGGGATGTTCTTTTAGGAAGGAGACGAGGAGAAATTTCTTTAGTCAGAGGGTTGTGAATCTGTGGAATTCTTTGCCACAGAAAGCTGTGGAGGCCAAATCAATTGATATTTTTAAAGCAGAGTAAGCTAGATTCTTGATTAGTACGGGTGACAGAGGTTATGGGGAGAAGGCAGGAGAATGGGGTTAGGAGGGAGAGTTAGATCAGCCATGATTGAATGGCGGGGTAGACTGGATAGGCCGGATGACCTAATTCTACTCCTATCACTTATGGCAGATGCAGTATAATGTGGATAAATGTGAGGTTATCCACTTTGGTGGCAAAAATGGGAAGGCAGACTATTATCTAAATGGTGGCCGATTAGGAAATGGGGAGATGCAGCGAGACCTGGGTGTCATGGTACACCAGTCATTGAAAGTAGGCATGCAGGTGCAGCAGGCAGTGAAGAAAGCGAATGGTATGTTGGCCTTCATAGCAAGAGGATTTGAGTATAGGAGCAGGGAGGTTCTACTGCAGTTGTACAGGGTCTTGGTGAGACCACACCTGGAGTATTGCGTACAGTTTTGGTCTCCAAATCTGAGGAAGGACATTATAGCCATAGAGGGAGTGCAGAGAAGGTTCACCAGACTGATTCCTGGGATGTCAGGACTTTCATATGAAGAAAGACTGGATAGACTTGGCTTATACTCGCTAGAATTTAGGAGATTGAGAGGGGATCTTATAGAAACGTACAATATTCTTATGGGGTTGGACAGGCTAGATGCAGGAAGATTGTTCCCGATGTTGGGGAAGTCCAGGACAAGGGGTCACAGCTTAAGGATAAGGGGGAAATCCTTTAGGACCGAGATGAGGAAAAACTTTTTCACACAGAGAGTGGTGAATCTCTGGAACTCTCTGCCACAGAGGGTAGTTGAGGCCAGTTCATTGGCTATATTTAAGAGGGAGTTAGATGTGGCCCTTGTGGCTAAGGGGATCAGGGGGTATGGAGAGAAGGCAGGTACGGGATACTGAGTTGGATGATCAGCCATGATCATATTGAATGGCGGTGCAGGCTCGAAGGGCCGAATGGCCTACTCCTGCACCTATTTTCTATGTATCTATGTATCTATGACCCTATAACCTTATGATCCTCTATCTTCCTCCAACAATTCTTCTTCCCAAAATACTTGTGCTCAGCTGCCATTCTCCATGGTAAGTCTAGAGACCGAGGGGAAAGTCAAGTATGCTGTCCCATGATCTTCATTTCCACATGCACCCAAGTATGTGTTGTAGAACGTGATGAGTTGATTTCAACCAATTTTCCCTGAAGAATGTTCGGCTGTCAGAAAACTGAATTTGGCTCTTGACGATATTTTAATGAGTACTTGACCAAAGAAATAGAAAAAAATATTTAAAAATCTCTGCAAATATTTTCTTCTGTGTGTTACCCCTTTCTGCTAATTTATTATTGAGCCTCATTGGTCTCCAGTTTGTAGTTATTGCTATTTTTGCAATAACCCTGAATTCTCCCTAATATATGAAGTGGTTTATTTTATGTACTGCCTTTCCACTTTTCTACAGTTGTCAGTTAATCGTGGATGATAAAGACACAACAACAGAAGTTTGCCCCACAAAAGAAACAGGCCAAACCAAAGCAAAGTTCTACTTTGGAGGTTCACCGTACGATCAACATGCCAACTTCACAGGTTGCATCAACAATGCCTATCTGAGCAGGTCGGATGTTTTGCATTTAATCTGTATGTATGTGTAACAAAATGGTAGGCATATGGATATCTCTTTCCATATATTTCCTTGAACCATTTTGTGCATCAAGACCATGTTGGCTAAAAGAAAGCACTAATTTCTCCACTAATTATCCCTGCAATCTATACCCATCAACTCTCCCTACATTATACCGCCAACCCATAAATGGGGAAATGTCCAGTGATCAATTATCCAACTAAAGATAGACACAAAAAGCTGGAGTAACTCTGTAGGACAGGCAGCATCTCTGGAGAGAAGGAATGGGTGACATTGTGGGTTGAGACCCTTCTTCGATCCAAAACATCAGCCATTCGTTCTCTCCAGTGATGCTGCCTGTACCGCTGAGTTACTCCAGCTTTTTTGTGTCTATCTTCGGTTTAAACCAACATCTGCAGTTTCTTCCTGCACAATTATCCAACTAATCTACATTTCTTTGGAATGTGAATGAATGAATGAATTATACTTTAATGTCACATGTGACATGTCACGGTGGAATGTTTTGTTTTGCATACCATACACAAAGTACGCAAAGAGTCGCCACCAACAAAGTTACACTTCAATGTCGATAATTTGATGCAAAAGAGATGCACAATTAGTGTTCAATACTCCTGTCTCTTTTCTGGTGACTCCATTCTGTACTGTCAACATCATGACCCATTGCATATTGGCATATTGTGGATGGAAACCAGAGCTCCTGGAGGAAGCCACATGGTTGCAGGGAAAATGTGCAAACTCCATGGTGGTACCCTAGTACATGAGCTGTGAGTGTAGTTCTACTAGCTGTGCCATTGTGAAGTCCTTTAATGCTTATGGTCATGTAACTTTTATTCTAAATGAGTTTGGAAGAATAAGTTAATACATTTTATACAGAAGACTATCTTAGTTATATGCACATGTTCATTATTGTTTAACTATTTTAAGATGTTTGGCTCCTTTGAAGCCACTTGCCAAGTTTTACAAATTTTCGAGGTTCTGTATCAAAGAGACTTTTCACTAGCAAATTGAAACATGGCGATTGTCTAAATGAAGCCTCCAGCAGCTGCATTTTACTCTAGGGTGTGGCCTTGCATATTTTCACATCTGTCCAAACCACTTCAGTTAAAAGAATCCAGAGCTAAAACAATGGTGTCATTATAGCTATGTAATTTCAAATTGCACTGACATATTCTCTGCAGACTTGCTCCACAACAGGAAATCTAATCTGTACTTCAATGTCGATGATCTGATGCGAAAGAGATGCACAATCAGTGTTTAATAATCTCTTCTCTGGTGTCTTTATTCTGTACTATCAACATCATGACCTGTCATATGTTGACATATTGTAATAAATGTGTGTGCTAAGCATGACTCAACCTTTACTATATTGTGAAGTATGGGTGCTAAAGTCAGAAGCTGTCAAATTATTATTTTTTAAGATAAAGGATATTTCAATGTAAATTGCTTCAAAAGATCTCCAGTATAAAAAATGAAATATATCCCTATAAGGTAAAATCTCTAGAGGGAACTAGCATATCTTGGTAAATGAACACATGTCAAGTTAGAACACGAATGAATAAACTTAATAGACCACTAGAGAACCAAAAACTATCTAGTTGCATAAAAATGTATGAAATGGAAAATAACAATGATTATTACAACACATGTAAGCAACAGCAAAAGGTGTTACTAGATATACTGTAAAGGGGAAAAAATCATCTCACGACCTTGTGCGATTCTTAATGGGACAGAGTTTTTATTCCTCTCATAACATGATGCCAGATTATTATTTGTGAAATTATGTCCATTAGGAGTCCATAATATTTTGAATGGAGCCTTATCAATTTTGTGATTACTAAGCATATTGGAAACTGATACAGATTTGTCCCTTCTATTAATTAACCAGGCTTGATAAAGATATTGAGGTGGAAGATTTCCAGACATACACAGAGAAAGTACAAGCCTCTCTACAGGGCTGCCCAGTCGAAACTATGCCAGCAGCAATTTTTGATAAACCTGAAAAGAACTTTGCAAAAGCCAAGAGAGAACGCGATAGAAAGGTAATCCGTTTCTACATGGGTATATCAAAGCATTAACAGCTTTGAATTTGTTAGCAATATTTACCTTCAAGGCGTCCAAGCTAGCTTTGCACATTGCTTCAGTGATACAGTTCTAAGTTCCACTATTATGATGGATGAAATAGAACTTGACAAATCCTGTTTAGTTATGGATTTAATATTGTTGATGTCAGTATTGTATACCTTTATTGTTAACTTTTTTTCAGTTTCCTCATTTGGCACATAGATGTCCACAATGTATAACTAGGCATCATTTATAATAGGCAAATTTAAATAGAGCTCAGGAACTGGGGCCCCAGATGTGGAGATGGAGCACAATATCCAGGGATCTGGTGAGTAGAATTGGACCTCCGTGAACACAAAGGAACATTAGAATTGGGGCTTCAGTGAGTGAAATGGAATGCAGGAACTGAGATGTCAATGAGCTGAAAGGGAACCCAGGAACTGGAGCCCCAGAGAGTCAGAGGGGTGGGGGACCATGACCCCAATGAGTGTGATGGGAGAAAGACAAACATTAACTAACAAAGCAGATGTGAAATGATGAAGATTTCAAAATTATCGAATAATCAAAGCTTTATTCCTGCATGTGTCGGAAGGAGCTGCAGATGCTTGTTTATACTGAAGCTACAAAATGCTGGACTAACTCAGCAGGATCTCTGGAGAGTAGGAATGGGTGATGTTTCGGGTCGAGACCCTTCTTCAGACCCTTCTTCACTGAGTTACTCCAAAATGTTGTGACTATATCTTTAGAGTACATGTTTTTGTTTTTGCCTCTGAAGCCATTAGATCACTTATCCACACAATGAATATCATATAAATGCATAAATCATTAACTGGATAATCCTATTTCACAATAGATTCAATAGGATCAGGATGAATATTACAAACTAAGAAGCAATTTTACAAGTTTAAGCTCATGGGTTGGCAATTCATCATATGGGAACGTAAGCAACAGAATCAGTTTAACAACCTGGTGAACTCCAGGTCAAGAGCAGGGCTTCACAAAATTGTTTTGTAACTATTAGTTGTTGATAGTAATAAAATCTATTAAAGTGTTCCAATAAAGGATCTTCAACTGAAATACTAACTGGTTTACTGTCCACGGATGCTGCCTCATCTGCTGAGTATTTCCAGCATTTTTCAGTTTTAATTTCAGATTTTCAGCATCTTCACTTTCCTTTTCTGATTTTCAATTTACAGGCATGGCTAAAGATTCATCCATGAAGGGTATCCCTCAACACATTATTTGCAATATTATCATGTTGATCTTTAGCACTGAAATTCATTCTATTTACTTCAATGGAATGAACTTTGGAGGAAAAGCTCCATGTATGCGGCTGCCCAGCCAACAGCTGTCTGTCCGTTCACCTTTATTTTTTATTTTAGTCAGTAAAGTGTTTTGTTTTGGAGGTCTAGACTTTTTTGTGTGGGGGGGGGGGGAAGGGGGAAACTACCTTTCAGGGTCCCTACCTGGCCGGAGAGGCAGCTTTTTTCCGGGCTGCAGCTTCGACCCGTCCTCGCGGCCTACCAGCGGGCCTGGAGCGGCGTTTCCTGTCGGGGACCGCCCAGAACCTCGGCTTCGGCGGCGGCACAGCGCTGGATCGCTATCGCGGAGCGGGCGATGCCTTGCCCGGGTCGCCGTGCTGGAGCTCCGGTGAGCTGAGGATCGCTGGGGAAAACATCGCGGAGCTGCGGGACTGTGGAGCGACCAGCTGCGGCGCTGAACTTTACACCGGGAGCCTGGGATCTCTAGATGAGAGCGCCAGTTGTGGAGCTCCAACCGGCGCGGCCTTGTTGGCTTTGGAAGCCGCGGCCCCCAATGTGGAAGCGGCCGTTCCAGGGTTCCCATGCCGCTGGGAGGACTCTCCCAACGCCGGAACAACATCACCCGGCGAGAACGGCCTGGAACATCGGGCCTCCGTAGAGGCAACTGTGGAGGCCTCAATGGGCCCAACTATGGGTGAACTGGGGTTGGGGACTGGACTTTGTGCCTTCCCTCATGGTGGGAGCCATTGTGGGGGGATGTTTAGTGTTAAGACTATCTTGGTGTTGTGTCTGTATTCTCTTCTCTTTTTTGTGTGCTGTAAATGGCAAAAAGCATTTCACTTCACTACACCCGGGTGTATGTGAATGTGACAAATAAAATATCTTGAATCTTGAATCTTGGATGTATATTACCAGTTTGCTTGGGAAATGGGATCAGTTATTAAGTACAGTATTTTTGTTTGGAAAATCTTGAAACATTAACTCTTTATTTTTTGGAAACAACAACCACCATTATTTTGCTGTTCTCTTCTAATTACATGTTACTTTTGTTCTCTTGACAAAGTTCGGATCAGGATTAGTAGCCCGTCCAATGGCCCATGAAGCAAAGACAAGAGGAAATAGCCTGCATGAAGATGTACACTGCCATCAAACAAACAATATCAAAACTACCCACAACGCACATCAATACGGAGGAATTCCCAACAGCCGACAAGAGATTTATGGCATCTCTATTTCTTTCAATCATAGGTAAGTAATTCATATTGCAATATGTCTGTATTATTGAATGTCATCTGCTCCTGGTAATGCCTCATTCGGAAAAAAAACGTGCAGTTTAGATTTCCTATGGTATCATGCGAATGATTGGGCCTCTGGTCCTGGAGGGAAATTAAGTGTCACCAGCCTTCAATATTTTTCTGATTCCTTTCAATGGGAGGACAATGAAATAATTAAATGCATATTTTCATGAATCCAGACAAGGCTACCCGTGCTTTTTGGTATGCCTCTGATGTAACTTTTCTGCAATGTTTCTACAAAGAACAGAAATGTAAGTATTACAAAATAAAGGGGTTCTTTCTCCATTTCCCTCACTTGCCCACCAGTCAACACTTTATGCTGCTGTTCCTGAGTAGCTGAGTTGGAACATCCTTGCATCTTCAGTGCAGCAAAAATGTAGGCCTTCTAAGCTTTGCCATTGTAGTAATGCCAGTGTAGAACACCACAGATAGTTGACCTGAATGATTGCATTGAAGCAGCTTCTGTTCAAATAAAGGTTCATGTTACTATTAATTCATCAGAGTGGGAGGTTGTAATGAATTTGTGCTTGCAGATTTCATTTCTCTGTCAATGTGAGAACTCAGTCTTCTCATGGACTTATATTTTATGTGGAGAATAAAGATGAAGACCAATTCATGGCACTTTTCGTCGCTCGTGGTTATTTTGTTTACACATTCAGCAATGGGCATGAGAAAATGAAAATAAAGAGCCTAGAAAAATATAACGATGGTCTCTGGCACAATGTAAGTCAAACAGCAATATCCTAAAATATGGTTTCTACCAACTTCTAAATAAAATGTAAATTCACATTTGTGTCCATTAGCGTGATGTTTGTATATTCCTGCATGTATGTTGCAATCTGTTATGTTATCCCTGCAAACTACCTATTTGATTAAGAAATATGGCATTACAGTACAGTATTTAGGATCAGTACTTGTGGGGAATAGATGTTACAGGTCGGGACCCTTCTTCAGATTGCAGTCTAAAGAAGAGTTTGACACAAAATGTCACCCATCCTTTTTCCCCAGAGATGGTGCCAGACCTGTTGGGTTACTCCAGCACTCTGACTATCTTTTGTATGAATCAGTACTTCTACAAAACTAAGTATATATCTGTACTCACACACATAATCCCCGTTTCATACAGGCCAGGCTCATTCACCTATTGGTGGCAACATAAGGACTGATAACTTTAATACCTATAATTTTTTTTTACCATTATTCAATTGCAATTTGTAAACATTTTGTGTAAAATGTGTTTGATGTAGAACATAGTCTACATTTCATAAGTATTTTGACACCTGTAAAGCATTTTGACATTTGGTTATGAAAATAGTTGGGAAATTACAACTCTTGCTTTTATCCTTCCTAATTCTGGCAGTATTATGGCCCAAATATTCTTCTTAAACAATATTGGACAACATGCCTCTGTTCCTAATTGTGACAATATCATGTCGTTGATAGTGATAACTAATAGTTAGCAATGAAAATACCACAGACATTTGTCTCTAAACTAGTGTAATTATCCATGTCCATTATAGAAACTAAGTCCCTTGGAGTAATACATTAGCAATTACTTTGTAGAGTTGCAAAAGGAAGTTGAATCTGTTTAACTTACATAGTGTAATTTAAAGCAATTCACGAATAGATTTGGAAATGTCTGCAGCATTAGTCTCCCAAATTTGGTCAGAATATAAAATAGACAGTACTCTCACAATTCTTCCATGTATTGCTGTTAGTGCATTGCTGATTTATCAAGGTACCAAACAAATCTTAGTACTGCATGATCTCCTCTTCAATTTTCCTGTTGGCCAGCCATGAAATACCATTTCATCTACTCTGGCTTCTCAAATGATATGACATTAATAATAAAATATGGCTGTAGTCCATACATATTTACATATATTGTGCTGTTCTTTCATCTTAATATCAATATTCAAACAGATACTCTTTGATGGGCCACAGGTTTGTCCATTTTTAATACTGCAGTCCCCAGGCATATCCTGAATGCCTTTTGGGTAATGGTATCATGGCTAAAAGAGTCAAAGGAACTGCAATTTAGAAGGTTACATTCTGCCAGTATATTACTGATCAGCTCCCAAAGGCATTTGAAATGGATTATTTTTATCAAGAAGGTAATTGGATCTCACTTGGTGCCTGTGCCAAACATTGATGCATAGATGTCTCAAGAAAATTAATATTTATCTATTTACTTTTGTGTTCTGATAAAAGGAACAATGTTAGGGCACATTGGCATTGTGTCTATGGAGCATGGAACTCGATTAGATATCTACTTTCACTACTGAATGTGGCTTCTTCCCCAGAGTGAATCTTTTATGAACACCATCAGCACACTAATAAAGGGACAATTGACAGTCAGCAGCAGAGATTACGTTGATCTGGGCTTTTAAGTTGTGCAGCATTCCCACTACCCACTGTAGATTTTTCAACCTCAATATATTATATCATTGATATTAGATGAAAAATCACCATGTTTAATGTAATATAATTTAATCACTATGATTAACTTAACATGATTTATTTTGTATTCAGGTCTCCCTTACACATGAAAATAACGGAGGACGCTTAATAATAGATGGTCAACAAGCTCTGGAGAATAGTCTCCACATTCCTCTTACTCCATGGCAAATAGGTGAACGATTCTACATAGGTGGCGTCCCTCTCAGAAAACGTGCCAAAAACAATCGGGTGAGTTGCACCAGTAATCTAATTGCATAATGACTATGAATTGTGGTGCCATTGGATACATTTATTTCATGTACATTTTGGTTTTGTTTTAGGAATATCTGAAAATATATCTGTCTTCTGTGTGCTTTGAAAGTCAAAGGGTCTTTAAATAAGATAGAGCTATGTTAAACATTTAGTATTAATAATTTGTAGTTTGGCAACAGAAAATAAATGCCAACTTTGCATCAAACATCTTGTCCAATGGACTTAACTTTCATAAATTTCAAAATGTCACTGATATTATTGAAACCAATTTTCTTTTACATCAATGCATTTTCTCATTAAAACCTGTATTTTTGGTATCACAATTGCCAAAGTGACCACCATCTTGTTTAAAGCCAAGTCAATGCTGAGGGTTTGCTATATTCCTGGAAAAAAGAAAATCAATGGGGAATCGTGCTTAATGATTGACTGCAAAGTGCTTGGAAACTCCAAAAACTGAAGCACATAATGTTTGACATGCTAAGTCTCTCAGAATAACAAAGGACTGGTTGATCATGTCTATGCCAGCAATTTTCTTCCAAATGGTATTTCTTTCCTCTACTGCCCTCTAGTCATAGAATCTTACAGCTTGGAAACAGGCCCTTCGGCCCAACTAGCCCACACCAGCCATGTGCTACCTACACTAGTCCCACTTACCTGCATTTGGCCCATATCCCTCTTACCCTGTCTTATCCATGTAATGGTTATGCATTTTAATATTGTTCATTTAAAAAAAAGTGTTACATTTTGTTTTAGTATTTTAGATCAATGACTTCCATGTCCATAGGTTTTCTTTAACACTTGTCAACAGGTTATTTCCCATTTCTGTGATTGGGGAGGGAGGATTGGGGAATGTTGAATGGAGAATTCTGCCACGTTCATTGCCTGGGAGCTGGAGGATTGTCAAAAGGCGACATCAACCTTGTGTTGTGGGTTAGGCATATTCAGATTTTCCATGCATTTATCAGGATTTAACAACGGTGAGGGTTTGTGGTCTGGCAGTATTGTATGAAAAAACAACCACCACCATAGTAGGAGGTATTTTGCTCTGCCTTGCACCTGTTTCTGAAATTCGCCACCACTTTTGTCACTGAACCTCGATCATTCCAGGGGAGTCATTCCAGGTCAAAGCCAATAACATCCTGGAGAATTGATTATACTCCCACTGGTTACGGCATATAGGCATCAGAGAAAATGCTACATTATATTTGAATATAAAACTTTATCAAGAAACTCTACCACTAAACACTTCCAAGGCAGAGTGTTACAGAATACAACATGTCTTTGTTAATATGAATGTTTGGTGATCATAAGAATAATTTCATAACATCTTAATTCATTAATTAAAATATCTTCTTTTGTCATCAGGCCAAATCAATCGAAAGCTTTAATGGTTGCCTTCAGAACTTACAGCTAGATGGAAAATCTCTTCCACCAGCTGCCTATACATTTGGTGTTACACCTTGTTTTGAAGGTCCAACTGAATCTGGAACATACTTCTCTGCAGAAGGAGGATATGTGGTATTGGGTAAGTAAGGCAGACACATCACTTCACGCATCAGCTACAAAGGGACATCTAACAGGGTAGTGGACATTTCAAAGTATAGGAGGTCCCTGGGTTATCAAAGGGCTAATTTATGATCATCTAACTTTATACAAGTTCTCCCAGATTCTGCTCTCGGGTATAGTACTCAAATCTCATCACCAGGAAACAATGTGGAGATCATCGATAGAAACACCAACTGCCTTCTCCAGAAACTGGATTAGTGGTCTTGCAGAACAAACACCAGCAATAGTAAGAGGTATTTTGCCCTGCCTTGCACCTGTTTCTGAAATTTGTACCACTTTTGTCACTGAACCTCTGTCATTCTAGGGAAGTATAACAGGTTAAAATAATAACATACTGGAGAATTTATTATACTCCCACTGCACACAGGCATACACTTCTCCAGCGTATAAAATCATGAGAGGAATAGATCGGGCAGAAGCACAGAGTCTCTTGCCCATAGGTCAATCGAGGACCATGGGTTTAAGATGAAGGGGAAAAGATTGAATTGGAATCTGAGGCGTAACATTTTCACACAAAGTGTGGTAGTTATATGGAACAAGCTGCCAGAGGAGGTAATTGAGGTTGGGTCTAACCCAACGTTTAAGAAACAGTTAGATAGGTACATAGATAGGACAGGTTTGGAGGGATATGAACCAGATGCTGGCAGGTGGGACTAGTGTAGCTGGGACATGATGGCCGGTGTGGGCATGTTGGGCCGAAGGGCCTCTTTCCACACTGTATCACTCTATGACTAAACTCTCTTCAGATTAAACATTGCAAACCCCGTGCCCTTGATTAGTAGTTACAGCTCCTTCCCATCACCCATCACTCCACCCGTGCTGCATTCAGACAAATATCTCTCACTGGTCACTTGCAAATAACAAATCCTATCACATGCTGACTTTCCCCAATCCTTTGCAAATTAGTCTGCATGAGCACTCGAGGCCAAAGATTTCACATTACAACTTGGAAATTGTACACTTACAACTTATTGAAAACTTCCATTCCGGGGAACACCCTGTAAATTAACATTCATGTGACCCAATGACCCCCTGCGAAGTCTGAATAAGAGTCCTGATCCGAAAGGTGTTCTGACTATTTCACTCCTCAGATGCTGCTTATCTCACTGAGTTCCTCCAGCACTTTGAAGATGCTATAATCTTGACTGTAGTCTCTTCTGTCTCTTACTGTGACCCTTAAGAAAGTGATCTAATCAGGAAATTATAACATTTAAATATCCACTCACAGTGAAGCGATTATCTATTTATATTTTACACCTTGATATGACTTTAGAGTCATAAAGTCACACAGTCCAGAAAAAGGCCCTTTGGCCCTACTTGCCCATGCCAACCAACATGCCCCATCTACATTAGTCCCACCTGCCTGCATTTGGCCCATATCTCTCTCAACCAATCCTATCCATGTACCTGTCTAAATGTTTCTTAAATGCTGTGGTAGTACAAGCGTTATATCTCAGTGCAGATGACCATAAATCCATAACCCTATATGAAGCTGATAAAAACAATATGAAACATAAAACAGAACTGCTTGCATAACATGTAGATATGCAATTTATAACTATGTAATAAATCAATTATCTTTGATTTTCAGATTCATTCAATTTAGGATTACAATTTGAGATTGTTTTTGAAATCCGTCCTCGAAATCATTCCGGAATCCTGATACATGTTCTTAGTTCCAACGACAAGTACCTAAATGTCTTCATGGAGTATGGACAGGTAAGGGAGTAAAGATTGGATCACCTTGATGCAGAGTAGACAAGTCTGACTGGAAATGTTACATAGCAGTAATGGAGATGGCCCAGCAATTTTAAAACGTCGCGTAACTGGCAAGTTTCTATTCTAATTTTTTGTGTCTGCACAGATCACATTAAAAGTCAGTAATGGAACTGCAGAGTTTGAAACTTCAGTAATTCCAAAGCAAAGTCTCTGTGATGGCCGATGGCACAGAATAGCAGGTAAAGATATTCACAAATATATATTAATATTCACAAATATTCCACTGAGCTATTAACTCGAGGACCTAGAGCGTTCCATAATAACTTCTATCATTAGGCTCAAGTAAGTTAGCGTAATAATCAGAATCAGGGACAGAATACTTTTCACCATTTTGGCAGTCATTAAATTAATTTATTGACAACTTGCTTTTATTTTATAATTAAATTTCACCTTTTTTAATCAAATCTTTTCAAGAACTATTTTGTCTTTGTTAAGTTTTTGTGTGTTTTTCAATGCAAAGTGCGCTGATTCTACAGTAAAATAGTGGATTTATTATATAAAAGTATCCATACCTGGGGTCAAGCTTTTCCAGGAATCAAATAAATAAAGTTCCCTTAATATGCCTTAACAACCCACACACATGGGTTGCTGTTTCCATATCTAAGAAGAATCCATGTATACATGGATTTCAGTAAGGCATTCGACAAGGTTCCGCATGGGATCCAAGGAGAGATAGCTGAACGGATAGCAAATTGGCTTCATGGAAGGAAGCAGAGGGTGATGGTGGAAGGTTGCTTCTCAGACTGGAGGCCCTTAACTAGTGGAGTGCCTCATGGTTCGGTGCTGGGCCCGTTGCTGTTTGTCATCTACATCAATGATTTGGAAGTTTAGCAAGTTTGCTGATGATACAAAAGTGAGTGGTTTTGCAGATAGTGAAGATGGTTGTGAAAGATTACAGCAGGATCTTGATCGATTGGCTAGGTGGGCTGGGGAATGGTTGATGGAATTTAACACAGAGAAATGTGAGGTGTTGCATTTTGGGACGTCTACAAGGGCAGGACCGACACAGTGAATGGTAGGCCTCTGGGAAGTGTGTAGAGGAGAGGGATCTAGGAGTGCAGATGCATCGTTTCTTGAAGGTCGAGTCGCAGGTAGATAAGGTGGTCAAAAAGGCTTTTGGCGCATTAGCCTTCCTCAGTCAGAGCATTGAGTATAGAAGTTGGGAGATCATGATGCAGTTGTATAAGATGTTGGTGAGATCACATTTAGAATATTGTGTTCAGTTCTGGCCACCATGTTATAGGAAAGATATTGTCAAGCTTGAAAAGGTTCAGAGAAGATTTACAAGGATGTTGCCAGTACTACAGGGTCTGAGCTATAGGGTGAAGTTGAGTAGGCTGGATCTCTAATCCTTGGAGCGCAGGAGGATGAGGGGTGATCTTATAGAGGTGTATAAAATCATGAGAGGAATAGATCGGGGAGATGCACAGAATCTCTTGCCCAGAGTAGGGGAATCGAGGACCAGAGGACATAGGTTCAAGGTGAAGGTGAAAAGATTTAATAGGAATCTGAGGGGTAACTTTTGCACACAAAGGGTGGTGGGTGTATGGAACAAGCTGCCAGAGGAGGTAGTTGAGGCTGGGACTATTCCAACATTTAAGAAACAGTTGGACAGGTACATGGATAGGACACGTTTGGAGGGATATGGACCAGGCACAGGCAGGAGGGACTCGTGTAGCTGGGACATGTTGGCCAGTGTGGGCAAGTTAGGCCGAAAGGCCTTTCCACAATGTATCACTCTATGACTCCAAGAATGTGTACATTGATTAATGGGTCAACATTACTTTGCTTGGCTGTTATGCATTGGTACCTATTATTGATCCAATGATTCAATGGATAATGTATGCTTCCCTTAATTTTCATATATATAGATGTGCACACACGATTGGTGAAAATCAGATTTATCTATCAATGAAGCAAGTATTCATAAAGATCTTTATCAAACTTCAAACCAGGAAGAAATAAACGTGACTGTACTTGAAATGTCACAAGTATCCACAAGTCTCTGAACTAGTAAAATAATGTGACGCCAATGTGATACCTTACAATGTTCTGTTTTTCTCTGAGTGAAATGGCCAATCGTTGACATTTAACAATAACGTGCTGTGTTTCCCCAGAATGGTGGAAACTGGGTTGAAACCAACTAAAGTAATCAGTAGTCATGAGCCTGTTCTAAACTCATGTTCCAGAGTTGAAAATGCAGTACTTAATCTATCCCCGTCACACAATCCATTCACTTACATTTAATTGATGACATTCCACAAAACATTCTCATCATTTCATATTTTACTCTCAGAATAGAACCTGATATATTGGCCATTTGTAAGCAATGTCAGATGGCTAACAATAAACATTTATTAGTGATTTATCTTTCTGTTCATTTAGTCATCAGAGATTCAAATGTTGTGCAGCTGGATGTGGATTCTGAAGTAAATCATGTTGTGGGGCCACTGACATCAGATTCTTTCAACACCAAGGAGGCAGTATTTGTTGGAGGAGTGCCAGGTAAAAACAGTGCTTTAACCCTTCTGTGTATCAGTGGAAAATGTTGCAAATGTATTATTTCAAGCTAAAATTACTTGAGAAATTGTATTGTTTTAGCTCAAAGCTAACACCCTTAGTGATGCTATATTATATTTTCCAATTTTCCAATTCACATCACAGGATGGACCACGGGGGAGTATAAAACTGAGGTATAGTGAAAGATATTCAGACATGTAACGATTGTCTTTCATATGCAATTCTTAATCTGGAAAATATCAAAGGATTATTGAGACAGACGTACCCGACCTTTGCCTGCTGGGAATATTTTCTATAAAGTGCTCAGTAAAAGGTTGTCAGCTGCTGACAGGACCTCTTTACATTATGCTGGTGTTTGTACAGGGAAGTGCAGTTAGTGCAGGTGCATTTGGGGGTTTAGGTAAGCTCTCTGCGCACTTGACTGGAGTAGCAGCAATGAAATGTACAACTGGGGCAAGGCCAAAGAAATATCCATTATTTTCCTGATCTGAGAACGCTTGGCTCAAGTTAATGATTCATCACTTTTTTTTATCAATATTAAAAAAAAGTACAAATGCGGTAAATCTGAAATAAAAGCAGAGAACACTCGACAGACAGCATCTATAAGTCGAGCAGCATCTGAGGGAACAGAAGTATAATTAATATTTCAAGTCAATAACCTGGTGAGGGTAAAGATCCAGGAAATTTTAAATTGACGTTATTGGCTCCCTGTTATAATTATTAATTTTGCACTGTAGCAGCTTGAAGAATAATTTTCCATTGTTTTTGTAGGGTCTCTGCCTAACCCAAAGCTGAGCATACACCGGTCATTCACTGGCTGCATGAGAAACTTCAACGTCAATGGAACCCCTGTCGTTTTCACCAAAGCAGCAATGGTCAATGGAGGAGTCAGCATCAACTCTTGCCCAGACCCAGCAGCCTAGTGCTTACCAGCTCTGCTTCTGTCAGCCAGATGCAAGAATTAAGAAAAACTGAGACAAATAACATTCTCGTATCATTTTGAGGGTCAGGGTTGGTAATTTATCTCAGTTAATTTTTTTGCGATTACTTTGTTACTTTCAACCCATCAGTTTTCTGTTTGTCCATGTACTTATTTCACTTCATTTTACTTCACAGAAGTTAAATCCATTTGGAACCAATAAATGTTCTGTTTGCTTCATCAGTCTTGGAAGTGCAAAAATCTAACTGATCACGACCAGTGATGAGTGTGTCATGTTGTAATGTACATATGTAAGAACAACAGTGGGTCAAACTAACCACATCAATTATTGCTCAGAGTGGGTCAATATCAATATAATGCCCACGTTTCCCCTCGGCATAATAAAAGCAATTATCTTTATATAACTACACAGTACACCATTAGGGTAATTATGCCATTCCCAGCCAATTGTCCAATGGAGCTCCATTATTGTGTCAGTGATAGATCAGTACTACTCATTTACAATGACTTGAGCTGGTTATCTGACAGCGTCTACTTTTTCAATTTTAAATAGCAAGTATGCCACCTTATTCTTCTGATCAATGAGTCTGGAGGTGGCATTGAGGCGCAGCAGTAGAGTTGCTGCCTTACAGCACTAGAGTCCCGGGTTCGATCCTAACTACGGGTGCTGTCTGTATGGAGTTTGTACTTTCTCCCTATGACCTGAGTGGGTTTTCTCCAGGAGCTCTGGTTTCCACCCACACTCTAAAGACATACAGGGTTTGTAGGCTAATTGGCTTGGTTAAAATTGTGAATTGTCCCTAGTGTGTTCGGATAGTATTGGGGTGTGGGGATCACAGGTCGGCGTGGATTCAATGGGTCGAAGGGCTTGTTTCCGTGCTGTATTTCTAATCTTTAAAAATACCTAAAATGACATTCCGAAGGAATTAAAATAATCACGAACAAATCTCCTGAAATTGGGAATTTTTGTTTTAAATAATCAGAATTGTTGAGTCTGCTTGGCTTGAAAGTGTTAAAAGCCAGCCTGCTCATTACACATGTGGTGTTGCCTGCCGGGGTTCTCAGCTGTCACGTCACTCACAAGCTGACCCACATTTTTAAGATGATTTCTCCGTGCCATGCAGATGAGGGAGATGGAGAAATGGGCAAATTGTGGAAAAGGATTGAGGAGTGAAAAACCGGCAATGGTATGTTGCAACAGCACATGGGCAATATTTGTTTTTAATTTTAGAAAAAAAGTTAGGAGATAACCTGTCTACAAAAAAAAAAATCAGCCCATTTTATATAATGAGTCACACCCACTTACTATGTATGGCAAAGAAATGGAAGCATCTGCTTCATGCATTGGCAGAATTTCAAAAATATTGATTTACACCCACTTACTATGCACGGCAAATTGAAGCATGGGTAGTCCATTCAGCACCTACACCTGCTCTCCCATTCAGTGATTATGGCTATGCCTTTATCTCCACACCACTTTGCTGCACTAACACCATATGCCTTAATTCCTTCAATATCTATTAATCTCTGTTTTCAGCAGCAAGCAACTGAGCCTCTAACCCCTCAGGCAGCAGATCCCAAATATCTAGTCCACTCTGTGTGAAAGGGTTACTGTTGTTTCGAGATTGTGACTCCTACCTCTGGATGCCACAGCATCCCAAATTCGTATGTCAAACTTTGCAAGATTTTACAAAGAACTTCCTCAGTCCTCTGAACTCAACACAGACCCAGTCTCCTTAATCTGAGGAGCCACTATCCCAGGAATAAACCTGCGGAATCCTCATAGCACTTGATCTATCACAAATACATAATTTCTTAGGTATAGAGACCAGAACAAGATGTAATATTCCATATATTGTCACACCAAGGTCTTATGTAATTGCAACAGGGCACCTCTAACCTCGTACTCAAATGCACTTGCAATAAAGTCCAACATATACTTTGGTTTCCTAATTGCTTGTTGAAACTGCAAGTGAACGTTTAATGATTCATATGCAAAGACATCTTGATGCCTCTGAATACAAGGGAATCCTTTGATCCCCTACCCTTTAAAAAACCCTGCTTTTCTATATTTTTTCTCCCCAAAGTGGATGACCTCACATTTTTTCCCACATTCCATTCCATCAACTGTCTTAGCTGATTAATGTATCTGGTCTACATCCAACTGAAGCCGCTCTGCAACTATCTCACCACACAAACTGCCATTCACCCCTTTGTATCACTCAGTTAATGACATTTAATCTCTTCCTCCAAACCCCGTCCACCCATCTAAATCATTATGAAATCTAGAAAGCGGAAATGTGTTAACAGGAAATAGGCAAACACACAAAAAAAGATGCCACACATTTTAGCTACAATCTAGATATCAAAAACGGATTCAAGTGGCCCAATTTTATGGACACATACCTTTTAGAGAATCTTGCAAAGTGACATAATTCCCAAATGAAAACAAGACTTTGGAAACATTTCAAATGTGATGGCATTCCTGTGCAAAGTAAATTTCAGCTTACAAATTTCAGTTACAAAAACAATTAAAGTTAATGAAAGATTTATTGGGTACAATGATCTTTAAACCCAGTGAGCCAAGGCATTCAGATGCACAAACATTACTGATACTTTTATTAACAATTCAGCTTTATTTTAAATTAAAACCAGCTTTTAGCCCCGTGGGCTAAGTTTTTGAAAATGTTACTTGTGTGGTGGCCCAAAATTCCACAATTCCACAAAACTAAATGCTAGGAAAGCTAGAATGAAAACACTGGCTATCTTCCCTCATCAAATTGAACAATAAATATTGACACAGAGTTCCACTACCGGAGCAGACCAAATTGATCTGGAAACTGGGGTACAATTACATTGTTCTAGTCACTAACTGAAATAGAAGACAACATGTGTTTGGGTCACATAGGCAATGCAAAATTTTTCATTCAATATTCCACGCAATTTTTGTATTAATTAAAGTTAGCATTTTTCTCACAGCTGGTGCTGTTTGTTCTATTACGACTGGAAGAATATCGAATCCTGTGGGGCCCTCTGGTGGCGAACACAACTTGTACAGTCACAAATATAATAATTTTGCAGCCGCATTAACATTTTCAACATTATATAAATCTCACGATTTATAGTGTAAACAAATTAAATTATTTGTATTGATATCTCATTTATCATTTTTTCACTACATCTTATAGCAGTATTTAGAGAGCATTTCCTGCTGCGTAGCCAGTAAAAGATTTCCTCCGTAATTAAAGATGCATTAGGAATTATTGGATTTTAAAACAAATTAGTAGATCTTCACAGAACATCCGAGTTACAAAAACCTGTTGAGATCTTGTTCTTTTACGGTTTGATTTATGTCTGATCCAAAAATCTAGTATCATTGTTTATAGGATTTTATGATGACATTATCACATTGTATTTGGAATTCTTGAGGCATTTCTTCCCATACCCCCTGCAGCAGCAGAAACCCAGTGTAAACAAATTAAATGATTGGAGATCAAAGGAATTCCTTTAGAAATTCCAACCTTTCCTATAATGGCAGTAACAGGAGTCATAATACTGGGCCTCTTTCTCTGTAGTGAACAAGGTAACTGCAGAGCCTGACTATATAATTTAAATCATTATTTGATACAGCCTTCTATAAAAATGTTGAATAAAATATGATCAATAAGCATGGCATTCAGGAAAATTTAATATGGGGAAAAAAACATTGCTAATCTGTGGACTGTGGATGTCCTATCTGTCTAATTCTGGGTGTACCACATATTATTATAAACTAATATGTGTATAAACAAATACAATGTTTATGAAACTAAATATTATATTGGTCAAATCCAAAGCACAGCAATATCTCCATGAAAATTGATTCCACAAGCACAAAACAATGTAACAATCAACAAGTAGTTTTAAAAAGTAATTAATTCATCTAATACAATTTTTATACTGCCATTACATCAATAATCATATTCTAGTCTTGCAGCTTCACTGTGACAACAAAAGCTTCATGTATAGGAAGTATGAATACAAATAAATACTAAGTTTGTTACGAGAATATTTTTACTTGCAGTGTATACTTTTGCATTTTCAATAGTGATGCAATTGAAAGCTTGGCAATCACATTCCAATAGACTGGAAGTGCAACTATCATAATGAGAGATAGCACACATTAATCTGACTGGCTGAACAGAACGTACAAAGTTGTACAGTTCATGTTAAGTGACACAGACATTATGAAACAAATACACATAATATTATATGATCCTTTAGGAAAAGGCAATTTTACCTTAATTTAGTAGAGCCAACCTATGGAGTATTATTATAGACAATAGGTGCAGGAGTAGGCCATTTGGTCCTTCGAGCCAGCACTGCCATTCAATGTGATCATGGCTGATCATCCCCAATCAGTACCCCGTTCCTGCCTTCTCCCCATATCCCCTGACTCCGCTATTTTTAAGAGCCCTATCTAGCTCTCTCTTGAAAGCATCCAGAGAACCTGCCACCCTCTGAGGCAAAGAATTCCACAGACTCACCACTCTCTGTGAGAAAAAGTGTTTCCTCGTCTCCGTTCTAAATGGCTTACTCCTTATTCTTAAACTGTGGCCCCTGGTTCTGGACTCCCCCAACATCGGGAACATGTTTCCTGCCTCTAGCGTGTCCAAGCCCTTAACAATCTATAAAGAGAGCAGAGAGAAGCAATTTTGTCCCCCTCTGACTTCAGCTTCAATTCCTTGTCACATATGCACCGCACAATGAAATTCTTGCACCCGTCGCCGTACTTTGGAGCCAAAGAGTGACGCCCAACGTGGGGCTCGAACCCACGACCCTGAGATTAAGAGTTTCATGCTCTACCGACTGAGCTAGCCGGGCTGTGTTGACCTTTGATTCTGTGCACGTAACTATACGGCCAACTTTCCACCAAAACTAAAACCATTTATGGGTACTTGGGAAATATATAAACATTAGTTTTGCTTTAAGTTGCTGCCAATGAAGCTATTAGCAACACTGAACTCATAAATTGTAAAACCTCGTGAGCAACTTTTTTTCATTGTCAGGATTTCACTTGTAAACATAGTGCAACAAGCTACTCAAAGGGAATTTTCAAGTGTTCTTGAACCTTCTAGCTTCTGGCTAATTCTGCAGAAAATGCTGAGAAATGCCAGCTTTCTTGGCGCAGGTGCCAGCAATTGCTGGACGTCTCCAGTGGCTCTGAACTTGCTGGCTAAGCTCCGCCAGCTATTTCCTGAGTGCAATAATGAAACACAAAACTGGCTGAATTTCCCACCATTTGCACTGGGAAATCTATTGGGTAGCAGAGGCACAACCAGTTCCCCTCCACCAACACACTCATTCACCTCGCTGAAACTGTTGTCACGTTGAACAACTTCAACTCCACCCACTTCTCTCAAATCAAATTTGTAGCTATGACACTTAAAAGGGGGCGGCACAGTGGTAGTGTTGCTGCCTTCGGATACGATCATGATTACGGGAGCTGGCTGTACGGAGTTTGTACGTCCACTCTGTGACTGCATGGGTTTTCCCTGGGTGCTCCAGTTTCCTCCCACACACCAAAGACATAAGGTTTGTAGGTGAATTTGCTTTGGTAAAAATAGTAAATTGTCCCTTGTGTGTCGGATATGCTACTGTGCAGGGATCACTGGTCAGCATGGACAAATAGGCCGGAAGGCCTGTTTCCGTATTTTAGTTTCTCTAAACTAAAAAACTAAACTAAATGAGCCCAAGCTATGAGTTATGTTTAATGGTCTTTGTTTTAATCATACCCAGCTCAATTTCCTTGATTCCTTTTTCAGTACATCAATGACATTCGGTGAAGACTTTGGGTGCATTGGCCTTCAGTCATAGTATTGAGTATAGAAGTTGAGATGATATGTTACAGTTGTACTGAAGGCAGATAAATCCCCAGGGCCGGATGGTCTGCATGCCAGAGTACTCAAGGAGGTGGCCCTAGAAATCGTGGATGCATTTGGTGATCATTTTCCAATGTTCTCTCGACTCTGTTCAGTTCCAGTGGACTGGAGGGTAGCCAATGTAACTCCACTTTTTAAGAAAGGAGAGAGAAAACAGGGAATTATAGACCAATTAGCCTTACATCGGTAGTGGGGAAGATGCTTGAGTTGATTATTAAAGATGTTATAGCAGCGCCTTTGGAAAGCAGTGACAGGATCAGTCAAAGTCAGCATGGATTTTGAAAGGGGAAATTATGCTTGACTAATCTTCTGGAATATTTTGAGGATGTAACAAGTAGAATGGAAAAGGGAGAGCCAGTAGATGTGGTGTATCTGGACTTTCAAAAAGCCTTTGACAAGGTCCCATACAAGACATTAGTGTACAAAATTAGAACACATGGCATTGGTGGTAGGGTATTGACATGGATAGAGAACTGGTTGGCAGACAGGAAGCAAAGTGTAGGAATTAACAGGTCCTTTTCAAAATGGCAGGTAATGACTAGTGGGGTGCCACAAGGCTCAGTGCTGGGACCCCAGTTACTTACAATATATATTAACGATTTAGACGAGGGAATTAAATGTAACATCTCCAAGTTTGCGGATGACACAAAGCTGGGTGGCAGTTTAAGCTGTGAGGAGGATATTATGAGGCTACAGGGTGACTTGGATAGGTTGGGTGAGTGGGCAGATGCATGGCAGATGCAGGATAATGTGGATAAATGTGAGGTTATCCACTTTGGTGGCCAGAACAGGAAGGCAGATTATTATCTGAATGGTGTCAGATTAGTAAAAGGGGAGATGCAACCTGCCTGCGCCTGGTCCATATCCCTCCAAACCTGTCCCTATCCATGTACCTGTCCAACTGTTTCTTAAACGATGGGATAATCCCAGCCTCAACTACCTCCTCTGACAGCTTGTTCCATACACCCACCACCTTTCACCTTGAAGCTGTCCTCTGGTCCTCGATTCCCCTACTCTGTGCAAGAGACTCTGTGCATCTATCCGATCTATTCCTCTCATGATTTTGCACAGCTCTATAAGATCACCCCTCATTCTCCTGCACTCCAAGGTATAGAGACCCAGTCTACTCAGTCTCTCCCTATAGCTCACACCCTCTAGTCCTGGCAACATCCTCATAAATCTTGTCTGAACCCTTTCAAGCTTGACAATATCTTTCCTATAACATGGTGCCCAGAACTGAACACAATATTCTAAATGCGGTCTCACCAACGTCTTATACAACTGCAACATGACCTCCCAACTTCTATACTCAATACTCTGACTGATGAAGGCCAATGTGCCAAAACCCTTTTTGACCACCTTATCTACCTGAGACTTGACCTTCAAGGAACCTGCACTCCTAGATCCCCTCTGCTCTTCAACACTCCACAGAGGCCTACATTTACTGTGTACCCCTGTTGGACAACCCAAAATGCAACACCACACACTTTTCAGTATTAAATTCCATCAACCATTCCTCAGCGCACCTGGCCAATCGATCCAGACCCTGCTGCAATCTTTCACAACCATCTTTACTATCTGTAAAACCATTCCCTTTTGTATCATCAGCAAACTTGCTAATCTTGCCCTGTATGTTCTCATCCAAATCATAGATGTAGTTGACAAACAGTAACAGGCCCAGCACGAACCCTGAGGCACAGCACTAGTTACAGGTCTCCAGTCTGAGAAGCAACCTTCCACCATCACCCTCCACTTCCTTCCATGGAGCCAATTTGCTATCCATTCAGCTATCTCTCCTTGGATTCCATGCGATCTAACCTTCCAGAGCAGCCTACCATGCAGAACCTTGTCGAATGCCTTACTGGAATACATGTACACAACATCTACAGCTCTGCCCTCGTTGACTTTTTTGGTCACGTCCTCAAAAAAAAGCAATCAGATTTGTGAGACAGGACAAAACCATGTACAAAACCATGCTGACTATCCCTAATCCCTAATCAGCCCTTACCTATCCAAATGCATGTATAACCTATCCCTCAGAATACTCTTCAGTAACTTTCCAACTACAGATGTTAAGTTCACCGGCATATAGTTCCCAGTATTTTCCCTGCAGCCCTTCTTGAAAAGAGGCACAACATTTGCCACCCTCCAGTCTTCTGGCACCTCTCCTGTATTTAAGGGCGACTGGTAAATTTCAACCAGGGCTCCCGCAATTTCCTCTCTTGTTTCCCATTTAGTTTTGTTTTAGTGTATGACGCTCTGACTGTATGACTCTGGGTCCCATTTGCTGCCACAATTTCCTAATTAGGACCAGATGGTGCAATTGATGCAAAGTGGATGAATCCTTTTAGTTTTAGTGTAGAGATACAGCGTGGAAACAGGCCTTTCAGCCCACCGAGTCCGAGCCTACCAGCGATCCCGCACATTAGCACTATCCCACACAGACTAGGGACAATGTACACATACACCAAGCCAATGAACCTACAAACCTGTATGTCTTTGGAGTGTGGGAGGCAACTGAAGATCTCAGAGAAAACCCACACAGGTCACGGGGAGAACGTACAAACTCTGTACAGGCAACATCCGTAGTCGGGATCAAACCCCGGGTCTCCGGCGCTGCAAGTGCAGTAATGCAGCAACTCTACCGCTGCGCCACCGTGCCGCCCTTTGTACACTTCCCTTCAACAGGACAATATTCAAGGGTTAACCAGAATTTATTCCTATTGTAATGCCAAACCCTGCAACAAACCTTCAAGCTACTATAACAACGAGTTTACAAAGGATCCCAAACGCTTTTTGGAACTAGAGATAATTGGTGGGATTAACAAACCCACCTACCAGCAAGTTAAAGTGAGGTCAGTTAGAGTAACTATATGACCCCTCTTAATTCCAGAATGATGACAGCACAATGTGCAGTCTGGAATCTGCCCATTGTCTGAACTTGAAACAGTTACTGAATTGTTCAATAACTGCAGAAATAATAAGTCTGAAGTTAATTTGACATCAGACGTTTTACTGACACAAATAGACTAGCAACCTCCAATGAGAATCACCAGTTATGAAACAACTTTTCAGACGCAACAAAGAAATGAAGACCTTCGGCATCTGGCACCAACGTCAAGATTTCAGCTGCTGAAATTGAATCACAGGTGCTGATGCGATGAATCTTTAGGAAGCCTGTCCGCACTGTAAGTTTGAAGGTCTTCCCATGGTTACATAGACATCAATAGGCACATTGGTAATCGTCAGGCAGTGACTCCCATTGCATCTTCTAAGTTGCCTGTGTATCCAATAATTCCAGTTAATAAGGTAATTAAAACAAAATTGCATAAAACAATAACATTTTATAATCATACTTACATAAATAGTGAGAGGAAACAAAGACCAATATCAGAATTTTTTATGCCTTCAGTCATTTTACGGATAATCACTATAACTAATACTCCTGAGAAAATGGTTATAAAATTAAGATAATATTCATATATTTGGGGGGAGGGGGGGGGGGGGGGGGGTTCAAATTGCTTTAATTAATGATTTTTTAGAAAATTGTTGTAAAAATGTCATATTGTCTATTGATGAAAAATAAATGAAAATGTAGTGATTAAATACAAAAGCTCAACTGGTGAATCAGAACACAAGTAGCATAAGAAAGGTCACTGTGTATTTAATATATTGAAAGTCTTACCGATATGCTTGCATGACTCCAAGTTAAGCACTTGAGGAATCTGCAACTACTTGCAGGTTTATTCAATGCGAATGCAAACTCCTTTTTGCATGAGACAAATAATAGTAGCTGCTAGAACAGTGGCACCACATCTGGCTCTGTTGAACAGCTGGGTCGAGCTAAGTCTAGGTGACCAATTGTGATAAGGGGCTGTTGATAGAGGTACAAGCAAGTATTTCTGTGGCGGCAGGCAAGACTCCAAAATGGTGCCATGGTCAAGAATATCTCTGTGCAGGCGCAGGGCATTCTGAGAGGGCAGGATAAGCAACCAGAGGCCTTCATCCATAACGATACCAATGACATGTCGGAAGTATCATACAAATAAAATGTTGGGAGTCGGGTAGCAATTTAACAAGAAGACCTCAAGGGTTGTTACCCATATCACACATCCATCTAGCGGAATTATGTCAGTAAGCTGGAAAGGGTGCAAAAAAAGATTCACAAAGATGTTACCAGGACAGCAGAGCTTAAGTATAAGGCAGAGCCTGGATGGGCTGGTGCTCTTTCCTTGGAGGGTAAAAAGCTGAGGGGTGACTTAAAGAGGCATATACAAAGATCAGGGATATAGATACGGTGAATGGTCACAGTCTTTCCCTGACTGGAGAGGAAGGGGAGTCCAAAACTTGACATTTTATGTTTAAGGTGAGAGGGGAAAATTTCAAGAAGGATCCGAGGGGTGGTGTGTATATGGAATGAGCTGACGGAGTAAGGGGTAAAATGGATTCAATTACACCGTTTAACTGACATTTGGACAGGTACATAGATGGGAATATTTGAGAGGGGATTTGGGCCAAATGTAAGCAAATGGGATTACTTCAGGTAAGCAAATGAGTCGGCAAGGGCAAGTTAGGCCGAAGGGCATATTTATATGCTGCATAACTCAGTGACTCAATGATAATATAGTGTCTATAATATAGTGTAAAATCATAAAGGAAATCAAGCAATCATGTGGATCCTATGATAAGATCTTTAGTGCCATATTGAATACCACAACCTTTTTTTTGAAACTTTTGTCTTATGTGTTTTGACTTCAAAGGATTAAAGATTTTCAAAAGAAAAGGCTGATGAAATGATTGTGAAATTTAGCTGAGAGGAGTGTCAGAGAATTTTACATTTCCACAAGACACTTTGACGTTGCCGCCCAATGATTGTTGCAAACGCTATAGGTTTGCAGGATTGAGGGTAAAACATTAGCATGGACTTAATGCTCACAGCCTGAAAAAGATCACAATGCATCCCCATGATTCACAAATCGTAACCAAATAGATATTTATGGAGCACTGTGTGTAGTTTTACCCTCTTTAAAGAAGTACACACATCTTTGGAGATTCACTGGATTACAGATATACATCGGGTGGCGACATGGCTGCCTCGCCTACAGTCTGTCTGTCCCTTCCTTCTTTGTTGTTTGATAGTATGTGTTAAATGTATGTTTTAGTGTTTTTTAGCGGGTTTTATGTGGGGTGGGGGGGGGGTCGGGGGAAACTTTTATAATCTCTTACCCTCGAGAGAGATGCGATTTTTTTCCGTATCGTATCTCCGTCCGCACTGCGGCCTAACATCGAGGAGTTGGCGGCCCTTGTAGGAGACTTTAACATCGTGGAGTTCGCGGTCCCTGGTTAGAGACCGACTTCGGGAGCTCCAAACCGTAGGAGCTTCGACCGCCCCGACGCGGGACCTTCGATCGCCCTTACGTGGGAGCTTCGATCGCCGGCTGCGGGAGCTTCGATCGCCCCGACTGCGGATGGTTTGACTGCCCCGACCGTGGGAGATTTGGACATCATTGCCTTCCATCACTGTGAGAAATGTGGGGAATCCGCTGTGGTGGATGTTTATGTTAACCTCTAATGTAGTTGTGTGTCTTGTTGGCTTTTTTTTAGTATGGCTGTATGGTAAATCGAATTTCACTGTACCTTAATTGGTACATGTGACAATAAACTGACCTTGAAACCTTGATTAATTCCTATGATGAAGAAATTGTCATATGAGTAATGTTTGAGGAGACTAGGCATTTGTGGTGTTCTGAAAAATCCCAGCTGATCTCACTGGAACCTATTGCTAAGGTCATTGTTGAGATATCCACTTAGAAACAAGATAAGAAGTTTCTATCAGTGAGCAGTAAATCTTTGAAAATACTTTTCTTCAGAAAATCTGTAGATGCTGAGTTAATGAGAATATTCAAATTTTAGAGGAATTAGGCATAAAAGGGGAGTTGTAATCAAAGATCAGATGATTCAATGTCATAATAGGCTGAAGGGACTATTTGGTCCAGTTCTGGTATTAATTCTTAATCCTAACATCAACACTGTGTAAAATATTTTCTCTACACCCCCATCCCAGAACTGGGTGGTATGACAGTCCACTGCTTCTTCCTTAAAAAATCAGTTCACCTCCACCATATGGCACTCCCCGACTTACACTAGGGTTGTTCTGTGAAGCCTTACACATCATATTTTACATGTCGCAATCACCATCCCCACTCCCCGCCAGAGATAACTGTGTCTGAAGAACGCTCTTGAACCAAAACCTTGCCTGTCCATGTCCTCCAGAGATGCTGCCTGACCCACTGAGTTACTCCAGCCCTTTGTGTCTGTCACTGAGAGTATTATTTGTCTTAGAGGTGTCCAGCTGCATCCGGGGCACTTACTATGGAACGAGGCCTTCTGGATAAGCACCACGGCCATTGACAGCTTGTGTTCCGCCTTGGCATTGGGACACTTTCTGTGGCGGATAGCCTTCTGGATAAGCACCACTGCCTTTGCCGGCTTGTTTTCGATGTAAACTTGAGTAATCGTACAGTGTTGCGGAAATTACAAACTGCCAGACTTGTTTACATAAGTGTGAGTTTACGTAAATCGCCCATTGCATAGAGTTTCTGTACACACTCACATGGTGGATTTCATTCTACTTTTGAACTTTTCCTTCAACTCCACTCAGTTTCTTTAGATCAAAGGTATAGCTAGGGAAACTCACATGGATGCCTGCCCTCTAGTGGGGTGCGTATTTCTTTCAGTCCTACAGAACTCATCAATATATATTTACTTCAGCTGCCAATTTCCACCTTCACATAGTCCAGCTCTGTGTGGCAGCCCCCCCCCCCCCCCCCAGCTGCACAACTGTGCTGCCCATAAGTGCTCTCCAATAATCTTCACACCAGCACTTGGTTAAATTTAACGGGATCAATTAGCTCCAAACCTTAAAGCAGCCTTGGTCTAATAATGGGTCTGAATATCTGAAGTGTGCAAGAGTGACTGTTCTTGATGTCAAGGCAGCATTTAAAGTGTAGCGTCTAGAAGTACAAGTAGAACTGAAGTCAATGACATCAAGGGGAATGCACTTCAGTGGTGAAGTCACTTTGTTCAGTGGACTAAAGAAAATGGTTGAGGTTGATGGCGGTCAATCCTCCCAGCATCAGGGCATAAACATTAATTTGTGCAAGTTAACATCACCACAGTGGAGATTACAATAGGAAGGAACAACATGTTTTCCCTTCAACCGTGAAATTTGAGAAATAACCAGAGAGAGAACTAAGGAGGATAAATCAATATCAAATCAGATGCAGAAGAAAAAAGAGAATCAAACAATTATAAATGAAATTAAAAATTATTCAAAATTTGTCTTATTTAAAAAAAAGTAAATTCAAAGTAATTCACAAACTTAGATAAAGTGAATTCCATATTAAAAATATTTTACTTTCTCTGCAGCAAACAGCTTATTATTAATCATAATTTAATTAAGAGCTTTTAATTACTAGACTTTAATTGCCTTTGTCTTGCTAAGCAATTAATTAGCAAATAGAGCTACTTCCAAAATTTCATGATGTTATTCTGTGGGAATAGTTTCACATCACATTTTAAATTACACTGAGTGGAAAAGTCAGTCCAGTCGTTCCATAGGCATTGGGACACTTAGTCCTGCAGGTTCTACTGACTGAGCTCTCCAGAGGTCATTGAGAATGAAAAGCTGTTGACCGGCACACGCTACCTATCAGCCCGAGATTCCTTCGGGTATCAATGGAACCAGTGAAGTGAAGCATAAAAGAGAAAGACCTTACCGTCCGTGATGGGGCGAAGGGAGTATCTCAGCGCACGCCTCCCAGTCCGAGGTGGAGCCCAGGCGTGGCAGCATGGCTCCCGCTTCACCCTGGCGTTCCACCGACATCAAACAGTCCCCCGCCTCCAGAAATCTCCTGGACTGCACAGCAGTCAATTCACCTGTCATGTTTTTAGCTTACGAGCTGCAGCTGGGATAAGTGGTGGCTGGATTAGAACAGAACGTTTAAATACAAATAAATATATTTTCAACGCATCCCATCCAAAGCTAGAAAATTCCCATTATCTTTGCACACAAACAGGAGCTTATGTGTTTGTTTTTGCAAAAATCAACAAAGAGCGGGTACTTTGAATAGAAATGAGTCATCTGGTTCTCCCTTTCTGAATAGAATCACAGTTCCTTCAACAATTTGATTTCTATTCAAACTTCTGGAAAAAAATGTGTTTGTAGTCTTGCATAATTCATATTTACCCCTCATCTATGTTACCTTTCACATATGCAACATATTCCATTGCTCCATCAAATACACCTACTCCGGAGAGCAAAAAAGGTTCCTTCTGCTAAATAAATTAATTGTCTAATGACCTGAATTGAGAAAAAGCTGAGTTAATATTTAACCATGCCTATCCAATCGCAGCCCTCATATAAACAGCCAACCAAACAGATAGTCGGTGGGGGTGCTGCGAGACGGCTGCCCTGCCAGCAGCATGTTCGTTATTTCAACTTTTTTTTAGTGTGTCCAAATGTTTGTTTTAGAGACCCTCGGTGTGTCTCGTGTGGGAGGTGGTGAGGGGGGGAAGGGGGGGAAGGGGGGAACCGCTTTCGGTCGCCTCCTCGATGGAGAGGCGAATTTTTTCCATGTCGCCTTCCTCGCGGCTTAACAGCATAGATTGGAGCGCCCTTTCCCGGAGTCGGGCCCTGAGTTTCAGCAGCGGGCGCAGCATAGACTTTTCATCGCAAGGGAGTGCTCCGATCGCTGGCCCGCGGACTGTTACGTCCTGAAGCCGCGGTCTGCAGAGCTTCTAGCCGCAGCCGCGGCATCCGGAGCCTGGGATCCCTCGCCGGGGATACCCGCAGAAGAGCTCCAATCGCCGGCCCACGGCCTATAACATCCTGAAGCCGCGGTCTGCGGAGCTTCTAGGCGCAGCGTGGGTTTACCATCGCCGGGATCCCTCGCCGGGAATAGCCAAAGAGCTCCGACCGCCGGCCTGCGGCCTACAACATCCTGAAGCCGCGGTCTCTGGTAAGAAAGTGCCGATTCTGGACCTCCAAGCTGCAGTGTGTTTGACCGTCCCGACGAGAGGGCCTGTACATCCGACCGTCCATAGTGGCGACTGTGGAGGGTTTATGGTTTATGGCCCTGACCACGGGTGAACAAGGAGGACTGACTGAACTTTGTGTATTCCACCACAGTGAAAAATACTGTGGTGGATGTTTGTGTTAAATCTTATTGTGTATTGTGTGTTCTTTTTTAATTGTACCGCTGCTGGCAAATTCATTTCACTGCACCTTTGGGTGTATGTGACGAATAAAATTGACTATTGAGCTAAGGCATACAGCATGGAAACAGGATGTTTCGCCCAACTTGTCCCATGCCAACCACGATGTCCCATCTACACTAGTCCACCTTTCCCCTCTCTTGAAACCTTCCTTGTCCATGTTGTTATAGTACCTGCCTCAAATGCCTCCTCTGGCGGCTCATTCCATATATATATACCACCCTGTATGAAAAAATTGTCCCTCAGGTTCCTATTAAATCTTTTCCTCTCACCTTAAACCTGTGTCCTATGGTTCTTGATTCACCTACTTCCGGTAAAAGACTATGTGCATTCACCCTATCTATTCCCTTCATGATTTAATACACCTTGAAAAAAATAATCCTTCTTCCTCCAGCGCTCCAAGGATTAAATCCAAGACTGCCCAACCTCCCCCGATAGCTCAGGCCATCAAGTCGTGGGAACATCCTCGTAAATCTTCTCTGCACTCTTTCCAGCTTAGCAACATTATTTCTTCAGCAGGGGTGACCAAAACTGAACACATATTCCAAATGTGGCCTCCCCAACAGCAGTGTTGTGGGGGACATCAATGTAAAAGGCCGTTACATATAGGAAACAGGGCCAGATTTAGATGAAGAGAGGCCCTAGGCTATTCCACTTGTGAGGCCCCTCCCAATCCCCCACCCCCACGATGAGAGGAAGATGGAAGAGTCCACCAGATTGACACCGATGTGCAGCCGAGCGTGGCCAATGAGATAAGGGCTGGAAAGCTGCGCTTTTTATTTATTGCCAGTGCTAGTGTCGAGTTATCGGCTTAAAACACTATTATTCTGAAATGGAGGATAAGGAAAATTACTGAAGTGTTGTTTAGAGACTACAGTGCGTTGTGACAGCATATGTAAGAAAGGCCTATGACAGTGTCAAGAATATTATACACCAGGCCCGTACGAAGCTTTTCAAAAAGGGGGGGTGGCATGGCAGGATTACAAAATTTTTATGTGAAATAAGTGCATGCAGCGCATGTCACAAGCGTGAAGCTTAAAGACCCTTGCGGCCGGGGTCCAGGGCTCTGTGTTTTAGATGCTCTCTGGTGCATTCTGAGGCTTATTTTGGAGCATTTTTGCACCAAATCTATGACCAATATTTCAGAAATAATTTTGGTTGAGTCAAGAGAAATGAGTGGTTGGAATGGGATGATTGGGGTCATTGGTGTATACATTTTTATTTTATCAAGAAGTGAAGCTGTCCTTGTTTTAATAATCAAGTTGTACTGTAAAATGTTATGTAAAATGTTATAAAGGAGCATGCAAACACAAATAAAATACTGTAAGTTTTTGCAATAAATAAAACCTTTTTTTAGAAAATGTTTTGTGTGTTGATTTGATTGCCTGTTACAGTTCGACTGTGTAAAAGGTCTGTCTCACGAATCTGCGGTCATTGGCGGCGAAACAGGAAGAATCTGCCGCCATAGACCGCGCACTCGTGAGAAAGAACAATTCCCGGGCCGTGCGACGGTGTTCCCAACACCGCGCGGTGCAAAAATAAAATCGACAATGTCGAAAACCAAATACTCACCGCACAACCTCCACCAGTGATGCAAGAGTGCGCACGGCCGCTCGCACGGGCCGCCGCCAGTGTGGGTCGAGCGCCGTGCGTCAAACCTCCTCTGCCACAGCCTCCGCCAGTGACGCACGTGCCGCCGCCAGTGAGACACGTGTGCTGCGCGGCCGCAGGCACAGCCACCGCTACAGCGCCGCGATCAGGATGGCCGCCGCCACAGCCGCCGCTGGTGAGTCACGTGCGGGGGGCCGACGTCATCGCAGTCGGCCCGCCCTTTTTTTACTTACCGCAAGCACGTGGGACCCGCCGTGTTTGAATTAACTCGGCCCCCGCGCAACATCCGTGCGGCGCTCCGGTGGATAGCCTCGACGCTCTCGCCGTTGCCGCGCGGTCCTAGCTACCGTCTACACCGCGCTTCACCGCCGATGACCGCAAACAGGTAAGACACGGCCTTTAGTGTGTGCACAAAAATATGATGCAAAATGAAAGTTGCAAACTATGGAATTCATATTTTTCAGTTTTGTTATCAAGGAAAAGAAAGCAGTTCCAATTGTTTGATATTATTCATATGGAGGAGAAAATATAATTGCTCTAAAACCTACCTTAATTTTGCAATCTCACTAAAGATAATCCCCCTTTCCCTCTCCCCCCTCGTCCTTCCCCATCCCTCTGCCTCCATCTCTCTCCCCCCCATCTCTCTCCACCCCTCCCCCCTTCCCCTCCCCCTCTCTCTCTCTCTCTCTCCCCCTCCCCTCCCTCTCTCCCCCCTATCTCAACCCCCCTTTCCCCCTCTCACATCCCCCCTCTCTCTCCCTCCCCCTCTCTCCCTCCCACGCAGCGAGGCTCCGATTCCGCGCAGCAGCCCCCCCCCCCGGCCCGGAGAAACGGGCACTCCCGCAACACAATATTCCACTACTTACCTGGAGTAGACACGAGGCATCGAGGTGATTGTGTGGAGTGCAAATGGAGATCTGAACCCGCCCGGGCCCACCTGCACACGCGCGGAGAGACAGCGTCATTTTGCTTCGCTACTGCGTCACCGGCTTCCCCCAACTGCGCAGGCGCGGATGGTCGCAATTTTTTTCCCCAAAACTTCCAGCGGCCGGAACCAGAATTTTGGGTAATTTCCGTCAAAGTGGAAACGCTGATAGCGCTACAATTTGTTTTTCTCTGGATTTTTTTAACTCTTGGAAAAAAACACCTTGGCCGGACTAGGCTTCAACCCATGAGGCCTGTAGGTAAATCCGGCCCTGCCGAGGCCCCCCTAGATCTCGAGGCCCTAAGGTTAAGCTTGTGAAGCTTATATATAAATCCGGCCCAGATAGGAAAGATATTAAAAATATATTGTCAAGCTTGTCAAGGGTTCAGAAAACATTTACGAGGATGTTGCCAGGACTAGAGGGTGTGAGCTATAGGGAAAGGTTGAATAGGCTGGGTCTCTATTCCATGGAGTGCAGGAGGATGAGGGGAGATCTTATAGAGCTATACAAAATTATGAGAGGAATAGATCGGATAGATGCACAGTCTTTTGCCCAGAGTAGGGGAATTGAGGACCAGAGAACATAGGTTCAAGGTGAAGGGGAAAAGATTTAATAGGAATACGAGGGGTAACTTTTTCACACGAAGGGTGGTGGGTGTATGAAACAAGCTGCCAGAGGAGGTAGTTGAGGCTGGGACTATCCCATCGTTTAAGAAACAGTTAGACAGGTACATGGATAGGACAGGTTTGGAGGGATATGGACCAAGCGCAGGCAAGTGGGACTAGTGTAGCTGGGACATTGTTGGCCGGTGTAGGCGAGTTGGGCCGACGGGCCTGTTTCCACACTATTTCACTCTATGACTTTAACAGAAAATGAAGCAAAAACAAAAATGAAGCGCGGGCATTAAAAAGCAGTTTCCAGAAGGGTAAGAAAATAATCCTGTATCTTCACAGACACTGCCTGACAGTACTATGAAGTTTTGCTTCAAATTTCTAGTAGCCAATATTGCTGATTTCAGTTAAATAGTAAGTAGACAAAAAATGCTGGAGAAACTCATCGGGTGAGGCAGCATATATGGAGAAAAGTAGGCGACGTTTCGGGTCGAGACCCTTGATCAGACTGATGTGGGGGGGGGAAGAAAGGAAGGGTGGAGACAGGCTATGTGGGAGAGCTGGGAAGGAGGAGGGGAAGGAGGAAGAAAACAAGGACTATCGGAAATTAGAGAAGTCGATGTTCATACCGCTGGGATGTAAACTACCCAAGCGAAATATGAGGTGCTGTTCCTCCAATTTACGCTGGGCCTCACTGTGGCAATGGAGGAGGCCCAGGACAGAAAGGTCAGATTCAGAATGGAAGGGGGAGTTGAAGTGCTGGGCAACCGGGAGATCAGGTTGGTTAGTACGGACTGAGCGGAGATGTTGGGCGAAGCGGTCGCCGAGCGTACTCTTGGTCTCGCCGCTGGAGAGAAGATGATACCTAAGACAGCGGATGCAATAGATGAGGTTGGAGGAGGCGCAGGTGAACTTTTGCCTCACCTGGAAAGACTGTAACCAGCTTTAAAGCACATAAGTTAAAATAAACATTCTATCAATTAACAAAATAATAGAAATGAAACGCTGTTAATGGTTTAGACCCCAGGAGTCAAAACAAACGCCTATTCACACACACTTGCAATGTTAATCCCCCCTCTTGTTAACAAACACATACTCTCCTGCTCCTACATCCGCGCTTCACGTTACTGCCCTGGCTGCAGTGATGCGGACGCTCTAACAGGCTACGTTACCATAAGAGTGTCCTCTCGGTCAGTGTTGTGTGGGGTCTGATAATGAAACGCCGTTGCTCCTGGTCACAGTAGTCAGTCAGCCTGTGCTTTGAAATGTTTCCCGTTTTTGCGTGGGCGCCGGGCGCGGCGCCAAGTGTCACAAAGACGCTCTGTTGATGCGCCATGGCCAGCAGCAGACTCCCAGGACAGCTGCCTTGCAGACGGGAACGGCTCAGGGCTTATCTGTCCTTTACCCCCACACCTCTTCAACGTCTGGGGCGTGGCCGTCTCCAGTCGGAGCGCTGCCCCCGCAGGCGGAGGGAGATCCCCTGGGTAGCCGGACGGTGATAGAGATAGCTGCACACCTCTGGGGTTTTGTGGCCGAAGCCTCCAGCCGTCCCTTCACAACAGGTGTCCCTTCAAGGGGGCTGGTGGGCGTGGGACCATCCCCGCTGGGCAAACCTCCGCTTATTGTCCGTTGCGCCCAGGAACTGAAACCCTCCTTGAGAACTGGTCTTGTAGAACACGAGTTGTCTACCGCACGGAGTGTTTCCCGTACAGACTGCTTCTGCACACTCTCCACTCCCTGCCACTCGGACTACCCACAGTTGTCCATTTTGTCATTGGGCAGTGGGGTGTGTGCCATTCCAAATAGAGGTCCTACACGCGAGAGCCCTCTCCCTTTACACTGGGGATGTTGGGGTAGAAAGTGAACATTGCTGTTTTTGCCAGTCTGAAGAAGGGTTCCAACCCAAAAGGTCACCTGTTCTTTTTCTCCGGAGATGCTGCCTGATCCCTGAGTTGCTCCAAGGCTTTATGTCTGTCTTCGGAATAAACCAGCATCTGCAGTTCCTTCCTACACACATAGCTGCTTAAGTTGGTTCACAGATTTTTTATTTGAAAATGTGAAATTTCAGGAAGTTTTAGAGAAGGAGCTCGTGAACACTGCACAACCCTAACCATTACCCCATAGAACACAGAACAGTACAGTAGAAGAAAAGCCCTTTGATCACACAATAACCCTGCTAAATATGATGCCAACTAATCTCTGCCTCCACTCTCTCCTCCCTTCGCCTAACGAGCAACTTGACCCTGAGGTAACCATGTTTGTGAATACAGGCCTTTGTTCTACACCCACTTGGACAAGCTGATTTAAAGTGCACCATAGACGAACATACCTTACAGTTTTACATTGTTAAGGGAGATTCAGAGACATTGCTCAGTATCAATGCATGTCACGATCTAGGCCTGGTTTACTTTGGCCATGGTGTCTATAAACTCTGTCTCACTGACGAGCCCACTCAACAGCTACTCTCTCAATACAAAGAACTGTTTAACGATGAGCTTGGCAAGTTGCCTATCAAATACCACATTGCTGTTGATCCCAAAGTCACTCCTGTGGTCCGAGCACCACATCGTGTTCCGTATGCCATGTGTGCCCGAATACATAATGAACTCAAGCGCATGGTCTGCATGGGTGTTATTGCTGAAGTTACTGACCCGTCTGACTGGGTTTCCACCATGGTGGTTACAACAAAGAAAAACAAGGAGGAGATCCGTATCTGCACCAACCCGAGATCTTAAAGCCCCTGTCCCACTTTCCCGAGTTACTCACGTATTCTCCTGAGTTTTCCCCTTGATTCAAACTCGGAGATACCAGCCGTAGGTGCTCGGGGCTATTTTTTTTACTCGTGGACATTTTTCAACATGCTGAAAAAACGTCCCGACTAACCTAATGCTCCGAGTACTTACGCCTGGCATTACGAGCCGCTACCAAATATCTATGGACTCCTACGGACTCGCTATGGACATTCTCCGAGTTCAAACGCACGCATTACCCAATGCGAACGACAGAAGAAGTCACTGCCCAGAAGTCGCTGCCCAGATAAGCTCATTTTGGCAGATTCCACTGGACCCAGACTCATCCAATCTCACTACGTTCGGCACCCCATTTGGCCGATACAAATTTCTGAGAATGCCCTTTGGCATCAACTCCGCCAGCGAAGTTTTCCAGCGCACTATGGAACAATTGTTTGCAGAGTATCTATGCGCCATCATTGTTGATGATATTCTCGTCTACGGACGGCAATCTGAAGAAAGTACTTGACCATGCCAAAGACATTCAGCTCAGTCAATCCCTTGAAGTGCAGGTTTCAAGTTCCAGAGGTTACCTACGTCGGACATGTATTTACAAGTGATGGCTCAGACCAGACCCGTCGAAAGCTGCAGCTATCAACAAAATGCCAGTTCCTACTGACGTCGTGAGCTTGCAAAGATTCCTCGGAATGGTCAACTACCTGGGAAAATTTATGCCCAACCTCAGCGACATATCTGCCCCCCTGCGAGAACTGACACACAAGGACACGGCATGGTCCTGGTATCCGCAGCACCAAAAAGCTTTTGACACTCTCAAATTGCAGCTGGCTAGTGCAACTACGCTCGCCTACTTTGCTTTGGAGTTACCAGAAACGCTCATCTGTGATGTGTCCCAGACCTGCAGACCATTACCGATGGAGATTTCAAGCCCCTTTCATATGCCTCCCGTACGCTAACTGACACTGAACAGCGTTACGCCCAGATCGAAAAGGAACTGCTCGCAGTGGTTTTCGCCTGCACTATATCCGGACACACTACCCAGAGCCCCGCGCAAAACTAACGAACAACTCTCTGAACAGGACCAATTCTCAGTAATGAAGGTTTCGTTTGTGCCAACTGATTGTTTGAGCAGCCTAGCAGAACACAGGGCTGCTGATGAGACTTTACAATTGCTGTCTGCAGTCATCCGGTGTGGCTGGCCAGACAAACACCACAACACCCCGCTCAAAATCCGCCCATACTTCCTGGTTCGCAACAAACTAGTATTACAGGACGGAATTATTGTCAAAGGCCACAAGGTGGTGGTCCCAGCAGCCCTACGGGACAAATACTTTGACCACATCCACAGGGGACACCTGTCGTTGCCACTGCGGTCTCCCCGCGGCATTTGTCGACTAGCTCGCCTATCTAGTCACCCTCCCTGCCTGTCATTTCCCCATTTCCCTCCCCGGTATCTTCTCCAGTGAAAGGAGACGAGGCGGACTGGTACCGCACACGGACAGGACGGGTTTGTAGGCTACCCGTTAGATATGGCGATTTTGTGTAATTTTGCAAATGTATTATTAACATTCCACCTATATTGCTTAGCCACCGATGCTTCTTTTTGTTTCTACAAGGATGTAGATTGGCTATTTCATACTAGCCAATTATAGTGTTTGTTAGTAGTGACTCCGCCTATTATGTGCTTCATATTATCAACAGCTTGTTAGTTTAGAGTAGCAGCTCGGAGATGTAATGTCTGCAGATCCTTGCTGTAAGTAGATTTAATAAACATGTGTTGTATCTTGATGTGTGTTCGAGTTGACATTACAGTTATTAATTCATTATATTATTGATATATATTTATTGGTGTATCGGCATTATTGGACTGCAAAGCTGCAGCAAGTAAGAATTCCATTGTTCCCTTGCTAATACATGACAATTAGACCAATTTTATCAGGCAGTACCAGGAAAGAGCGGCTTTTTTTTACCCTGACCCAACTTTCAAAGCAAGTAGTCTGACAGCATTCCAGGAAGATCTGCCTCTGGAATTCACATTTCAGTCATGAAGTCACAGAGCTAACTACCACTACAATTAGGGTTGGAAGCAAAAATCAGAGCGAATAAATTTCTGGTGGTACAGAGAATGTAATCAAGACGCTTAACTTTTTGAAACAGGACATTCCAGGGAGTCGGAGAAAGGTTTTGGCAGGTTGAATAATTTTCTGTGCACTCTTCTGTATGGCAAACTATCAGTTTTTGTGAGGGCAAATCAATTTACCCACTGAACCAATTTCTGTGGGTTGTATTTTGCATTATTGGCATGTTGCTGACTTCAGGAAATGTAAAGTTCCCAAGTGGGAACCTTCAGAAAGCAGAATATTTTTGTAGGGCGAGGCTCTGCATGATGACTAGATCTTCCACACCCATTGGAAAATTGTGTACAGTGGCCAGAACAGAAACCCCATCACCACCCCTTACAAAAGCTTTGAAGATTGAACATATGATCCCAGATAGATCAGTTAAGAACAAACGTCACACAAATAAAGCTTAAAACAAAAATCCAAAATATCCAAAGTAATTTCATGCTCCTGTAAACATTTTAATGTACATATTCACAAGTCAACTATAATGTAAAGATTGAGAAAGTATTTAACACAATATAATTAAAGTTAATCCTTCACAGCTGTTCCCATCCATTCAAATTAGGAATCTTGTCCCTCTTCTGGCCTGGTGCAGAATTTATGGTGAGAGTCAATCACAAGTCAAAGGCGATATAACCCATGTTCTCTCTCGTGTGCTAAAGACAACGAGGAATCCAGCCCGCTGTTCAGCGGTAGACCTGACTAATTTCCATGTTTCCAGCTCAAAAATGCTGAAGTTGCCATTAATTACAACCAAAGAAAATGCTGGCGATTTGCCTGAAAGAAGTGTACATAGAAATATTTGCCAAAATTTGTATTAAAAAAAAAAAAATGGAATGAGTACTGTTTCAAAATCTTGGGAGTCTTTGTCACTTTCTCAGATGATAGCTTCACCACAACGTTGGCCAATACGATTTAGAATAAGACAGCTCTTCCACATGGGTCCATTGCTGGATTCCACAAGATCATATCTTAATCCTGAATCTTGTCCTATTTTAATATGAATATCTATATTTTTCTTCTTGAAGTATAAACAAACGATGTAGATCGATCAAGGCCGTCAGGGTTTTATTTTCCTATAGCTTCCATCACTGACATTTCATATCAGTTATGTTCTGTCAGCATGTACACTTACACATAACGTTAAAAATAATAAGTGTTAATGATATGCTGCACATTTGTGATCCGGAGAGTCATTTCTATTGGTGCAGAAGGCAGAAAATGGCAACGGATTGCTGGTACAGCATGCAGTTACAGATGTTTTTGGAACCAACTTGAGATAAATAGCAGAAAGGTCAAAATATTTCACTTCTGTTTGCACACCCAATCATCCCATTCTTCAATTTCATGCTGCAAAAAAAAAGAGAGAAAATAGTTTTCATTTTATTTTAGTGGCCACCTTGTAGCTTGTAGGCACAAAGATATGGCAGTTCAAAGCAAGCACCTCTCCCAAGTCTTCAGCTCGTGATAAAGTCATCTGAATTTCTTCTTCAGTCATATCTAGATCAAATTCTTCATCCCAGTTTTCAAAAGAATTTAAAGTGCTTTCTGTAACTGAATAAAATGAAATATGAAGCAACAATCCATAAAACACAATTCGTCACATCTTATTACTGAAGAGAGTTTCTAATTGTTTATCATTGTTTTAGATTGTTGGAAGACATTAACCCAAGTTGTTATTTTCCAGCATCTTACTTGGTAATAAGCGAGTTCGGTATTCCGAAAAACGCAAGGAATCATGGGATTTGTCAAAGGTCATTGACCATAAAGAAAAAGCGAACGAAGCGCTGGCTGAACAAACTGTGTATAAATTCTTATCTTTATTCATAATTTATGTGTAAAAATATATTTAATCTGAGGAACGGGGATGCCATGTAACGAGAGAGCGAGAGAGAGGGAGACAGGGGAGAGACTGGACCGGCAGAGACATTCTCAGCTGCTGCGCACACAGACCCGCGCTTCATCCGCAGCCAGGATCTAACCCAGGTCCCCGGCGCCGCAAACGCTGACGAACCACCACTGGACCTCACCCCCCTCCCCGGAGTGTCCCATCCCCGCCCGGGGAGCGGCCAGAGAAATCCAGCACGGAGAAGAAGCACCAACTCCAGCCCGACCCCATTCCAACTCCCGAGGAACACGCTCCCCGACGGGCCGGGGACCGCCAGCCACACCCCCACCTCATTCAGCGGCCGCCAGCCAACCCCCTCCGGCGCCAGCGAAAGTCGAGCACCAGCCATCAACGGGGATTCACAAAGTGCTGCAGCAACTCAGCTGAAACAGGCAGCATCCCCGGAGAAAAGGAATGGATAACGTTTAGAGTCGAGACCCTTCTCCAGAGATGTTGCCTGAACCACCGAGCCACCGCAGCACCCCGTGTGCAATCCCACCGATGACCGCCGATCGGACCCTGCTGGCACCGAGGGGGCCGACCGAGAGCCACTGGAAAAGGAGAGAGGCGCAGCCGACGGTCCCCGGCCCACCAGGGAACGGCCCTCCCAGAGGCCGGAGCAGAGCCGAGCCGGAGCCAGCACCTCCCCTCCGGCTGCAAGTCTGAGCCGGCGCCCCAGGTTCGAACCCGGGTCCCCGGCGCCGCAAGCGCTGACGAACTGCCTCCAGCCACCCCCGGACAGGGACGGGACACCCGGGAGGCGATGGGGACGGCCCAGCAGCAACTAAACAGCGCCGGAGACCCTGGCCCGACCCCACGCAGCAGCACGATCTCAAAGTCAAAGTCAAATTTATTCGTCACAGGCACCCGAAGGTACAGTGAAATGAATTTGCCAGCAGCGATGCACTTAAAAAAGAACACACAATACACAATAGAATTTAACACAAACATCCACCACAGCATTCTTCACTGTGGTGGAAGGCAACAAAGTTCAGTCGGTCCTCCTCCTTTGTTCATCCATGGTCGGGGCCATAAACCTTCCAGCCGGATGTACAGGCCCTCTCGTCGGGATGATCCAAACTCCGAGGTCAGGACGGTCAAACACACTCCGCGGCTTGGAGAGCCCGAATTGGCACTTTCCTACCGGAGACCGCGGCTTCAGGATGTTAGACCGCAGGCCGGCGATCCCTGGCAAGGGATCCCAGACTCCGGATGGTAAGTCTACTCCATGCCCCCGGCTAGAAGCTCCGCAGACCATAGTCACATGATGTCAAAGTCACCAGGCCAGCGATCAGAGCACTACTCTCTGGCGATCCCTGGCAAGGGCTCGCCCGCTCCGCGATGGAAAAGTCCACGCTGCTCCCGCTGCTGAAGCTCCGGGCCCGACTCCGGGAAAGCCCACTCCAATCCATGCTGTTAGGCAGCAAGGGAAGTGACATAGAAAAAGTCGCCTCTCCGTCGAAGAGGCGACCAAAAGCGGTTTACCCTTTTACCCCCCCCCCCCCCTTACACAAGACATACCAAGAAACACCTAAACTAACATTTGGACACACCAAACAAAACAAGTCAAAATAACGAACACGCTGCTGGCAGGGTAGCCGACTCGCAGCGCCCCCAACCAACCGATAATCTCGCTCGCTAACCGAAGCATAAAGCAATAAAGACGACAAAATCATCGTAGCTTTTTACAAAAGAACAATAAATACAACTAATTCATAGTTTGAAAGCAGTATTTTCTTACCTAGAAGAATCAAAGCTGGAAAATACGGATGAAATGAAGGTCTATATGTACACAGCTGCACTGCTTTCCGCAATGTTTATGCAGTGACCTATGACCTGGGCATGCAGAGTCAGAATACCGAACTCGCTTATAAACACCACCTAAATACATATTTGTAACAATCTGTTGAATTACCTCAGCTCTGAGATACCCTGCTTTTCTATCATGACTTAGTGTCACAAGCTTCAGATTAAAAACATTTTTTTTGTTTTTATCATTGGCCCGGGTTTGGATATTCAATTAATTTAAGGCAGAATAAAATATGGTATTTCTAATTTTGATATTCATTTGTTGTGAAAAATGAAACTAGAGGTACTTATGATTCCAAATTTATCATTGCACTCCAGGTTAGTTCTTGGTGCATCATTCAAATCATGTATTTTACATAGAATATAGAATGGCACACCACAGGAACAGGCCCTTTGGCCCACAATGTTTGTGCCGAACATGATGCCTTGATAAACTGATCCCATCTGTCTGTACATGATCCATATCCCTCTATTCCTGTACTTCAGTTTGCCTATCCAAAAACCTCTTAAACGCAATGTGTTCCAGGCCCCAACCACTCTGTGTAAATACATGCCCTTCATATCTCCATTAAATTTTCCTCCTTCTCACCTTATAGCAATGCCCTCTAGAATTGGACATTTCCACTCTGGAAAAATGGCTCTGACCGTCTATCTACTCAGCCTGTCATAGTTCTATATACTTCTATCAAGTCTACCCTCAACCTTCGTCATTCCAGAGAAAACAAGCCAAGTCTATCTACCCTCTCCCTGTAGCTGAAATCCAGAGAAAACAATCCAAGTCTATCTACCCTTTTCCTGTAGCTGAACACCTCTAATCCAGGCAGCATATACTGCACGCAATACTCCAAACACGACCTAACCAAAGTACGTTAGAATTTTATAAGATTGGTCATTTGTTTTTAAAATTAATGTCTGAATCTGCCGTCAGTTCCTCTGATATCCATATCTTGCACAATTCGGTTAATTTACCAGGTATAAAGTATACATTACTATTTTTTGTAAAAAAACAGCCAAACAATTGAATTTCAGGTGGTTAAATATATTCAGAGACTATTTACACTTCCTCCTTCCCATATTCCATAAACACAACTTACTACTATTATTATGCACACATAAAAATAGCCATAAAACAGGTACAACAAAAGAAATCACTAATAGTAAGTTTTTTTTGGACTAGTAAACATATGTTAAATGCATAACAGTAAATTTCTAGCCTTCAGCATATATCCAAACTGAAATAGATTATAAAATCCATATGTGTATTTTATGTCATGGCTACAGGCAGATCTACACTGTAATTTGTTAGAAGCAGAATTTCAACCATCCCTTACCAATTTTACATGATGTTAATACACAGCTATGAAAAGTGTCATTGTGCTGCAACACCAGTGCCATCTAGCAACAGGGGAAACTCGAGCTGGAAGGTGACATGGAGTAGGAGGATGGCTAGAGGCATAGTAGTTCCATAAGGGATGAAAGGCAAGGATTATCCAAAAGGCATTATCCAAAAACCAAGGATTATCCAAAAATGAAACAAAATTCTAGCAAAAAAAAAGTGCCAACAGATACTCACAAGGCACCACCAATCAGGAAACATCCCATGACATTGACAGAGAGAAATAGGAGAACAAGTTGTTTTAAAATGAGATTGATATTTTCAAACCAAAGCAGACTTAAATTTAAAAAAATGGCAACAGGCATAAAATGTAATGGGGCTGAAATTTAAAGGAAAATATTAGAATGAAAATAGATTTAACATATTAGGGACTAAAATAAACACACCACATCACGTTGCACTAATGCGACAGTCATAGCATAAATCTTGGAGTTCGGAGGTTTAGATTGATCAGACATCAGAAACAAACTTAAATAGATTACTTTAACCAATACTGGATTTGAGATCAGTACAACAAAATCGAGAGTGAAAATGGACCCTTAAAGATGAGCATGGAATTGAATTTAAAACAAATGCAGAATACAAGCCAGATGCAAGAAAAAGTTCAGGACAGTTATGTTGTAAACAAAACCAATATTAAGAATAGGACTGTGACTACAAAGGTGGATGAAATAACTGAGTGTTTAAAAAAAATGGAAATTGGATGTAAACACCGTGGGCGAGCTCAGCCAATCTAATCCTTGACACAGACTCTTACAAAAGTTGTTTTACAGCATCATTGCACTCTCCACCCTGTGTAGAAAACCTGCCCCGCACATCTCATTTAAAATTTGCCCCTCACCTTAAAGTTATGCCCTTTAGTCTTTGATATTTCTTCCCTAGTAAAAAGGTATACACTATCTATGCCTCTAATAATTTTATTTACTTCTATCAGGTCTCCCCTCAATCTCCAAGGAACCAATGAAAACAATCTAACTTTATCCAACTTCTCCTTGTAGCCAATACACACCAATCCAGGCAGCATTCTGGTAAACCTCTTCTGCACCCTCACTAATGACTCCACAACTTTCATGTAATGGGGTGACCAGAACTGTACTCATGCCGAACCAGAGTGTTATAATCATTCTGATTATTCAATTAGCCAAATCAGAGAAGTGCATGGACCAATCCCAAAAGTATTTCCTAAACTGTACAGTACGATATCTCATTCAATTTGCCAATGTTTTTCCCAGAATAGGTTTTAGAATTTCACTTGAAGAGAGGAAAATTAGTTACATTACCTATCCTATTGCTTCCATAAACTACTGGTTTTCGATCGATCTGGTGTAAATTGTAGTTTAAAGCATGTTCAAATCACTCACCAAGAGCCTGCTGCTTCTCACCACCAAGCTACAAATGTGAACTTGAGTTGAGACCTGTACTAGATATGATAGAATGCCAGGTATTTAAGAAACTGCAGTCAAGCAAGAAAGAATACCTTCAGGAGGGAGAGAAAGGTAAACACTGCCAGAAGAAATTGGAGGAAAATAAATATGTTTAAGATGCATTTTGAGATGTGTTAAAAAAAACTTACCCTTTAATAAAGAAGATTCTTTGACATTAAATTCAAATTGTAGTCGTGAATTTTGTTCAGTGTTAGACAACAAATGCATACTCTCATTGTTTCTTCGGCTAGAAGTGGAGAGAAGACACTCATCAGAGCCTGAAGTGTCCTCACCAGCACATTTGGCCTCAAATAGTTTATTATGCACTCCTTCTTTTGAAGAACCTGTATTGCTATGCTTTATTACAATTTCCAATAATGATTCCGACATTTGGCTGACTTCCCCCGCAAAGGTTTTACATTTAACATTTCTACAGTCTTCAACAGGAAGCTTTACAAGAAGCTGCGTTTCATGTAATGTACTTTCTGAAAGACTTGTCATGGTAGATCTTAAGCTTGGTTCTTCAAGACTATGTTCTGGTTTATCAAATGTTCCATTGGGGTTTGAACTGTGCATCTCTTTGGTTACTAGATTTGCATCATTTGGTCGACATTCAGCAGCCAAAATTATACTTGAGCCATCCCATTCATCTGGGGAGAAAAAAATATAGTCAACAAATTAAAGTGTCATATTCCTCTTTTTTCCCCCTTGGTTTATAGTGATGTTAATGAACAGTTGTTGGGATAGTGCTACAACTTTTTCGTTGTTTATATTATCTGAAAGATGCATTACATGTGTAGAAATAATAATCATTTAACAAATAATTCAACGGATATATCTAACTTCGTCACATTAGTTATTGGGAAAGGGCATCAATTCAATCCTGAAAGCATTAAATGTATTCAATCAGTATACTGTTTGTTGGTATACACTAAAATGAGGCTACTGAATCAAACCAAATTGTGAACTAATTAAGATACAAACCAAAACTGCCATTTAATTTACTTTTGAATAACTTACCTGGGATAGTGTATCCTTATAAGGTTTCATTTCTCAATTCTTTGTTTGACATGAGAATTACCTTAATTCATTACAAAATGGCCCAAAAGAATAATAATGCAGTTCAGTACCTTCATCATCTTCCCACTTGAGGTCCTCGGAGTGTGCAGTTTGCTCTGCTCTATCTTTTAAAGCTGTTCTCCTTTCTTCCTCCTAGACACAGGTTGGAACAAGGAGTTAAATTTGCAGAACCACCTTTATTTCAATTTGGTTTGCCATAACAGAGCTAATGAATTGTTAAGAATAGAAAGGCCAAAAATGAAGGATCTGACATGATTGCCTTTATTACGTGGTTGGATAAATTATATCTGGTCTCATCAGGAATTACTATCCATACCTGATATAGTAAACATTCCTTTTGGCCATAACTATGAGTGGAATGATCCAACAAGTTCATGTTGAGGGCTGAATTTATCTGGATATTTCATAAGAAAATCATTCTTTGTGCATGAATGAGTAAGGTTTAGAGAGATCTGGGCCAAATGCTGGCAAATGGGACCAGCTCAAATAGCACCTTGGTCAGCATGGACTGAAGGGCCTGTTTTGTACAATGCTCTGTCGCTATCTCTAATGTCATCTCTCAGTCCCTTTGCAAGGAGATGGATCAGAAATAGGGCACTAAGATTCAGATCTAACATTATGGAATTCCCTGCTGTCGAATATTTTGGTATTATAAATACACAACTGCCCATGCCCATGTGTCAGTTGTGTTCACTGAAATGAAAAATAAAACACTAACCTACAGATTCATTGTGAATATTCCTGGGTACAGAAACGCCCACTGAGTGGATCTATATGCATTGTTTTTCACTAATTAAATGAGATTTCTCTCCCACATCAAATTTCAATGATTGTACATTTACATCTTGTCACCTCCCTTTTTTTCTGTCAAGTTTTTTAAATTTTCGGTCCCTACCCTTCCTTCATTGAAAAAGTCAACTAGGACCAAACATAATTACCACCAATATTGATGGGCTTCCAATTATCAAATGTACAACAAGAACTCTGATCATCAGAGCTAATGTCAACTCACTCCCTTGACCGGCATCCAAAATTAGATGAGAAAGAAAATGAATGTACTTTTGCCCATCAACCCCCACCCAATGTTGGCACAATATCAAAACAAATGATGCAGAGATTGATTATAATCTTCAGAATGTGAATCGTTGCAGCTTTACCCAGAGATCTCAACGCATTGCAGTGCTGACCTGATGAAGTTCATGAACTTTGTAGAAATACCGATACCAGAAGTCATTATGAGCAACTTCATTTGGAACCTGCCAAACATATAAAAACATTGTAGGTAGACAGGAGCACACAATGTGAACTAAAACACAGCAATTTTTTTTTAAACTAAGATGCAGCTGGTGGCTCAACTGCCTCACACCACCATAGACCTGGATTTGATCCCGGCCTTATGTGGTGTCTGTGTGGAGTTTGTACATTCTCCATGTGACCCTGCGAGTTTTCTCCAGGTGCTCCAGTTTCCTCCCATATCCCTAAGGTCTCAGTTAATTGTCCACTGTTTAAAATACTCCTCAAGTGTCGGGAGTGGATGAGAAAGTGGGATAACATAGAACTAGTGTGAACAGGTGATCAGAGGTCGGCATAGATTCAGTGGGCTGTAAAGGCTCTGTCTCACGGTGTTGCAGTCATCGGCGGTGAAGCGCGGCTTCGCCTGTAGAGGGGACCGCACGGCAACGGCGAGAGCGCCAAGCCTATGCCACGGGAGCGCCGCACGGATGCTGCGCAGGGGCCGAGTGATTTAAATACGGCTGGTCCCACGAGCTTGCGGTAAGTAAAAGAAATTGGCGGGCCGACTGCGATGACGTCATTTTGGATCTGCGGGGCTGTAGCGGCGGCCGTGCCGCACACGTGCCTCACTGGCGGAGGCTGTGACGGTGCAAGTTCGACGCATGGTGCTCGTGCCACTGGCGGCTGTTGTGGCGGTGGCCGTGCCGCACTCGTGCCTCAGTGGCGGAGGCTGTGCAGTAGGGACATATTTTTGAACAGTGTTGGTTTTATTTTAGCACCGTGCGGTGTTGGGAACAGCACCGCACGGCCCCGGAATTGTGCGTTTGACCAAGTGCGCGGTCTATGGCGGCCCAGGAGCGGTAGATTCTTCCTGTTTCGCCACCAATGACCGCAGACTCGTGAGACAGGCCTTTTAGGCTCGTTTCCATACTATATCTCTAATTTAAACTAAAATCGGAAATGTTGTATCTATTGATAAAACAATGCTACATATGACTAACATAAAATTGAAAGATTACATTAACGCAAATCTTTCCAAAAAAAATGTGATTAGTGATGTAATCTTTGGAAGAATCTAAAATTGTTGCTTCCCAAAAGAAGCCGACAGTTTTTAAAAAAATGTTTGCATAAACAATATGGCAGACCAATTGAATAACTACTTTGGTTCTGTCTTCACTAAGGAAGACATACATAATCTGCCGGAAATAGCAGGGGACCGGGGGTCAAATGAGATGGAGGAACTGAGTGAAATCCAGGTTAGCCGGGAAGTGGTGTTAGGTAAATTGAATGGATTAAAGGCCGATAAATCCCCAGGGCCAGATAGGCTGCATCCCAGAGTACTCAATGAAGTAGCCCCAGAAATAGTGGATCCATTAGTGATAATTTTTCAAAACTCTTTAGATTCTGGAGTAGTTCCTGAGGATTGGAGGGTAGCTAATGTAACCCCACTTTTTAAAAAGGGAGGGAGAGAGAAAACAGGGAATTACAGACCAGTTAGTCTAACATCGGTAGTGGGGAAACTGCTAGAGTCAGTTATTAAAGATGGGATAGCAGCACATTTGGAAAGTGGTGAAATCATTGGACAAAGTCAGCATGGATTTATGAAAGGTAAATCATGTCTGATGAATCTTATAGAATTTTTCGAGGATGTAACTAGTAGAGTGGATAAGGGAGAACCAGTGGATGTGTTATATCTGGACTTTCAGAAGACTTTCGACAAGGTCCCACATAAGAGATTAGTATACAAACTTAAAGCACACGGTATTGGGGGTTCAGTATTGATGTGGATAGAGAACTGGCTGGCAGACAGGAAGCAAAGAGTAGGAGTAAACGGGTCCTTTTCAGAATGGCAGGCAGTGACTATTGGGGTACCGCAAGGCTCAGTGCTGGGACCCCAGCTATTTACAATATATATTAATGATTTGGACGAGGGAATTGAATGCAACATCTCCAGGTTTGCGGATGGCACGAAGCTGGGGGGTAGTGTTAGCTGTGAGGAGGATGCTAGGAGGCTGCAAGGTGACTTGGATAGGTTGGGTGAGTAGGCAAATGCATGGCAGATGCAGTATAATGTGGATAAATGTGAGGTTATCCACTTTGTTGGCAAAAACAGGAAAGTAGACTATTATCTGAATGGTGGCCAATTAGGAAAAGGGGAGATGCAACGAGACCTGGGTGTCATGGTACACCAGTCATTGAAAGTAGGCATGCAGGTGCAGCAGGCAGTGAAGAAAGCGAATGGTATGTTAGCATTCATAGCAAAAGGATTTGAGTATAGGAGCAGGGAGGTTCTACTGCAGTTGTGCAGGGTCTTGGTGAGACCACACCTGGAGTATTGCGTACAGTTTTGGTCTCCTAATCTGAGGAAAGACATTCTTGCCATAGAGGGAGTACAGAGAAGGTTCACCAGACTGATTCCTGGGATGTCAGGACTTTCATATGAAGAAAGACTGGATAGACTTGGCTTGTACTCGCTAGAATTTAGAAGATTGAGGGGGGATCTTATAGAAACTTACAAAATTCTTAAGGGGTTGGACAGGCTAGATGCAGGAAGATTGTTCCCGATGTTGGGGAAGTCCAGAACAAGGGGTCACAGTTTAAGGATAAGAGGGAAGTCTTTTAGGACTGAGATGAGAAAAACATTTTTCACACAGAGAGTGGTGAATCTCTGGAATTCTCTGCCACAGAAGGTAGTTGAGGCCAGTTCATTGGCTATATTTAAGAGGAAGTTAGATGTGGCCCTTGTGGCTAAAGGGATCAGGGGGTATGGAGAGAAGGCAGGCACGGAATACTGAGTTGGATGATCAGCCATGATCATATTGAATGGCGGTGCAGGCTCGAAGGGCCGAATGGCCTACTCCTGCACCTATTTTCTATGTAATATGTTGGAGTTAAAACAGATCTTACAAGACAAATTAATTATTTCTAACGCTCATTGAAGAACATGGTTACAATTCAGTCCAGTTTTATTCTCACACTAACACAAAGCCATTTGGGATGAGGAGCTAAAAATGGAACAAGACTTTGCATACATATAATTGTGTGCATCTCAGATCAGGGACTTTAAATCACCATAATTACTACTTGGAACAAAGTATACCAATTTTGCATAAAGATCCCTTATTTCTGGATTATTGACCAGGAGATTTGATATTGTCCATTTCTCATCTTCCAAGCTGAAGCCTGACAGCCAGAAATTGTATCGTTCTGCAGGTAGAAAAGATTTGCATTGAAGAAACAATTAGACAAAGAATACTGAAAATATGACATATTTAAAATTCAATTCAATTCCTGGCATACTTCATATATTTCAATCCCCTTTCTTTGCAGTTTATTACCTTTCTTCCCCTTCAATCCTCTTTCTTCCCATGTTTAACATGGGCTACTCAATTATGTTTTGCCAGTGTCTAATTCCAGGCTATGATTTACTGGATTGCTATTTTCAAAGGCCGAAGCATGAAGTTCATTTAGGAAACTGAAGCAAAAAAATTCAAGCTGTACACAAGGAGTGCAAGTCATATAATTGTCTGAAGAAATACCTACTATCTTGTAGTCATGGAGTTTCTAATGAATGGATGGAGGCTATTCAATCCATTACACCTGCATCAACTCTCTACAAGAGCCACCCTGTTAGTATCAAACTGCAATTCTTTCCACATTGCATTGAAGTTAAAAGAGCAGCAGCTGCTTCACAACTACAGAAATAGTAGATTGCCACATTACCCAAGTTTATTTTGCCTATGCTGCACATTCGATTTAAAAAACAAAAAATAAAAACAAATCGAAACAAATCAGGAATAGAATGGGGTGGCACAGTGGCGCAGCAGTAGAGTTGCTCCCTTACAGTGCAAGACACTCAGGATTGATCCTGATTACGGGTACTGGCTGTACTGAGTTTGTACATTCTCCCTGGAACTGTGTCGATTTTCTCTGGGTTCTCCGGTTTCCTCCCATACTCCAAAGATGTACAGGTTTGTAGGTTATTTTGCTTCAGTAAAATTGTCCCTAGTGTGTAGGATAGCATTTAGGTACAGGGTGATCATTGGCCGGCATGGACTCAGTGAGCCAAACGGGCCCGTTTGCATGCTGTATCATTAAAGTTTAAAGATTGGAATGTAAAAAAAATAGATGGTACAGTGATGATTCAGTAGTTTGCCAAATGAGATCAATTGCAGTGTTTCTCCACAGATATAACCATTTGAGTATTTGTGATGAACAGCATATAAAAAGTTGAATGTCTGCTAAAACCTTTGAAAGATTCTTTTATTTACAGTACTACAACAGAATGCAGCATTTAGTTGTATCTTACCATCTGGTTTAGCACAATATGTTGCTGGATTAGCCTGAAGATTGCATAATCGAATCTAGTAATTACAAACATAAATTATGAAATGGTTACCTTTGGTTTAATTCTTGCTCTTCTATTCTACAAATGCCACAACTTACATACCTTAACTCCATCATATGGTTCGCTAAATCTCATGTCTTTTACTGTTTTCACATGAGGCACATCCGATTCTTCTACTGCAGGAGTAAATGCCTTTGAGATGGCTCCGAGAAAGATTGAAAGCCCTTTGCTGATATTATGACATCCTTCTGTGGACTCCTCAACCTAAGAAGTAGGAGAACCACCAGAACAAGTTATACGTTGTTCTGCAGTTTGTGGTTAGTGTGGTAGCAGATATCTCTGGTCCTACTTGAGCACAGGGAGAACAAAAGTGACTGCAATTAATTAAATGGCTCCAGAGATGCTGCCTGACCTGCTGTGTTACTCCAGTACTTTGTGACATGAAGGAGGGTCTCGACCAGATATGTGACCTATCCATGTTCGCCAGCGATGCTGCCTGAACTGCTGAGTTACTCCAGTACATTGCGTCCTTTTGTGCAATTAATCTTAAATTTAAAATCACATGGCATAAAATATAATTGAACTGAACAATATAAAGCTATCAGAGACCTGTTGAATTTGTGTTAGGCATCACTGTATAGTTTAATATTAACGTTCATAAACTTGCTCTTACTTTGTTACAGAGCGCAAAATATTGACAAATCTAATGACATTTTAACTTGGGTTTCAGGAAATGTAGGCTAATTGTAATGTAGCTAATTGAACTGTGAAAACCTCAGTAAAATCTAACCATCTAAAGACTATAAATAATAAATAGAAATATAATGTGTTTGTACATATATTATAATATATAATTAATGCACACATTCATAATATATATATAAATATATATTAAGGCATATAAATATCAGTGTATATACACCAAAATATATACACATAATCATATTATGTGAATATATATTTACTAGTATAATATTAATATTGGTATATCTATTTGCTTGCAATGCATGGAAAATGAACAGAAACATGATCCTTTTAAGTAAACTGGTTTCCACATGTACTCTCTGAATTTGCATATTTTCTTAAAAACAATGCAGTCCATTTAGTAACAAATATGCACGCAGGAAGTTGTCATACGGTTACAGACTCACATTCAGTTTTTCTTTGAATGCTAAAGCTGTGGCAGCAATAGTAGACACGGTATCATTTTGGATAACCTGTGTGAATTCAGTCAAATCACACTTCAAAAGCTCCAAGGCACTTGTAGACTGTTAATTAAAAATAAATTAAAGATGTGAACTTGAAATAAATGCTTCAATATGAACAGCTACTTTATCCACATTGCACACATAACACACCTATAGAATGGCAATGTCATTAAGTACGATTTTATCCAATGATTTCATGCTCTCACAGCATCAAAGCTATGACTTTTGTTTGAAATCTAAATTAACTTGGGACTGTTAATGAAGATGTCTTGTGGACAGTCAGTATTGCAGTTGAGGAAGTACTGGACATCCTAGGACATCTGAAGGAAGATAAATCCAGTACTTTGTGACATGAAGGAGGGTCTCGACCAGATATGTGACCTATACATGTTCGCCAGCGATGCTGCCTGAACTGCTGAGTTACTCCAGTACATTGCATCCTTTTGTGCAAGATCACATATATCCAAAGGACGCTGTGGGAAGCTAAAGGAAAATTGCAGGCAGAGATATATGAATCATTGTTATACACCAATGAAGTGCCAGGTGATTGGAGGATGTTTATGTTATGTTTTTATTTAGAAGGTTTGCAAGAAGATTGTTAAGAGCTTGGACATGCTAGAGGCAGGAAACATGTTCCGGTGTTGGGGGAGTCCAGAACCAGGGGCCACAGTTTAAGAATAAGGAGCAAGCCATTTAGAACGGAGACGAGGAAACACTTTTTCTCACAGAGAGTGGTAAGTCTGTGGAATTCTCTGCCTCAGAGGGTGGTGGAGGCAGGTTCTCTAGATGCTTTCAAGAGAGAGCTAGATAGGGCTCTTAAAAATAGCAGAGTCAGGGGATATGGGGAGAAGGCAGGAACGGTGTACTGACTGGGGATGATCAGCCATGATCACATTGAATGGCGGTGCTGGCTCGAAGGGCCAAATGGCCTACTCCTGCACTAATTGTCTATTGTCTATATAAAATGTCTGGGAACAATAGACCAGTGAGCCTAATAGATTGAATAGGAACCCGAGGGGCCACCTTTTCATACATAGGGCAGTGGGTATATGGAACGAGCTGTCAAAGGAGGTAGTTAAGGGAGGTATTATCGCGATGTTAAAAAAACATTTAAACAGGTACATGGATAGGATGGGTTTAAAGGGATATGACCCAAACACAGGCAGATGGGGCTAGTGGAGATGGAACATGTTGGTTGATATGGGCAAATTGGGCCAAAGGGCATGTTTTCACACTGTATAACTATGACTATATCCATAGGCCTATCCAAAATTCTCTGAAATACCACTATTGTATCTGCCTCAACCACCATCCTTGGCTATGCATTCCAAGCAATCATCGCCTTTTGTATTAAAAAAACTTGGAACGGCACATCTCCTTTGAAATTTTGCCCCTCTCACCTTGAAGCTGTGCCCTTCAGTATTTGATTTTTTCATCCAGGGAAAAACATTCTGACTGTCTACCCTACCCATGCAGGGAATGACGAATAAAGCATTATTCAGGAAATAAGTGATTTTTAGGTAACGTGGTCAAAGCTCAATGTGAATCAAGTATGATACCGAGTTTACAAACCATCTGATTCAGCCTCAAACAGTTGCCAGTGGAACGGACATAATCGGTAGCTCGGTAAATTAGTGATTAGTTTTGTGAGGGTGATGGAAGGCAATAGTTTCCCAACATCTAGATGTGGGCCACCAGGAGTAGACAATGCCTGGCTGGGATGGGGCGTTGGGGTCCGAAAAGCTATTATCTAAACTCCATATTGTCTTGATGTTCATCCCTCAATTGGCTCCTTTACTTTCGAGTTGGATGGATGACGATGAGGCAGTTTAAAAAAAGACAATCTATTTAATACTCAAAAAGCATTTAGAGTTGTTAATCATTCAAAGCACTAACAACGGGTAGGACATGACTCATAATTCTCTCCAATTACTCGTGCAATGCAAGGGGCTTCACAAAACGACCACTGTCGGCACAAAAATATAAATCATCTTCTGCTAAAATTCTTAACAAGACAACTACAACATTAATTTGATCAAAACCGCGAAGCAATCAGACAGCGCGTCGCATCAGTCGGCGATGTTCAGCTGTTAATCTGATTTTACCTTGGCTTTCGCCTTCGCGATGTTCTGCTGAATCCAGCCTCCCCACCAACTGCAACGGAATCAGCAGAAATAAGTACAACCTCAGTAAAATGCTACCAGCTCTAAATCTATAAATATTTTCAGCAAAGCACCTACTTGTCCGCCATTCTGCAAGCACTGTTTTTACTGTACCAACGTTACATCTGTGGGCTGGCATCAGTTGCAGTGTCCGGTCACAAACTTTACGCCGCCATCTGGAGGCTCAGGCATTACTGCCACCGTGGCAAAAAAAACAACAAGAAGGCACTTCTGGCCTCAACCTGAGTGAGAATACATGAGCGGCCGGTGCTAATTTACTGGAAGTTGTGTTTTGTAGCAAAAGGGGAGAGGGGGGAGGAGTTGGAGGGAGAGGGGGTGGTGAGCAAAGATACTATAATCTTTGGTGGTGAGTGGGGAGGGAGGAAGGGGAGGGGTTGTGGAGGAAGGGGAGGGGTTGTGGAGGGGGGGAGGGGGTTGGGGAGGAAGGGGAGGGGTTGTGGAGGAAGGGAGGGGTTGGGGAGGAAGGGGAGGGGTTGGGGAGGAAGGGGAGGGGTTGGGGAGGAAGGGGAGGGGTTGTGGAGGGGGGGAGGGGTTGTGGAGGAAGGGGAGGGGTTGTGGAGGGGGGGAGGGGTTGGGGAGGGAGGGGAGGGGTTGTGGAGGAAGGGGAGGGGTTGTGGAGGAAGGGGAGGGGTTGTGGAGGAAGGGGAGGGGTTGGGGAGGAAGGGGAGGGGTTGGGGAGGAAGGGGAGGGGTTGGGGAGGAAGGGGAGGGGTTGTGGAGGAAGGGGAGGGGTTGGGGAGGAAGGGGAGGGGTTGTGGAGGAAGGGGAGGGGTTGTGGAGGAAGGGGAGGGGTTGGGGAGGAAGGGGAGGGGTTGTGGAGGAAGGGGAGGGGTTGGGGAGGAGGGAGGGGTTGGGAGGAAGGGGAGGGTTGGGGAGGAAGGGGAGGGGTTGTGGAGGAAGGGGGAGGGGTTGGGGAGGAGGGAGGGTTGGGAGGAAGGGGAGGGGTTGGGGAGGAAGGGGAGGGGTTGTGGAGGAAGGGGAGGGGTTGGGGAGGAAGGGAGGGGTTGGGGAGGAAGGGGAGGGGTTGGGGAGGAAGGGGAGGAGGGAGGGAGGAGGGAGGGGCCTGGATCACGTGCTGGGAATCCTCATTTCCGTCCAGGTCGCGGCTGCCCGTTGCCGTGGTAACGTGATGTCAGACGTCAGTTACGTCTCCCCCTGGAAACAGCGCGCGAAGCCGAGGAACGGGCGGCGGGAGAAGGGAGAGAGAGAGAGAGAGAGAGAGAGAGAGAGGGAGAGGGAGGGAGAGAGAGAGGGAGGGAGAGTGAGGGAGAGTGAGGGGAGAGTGAGGGAGAGTGAGGGAGAGTGAGGGAGAGTGAGGGAGAGTGAGGGAGAGTGAGGGGAGAGGGGAGAGGGGAGAGGGGGAGAGGGGAGAGGAGAGGAGTTGGCCGGTGTGTGCGGGGAGAGGAGGAGAGCGGAGCCAACTCAGCATGACCCCGTCTGTCGTGGTGCAAGGTAAGTGCCGCCGGCTGCCCTGCCTTGCCTTGCTTGCCTTGCCCTGGGATAGAACTGTTCTCTGTACCTCGATACACATTAAAGTTTTCCGTTTTTAAGTTTGTTGTCACAGGGGAAGACGCACCGAAACTGAAAACTGATAGAATGGTCACGACCCTTTTTTACGAGGATGCTGCCAGGATTAGAGGTCTGAACTACAGGGAGAGGTTGTGTAGGCTGGGTCTCTATTCCTTGGAGCACAGGAGGATGAGGGGTGATCTTATAGAGTAGCAATGTTACAAAATTTTGAGATTTTAAAAATAAAGTCTGCAATTTATCCCATCAGATAAAGCATAAAAAGAAGTTTAATTTGACACTTAATTCACTTTCATATCTTCAGTATTAAAAAAGTTATGGCCATTATCATACTCAGAAATTAGCATCTAGTTCCCTATTGCTTTTCCATTGACTTAACACAAAAGCTGTGATCGAGGACAGTAAAAGCCCATAACTTTCTTAAAAATTATGATAACTGAAAGAAATTTTCAGTTATTATAGATTGAAGCATTCTGAAACAAATATGAAACAATCTTACTTCGAAGACATGAAAGTAAAGCATATAATTAGTTAGTTACCTAATTGTACCTAATTACAAAATTCAATTACTAAATCTAAACATCTATCAATTTCTTAAGAATAGATTAACATTTTTAAAAATAGCCTAAGTGTCCAAATAACATTCACACAATAATTCACAATATAACATAATTTTTAAATCTCTTTTTCATGAATTTACAGGCCAAATGGAAGGAATTGAATGTTTAATACGTAAATTAATGGGGATTTAATTCATCTTGTGAGTGAGGATTTCTGGAACGTCGATTTTT
>JAXLNO010002153.1:0-33770 GCA_038087875.1 Malacoraja senta | reverse complement strand
CATTTATCCGGCAAGGTCGCAATAAATCCGGCGAGGTAGCCATATTTCCGGCAAGGTCGCCATATATCCGGCGTGGTCGCCGTATTTCCGGCAAGGTCGCAATAAATCCGGCGAGGTAGCCATATTTCCGGCAAGGTCGCCACAAATCCGGCAAGGTCGCCATAAATCCGGCAAGGTCGCCAGAAATCCAGCAAGGTCGCCATGTTTCCGGAAAGGTCGCCATAAATCCGGCGAGGTCGCCATATTTCCGGCAAGGTCGCCATAAATCCGGCGAGGTCGCCATATTTCCGGCAAGGTCGCCATATTACCGGCAAGTTCGCCACAAATTCGGCGAGGTCGCCATATTTCCGCCAAGGTCGCCATTAATCCGGCGAGGTCGCCATATTTCCGGCAAAGTCGCCACAAATCCGGCAAGGTCGCCATAAATCCGGCAAGGTCGCCATATTTCCGGCAAGGTCGCCACAAATCCGGCAAGGTCGCCACATTTCCGGCAAGGTCGCCATATATCCGGCAAGGTCAGCACAAATCCGGCAAGGTCGTCACAAATGCGGCAAGGACGACATATTTCCGGCGAGGTCGCCATAAATTCGGCAAGGTCGCCATAAATCCGGCAAGGTCGCCACAAATCCGGCAAGGTGGCCATAAATCCGGCACGGTCGCCATAAATCCGGCAAAGTCGCCACAAATCCGGCAGGTTCGCCACAAATCCGACAAGATCGCCATATTTCCGTCACGGGCGCCACATTTCCGGGAAGGTCGCCATAAATCCGGCAAGGTCGCCATATTTCCGGCAAGGTCGCCACAAATCCGGCAAGGTCGCCACATTTCCGGCAAGGTCGCCATATATCCGGCAAGGTCGGCACAAATCCGGCAAGGCCGCCACATTCCCGGCAAGGTCGCCATATTTCCGGCAATGTCGCCATAAATCCGGCAATGTCACCACAAATGCGGCAATGTCGCCATATTTCCGGCACGGTCGCCATAAATCAGGCAAGGTCGCCACAAATCCGGCAAGGTCGCCATATATCCGGCAAGGTCGCCATAAATCCCGCAAGGTTGCCACAAATCCGGCAAGGTCGCCTTATTTCTGGCAAGGTCGCCATAAACCCGACAAGGTCGCCCCAAATCCGGCATGTTCGACATATTTCCAGCAAGGTCGCCATATATCCGACAAGGTCGCCATAAATCCGGCAAAGTCGCCATATTTCCGGCAAGGTCGCCATAAATCCGGCAAGGTCGCCACAAATCCGGCAAGGTCGCCATATATCCGGCAAGGACGCCATAAATCTGGCAAGGTCGCCACAAATCAGGCAAGATTGCCATATTTCCGGCAAGGTCGCAATAAATCCGGCAAGGTCGCCACAAATCCGGCAAGGTCGCCATATTTCCGGCATGGTCGTCATAAATCCGGCAAGGTGGCCGTATTTCCGGCAAGGTCGCCATTTATCCGGCAAGGTCGCAATAAATCCGGCGAGGTAGCCATATTTCCGGCAAGGTCGCCATATATCCGGCGTGGTCGCCGTATTTCCGGCAAGGTCGCAATAAATCCGGCGAGGTAGCCATATTTCCGGCAAGGTCGCCACAAATCCGGCAAGGTCGCCATAAATCCGGCAAGGTCGCCAGAAATCCAGCAAGGTCGCCATGTTTCCGGAAAGGTCGCCATAAATCCGGCGAGGTCGCCATATTTCCGGCAAGGTCGCCATAAATCCGGCGAGGTCGCCATATTTCCGGCAAGGTCGCCATATTACCGGCAAGTTCGCCACAAATTCGGCGAGGTCGCCATATTTCCGCCAAGGTCGCCATTAATCCGGCGAGGTCGCCATATTTCCGGCAAAGTCGCCACAAATCCGGCAAGGTCGCCATAAATCCGGCAAGGTCGCCATATTTCCGGCAAGTTCGCCACAAATCCGGCAAGGTCGCCATATTTCCGGCAAGGTCGCCACAAATCCGGCCATGTCGCCACAAATCCGGCAAGGACACAATTTTTCCGGCAAGGTAGCCAGATATCCGCAAGGTCGCCACAAATACGGCGAGGTCGCCACAAATCCGGCGAGGACGCCATATTTCCGGCAATGTCGCCATAAATCCGGCAAGGTCGCCATAAATGCGGTGAGGTCGCCTTATTACCGGCAAGGTCGCCATAAATCCGGCAAGGTCGCCATAAATGCGGCGAGGTCACCATATCTCCGGCAAGGTCGCCACAAATCTGGCAATAGCGCCATAAATCCGGCGAGTTCGCCATATTTCCGACAAGGTCGCCACAAACCCGGAAAGGTCGCCATAAATCCGGCAAGGTCGCCATAAATCCGGCAAGGTCGTCAGGAATCCGGCAATGTCGCCATATTTCCGGCAAGATCGCCATACATCCGGCAAGGTCGCCACAAACCCAGCAAGTTCGCCATATTTCCGGCAAGGTAGCCAGAAATCCGGCGAGGTCGCCATATTTCCGTCATGGTCGCCATAAATCCGGCAAGTTCGCCACAAATCCGGCGAGGACGCCATATTCCCGGCAAGGTCGCCATGAATCCGGCAAGGTCGCCATAAATGTGGCGAGGCCGCCATACTTCCGGCAAGTTCGCCACAAATCCGGCGAGGACGCCACATTTCCGGCAAGGCCGCCTTAAATCGGGCAAGGTCGCCACAAACCCGACAATGTCGCCATATTTCCGACAAGGTGGCCATAAATCCGGGAACGATGCTACAAATCTGGCAAGGTCGCAATATTTCCGGCATGATCGCCAGAAATCCGACAGTCGCCATATTTCCGGCAAGGTCGTCATAAATCCGGCAAGGTCGCCACAAATCCGGCAAGGTCGGCATAAATCCGGCAAGGTCGCCACAAACCCGACAATGTCGCCATATTTCCTGCAAGGTCGCCACAAATCCGGCGTAGACATATTTCAGGCAAGGTCGCCATAAATCCGGCAAGGGCCGCCACAAATCCGGCGAGGTCGCCATATTTCCGGCATGGTCGGCATAAATCCGGCAAGGTCGCCACAAATACGGCGAGGACGCCATATTTCCGGCAAGGTCGCCATAAATCCGGCAAGGCCGCCACAAATGCGGCGAGGTCGCCATATTTCCGGCAAGGTCGCCACAAGTCTGGCAAGGTCACCATAAATCCTACGATGTCGCCATATTTCCGGCAAGGTCGCCACAAATCCGGAAAGGTCGCCATAAATCCGGCAAGGTCGCCATAAATCTGGCAAGGTCGTCAGAAATCCGGCAACTTCGCCATATTTCCGGCAAGATCGCCATATATCCGGCAAGGTCGCCACAAACCCGGCAAGGTCGCCATAAATCCTACGATGTCGCCATATTTCCGGCAAGGTCGCCACAATTCCGGAAAGGTAGCCATGAATCCGGCAAGGTCGCCATAAATCCGGCAAGGTCGCCACAAATCCGGCGAGGTCGCCAAATTTCCGGCATGGTCGGCATAAATCCGGCAAGGTCGCCATATTTCCGGCAAGGTCGCCATAAATCCGGCGAGGTCTCCATATTTCCGGCAAGGTCTTCATATTTCCGGCAAGGTCGCCATATTTCCGGCAAGTTCGCCACAAATTCGGCGAGGTCGCCATATTTCCGGCAAGGTCGCCATATATCCGGCAAGGTCGCCATAAATGCGGCGATGTCACCATATTTCCGGCAAGGTCGCCACAAGTCTGGCAAGGTCGACATAAATCCTACGATGTCGCCATATTTCCGGCAAGGTCGCCACAAATCCGGAAAGGTAGCCATAAATCCGGCAAGGTCGCCATAAAACCGGCAAGGTCGTCAGAAATCCGGCAACGTCGCCACATTTCCGGCAAGATCGTCATATATCCGGCAAGGTCGCCACAAACCCGGCAATGTCGCCATATTTTTGACAAGGTCGCCATAAATCCGGCAAGGTCGCCACAAATCCGGCAAGGTCGCCATATTTACAGCAAGGTCGCCATAAATCCGGCAAGGTCGCCACAAATCCGGCACGGTCGACATATTTCCGGCAAGGTCGTCATATTTCTGGCAAGGTCGCCATATATCCGGCGAGGTCGCCATATTTCCGGCAAGGTCGCCACAAATCCGGCAAGGTCCTCATAAATCCGGCGAGGTCGCCATATTTCCGGCTTCGCCACAAATCCTGCAAGGTCGCCATAAATCCGGAGAGGTCGCCATATTTCAGGCAATGTCGCCACAAATACGAAAAGGTCGCCATAATTCCGGCGATGCTGCCATATTTCCGGCAAGGACGCCATAAATCCGGCGAGGTCGCCATATTTCCAGCAAGGTCGCCATATATCCGGCAAGGTCGCCATAAATCCGGCGAGGTCGCCATATTTCCGGAAAAGTCGCCACAAATCCGGCCAGGTCGCCATAAATCCGGCAAGGTCGCCAGAAATCCGGCAAGGTCGCCATATTTCCGGCAAGGTCGCCATACATCCCGCAAGATCGCCACAAATCCGGCAAGGTCGCCATATTTCCGACATGGTCGCCATAAATCCGGTAAGGTCGCCACAAATTCTTTAGATTCTGGAGTAGTTCCTGAGGATTGGAGGGTAGCAAACGTAACCCCACTTTTTAAGAAGGGAGGGAGAGAGAAAACGGGGAATTACAGACCAGTTAGTCTAACATCGGTAGTGGGGAAACTGCTAGAGTCAGTTATTAAAGATGGGATAGCAGCACATTTGGAAAGTGGTGAAATCATTGGACAAAGTCAGCATGGATTTACGAAAGGTAAATCGTGTCTGACGAATCTTATAGAATTTTTCGAGGATGTAACTAGTAGAGTGGATAGGGGAGAACCAGTGGATGTGTTGTATCTGGACTTTCAGAAGGCTTTCGACAAGGTACCACATAAGAGATCAGGATACAAACTTAAATCACACGGTATTGGGGGTTCAGTATTGATGTGGATAGAGAACTGGCTGGCAAACAGGAAGCAAAGAGTAGGATTAAACGGGTCCTTTTCACAATGGCAGGCAGTGACTAGTGGGGTACCGCAAGGCTCAGTGCTGGGACCCCAGCTATTTACAATTTATATTAATGGTCTGGACGAGGGAATTGAAAGCAACATCTCCAAGTTTGCGGATGACACTAAGCTGGGGGGCAGTGTTAGCTGTGAGGAGGATTCTAGGAGACTGCAGGGTGACTTGGATAGGCTGGGTGAGTGGGCAAACGTTTGGCAGATGCAGTATAATGTGGATAAATGTGAGGTTATCCACTTTGGTGGCAAAAACGGGAAGGCAGACTATTATCTAAATGGTGGCCGATTAGGAAATGGGGAGATGCAGCGAGACCTGGGTGTCATGGTACACCAGTCACTGAAAGTAGGCATGCAGGTGCAGCAGGCAGTCAAGAAAGCGAATGGTATGTTGGCCTTCATAGCAAGAGGATTTGAGTATAGGAGCATGAAGGTTCTACTGCAGTTGTACAGGGTCTTGGTGAGACCACACCTGGAGTATTGCGTACAGTTTTGTTCTCCAAATCTGAGGAAGGACATTATAGCCATAGAGGGAGTGCAGAGAAGGTTCACCAAACTGATTCCTGGGATGTCAGGACTTTCATATGAAGAAAGACTGGATAGACTTGGCTTATACTCGCTAGAATTTAGGAGATGGAGAGGGGATCTTATAGAAACGTACAAAATTCTTATGGGGTTGGACAGGCTAGATGCAGGAAGATTGTTCCCGATGTTGGGGAAGTCCAGGACAAGGGGTCACAGCTCAAGGATAAGGGAGAAATCCTTTAAGACCGAGATGAGGAAAAACTTTTTCACACAGTGGTGAATCTCTGGAACTCTCTGCCACAGAGGGTAGTTGAGGCCAGTTCATTGGCTATATTTAAGAGGGAGTTAGATGCGGCCCTTGTGGCTAAAGGGATCAGGGGGTATGGAGAGAAGGCAGGTACGAGATACTGAGTTGGATGATCAGCCATGATCATATTGAATGGCGGTGCAGGCTCGGAGGGCCGAATGGCCTACTCCTGCACCTATTTTCTATGTATCTACGTATCTATGCAAATCCGGCAAGGTCGCCATATTTCCGGCAAAGTCGCCATAAATCCGGCAAGGTCTCCATATTTCCGACAAGGTCGCCATATTTCCGGCACGTTCGCCACAAATTCGGCGCGGTCGCCATATTTCCGGCAAGGTCGCCATATATCCGGCAAGGTCGCCATAAATCCGGCGAGGTCGCCATATTTCCGGCAAAGTCGCCACAAATCCGGCAAGGTCGCCATAAGTCCGGCAAGGTCGCCATATTTCCGGCAAGTTCGCCACAAATCTGGCAAGGTCGCCATATTTCCGGCAAGGTCGCCGTAAATCCGGCAAGGTCGCAACAAATCAGGCGAGGACGCCATATTTCCGGCAAGGTCGCCATAAATCAGGCAAAGTCGCCACAAATCCGGCAAGGTCGCCATTTTTCCAGCAAGGTCCCCATTAATCCGGCAAGGTCGCCACAAATCCGGCAAGGACGCCATATTTCCGGCGAGGTCGTCATAAATCCCGCAAGGGCGCCACAAATCCGGCAAGGTCGACGTATTTCCAGCAAGGTCTCCATAAATCCGGCATGGTCGCCACAAATCCGGCAAGGTCGCCATATTTCCGGCGAGGTCGTCATAAATCCGGAAAGGTCGCCACAAATCTGGCGAGGTCGCCATATTTCCGGCAATGTCGCCATAAATCCGGCGAGGTCTCCATATTTCCGGCAAGGTCTCCATATTTCCGGCAAGGTCGCCATATTTCCGGCAAGTTCGCCACAAATTCGGCGAGGTCGCCATATTTCCGGCAAGGTCGCCATATATCCGGCAAGGTCGCCATAAATGCGGCGATGTCGCCATATTTCCGGCAAGGCCGCCACAAGTCTGGCAAGGTCGTCATAAATCCTACGATGTCGCCATATTTCCGGCAAGGTCGCCACAAATCCGGAAAGGTAGCCATAAATCCGGCAAGGTCGCCATAAAACCGGCAAGGTCGTCAGAAATCCGGCAACGTCGCCACATTTCCGGCAAGATCGTCATATATCCGGCAAGGTCTCCATAAATCCGGCATGGTCGCCACAAATCCGGCAAGGTCGCCATATTTCCGGCGAGGTCGTCATAAATCCGGAAAGGTCGCCACAAATCTGGCGAGGTCGCCATATTTCCGGCAATGTCGCCATAAATCCGGCGAGGTCTCCATATTTCCGGCAAGGTCTCCATATTTCCGGCAAGGTCGCCATATTTCCGGCAAGTTCGCCACAAATTCGGCGAGGTCGCCATATTTCCGGCAAGGTCGCCATATATCCGGCAAGGTCCCCATAAATGCGGCGATGTCGCCATATTTCCGGCAAGGCCGCCACAAGTCTGGCAAGGTCGTCATAAATCCTACGATGTCGCCATATTTCCGGCAAGGTCGCCACAAATCCGGAAAGGTAGCCATAAATCCGGCAAGGTCGCCATAAAACCGGCAAGGTCGTCAGAAATCCGGCAACGTCGCCACATTTCCGGCAAGATCGTCATATATCCGGCAAGGTCGCCACAAACCCGGCAATGTCGCCTTATTTTCGACAAGGTCGCCATAAATCCGGCAAGGTCGCCACAAATCCGGCAAGGTCGCCATATTTACGGCAAGGTCGCCATAAATCCGGCAAGGTCGCCACAAATCCGGCACGGTCGACATATTTCCGGCAAGGTCGTCATATTTCTGGCAAGGTCGCCATATATCCGGCGAGGTCGCCATATTTCCGGCAAGGTCGCCACAAATCCGGCAAGGTCCTCATAAATCCGGCGAGGTCGCCATATTTCCGGCTTCGCTACAAATCCTGCAAGGTCGCCATAAATCCGGAGAGGTCGCCATATTTCAGGCAATGTCGCCACAAATACGAAAAGGTCGCCATAATTCCGGCGATGCTGCCATATTTCCGGCAAGGATGCCATAAATCCGGCGAGGTCGACATATTTCCAGCCAGGTCGCCATATATCCGGCAAGGTCGCCATAAATCCGGCGAGGTCGCCATATTTCCGGAAAAGTCGCCACAAATCCGGCCAGATCGCCATAAATCCGGCAAGGTCGCCAGAAATCCGGCAAGGTCGCCATATTTCCGGCAAGGTCGCCATACATCCCGCAAGATCGCCACAATTCCGGCAAGGTCGCCATATTTCCGACATGGTCGCCATAAATCCGGTAAGGTCGCCACAAATTCTTTAGATTCTGGAGTAGTTCCTGAGGATTGGAGGGTAGCAAACGTAACCCCACTTTTTAAGAAGGGAGGGAGAGAGAAAACGGGGAATTACAGACCAGTTAGTCTAACATCGGTAGTGGGGAAACTGCTAGAGTCAGTTATTAAAGATGGGATAGCAGCACATTTGGAAAGTGGTGAAATCATTGGACAAAGTCAGCATGGATTTACGAAAAGTAAATCGTGTCTGACGAATCTTATAGAATTTTTCGAGGATGTAACTAGTAGAGTGTATAGGGGAGAACCAGTGGATGTGTTGTATCTGGACTTTCAGAAGGCTTTCGACAAGGTACCACATAAGAGATCAGGATACAAACTTAAATCACACGGTATTGGGGGTTCAGTATTGATGTGGATAGAGAACTGGCTGGCAAACAGGAAGCAAAGAGTAGGAGTAAACGGGTCCTTTTCACAATGGCAGGCAGTGACTAGTGGGGTACCGCAAGGCTCAGTGCTGGGACCCCAGCTATTTACAATTTATATTAATGGTCTGGACGAGGGAATTGAAAGCAACATCTCCAAGTTTGCGGATGACACTAAGCTGGGGGGCAGTGTTAGCTGTGAGGAGGATGCTAGGAGACTGCAGGGTGACTTGGATAGGCTGAGTGAGTGGGCAAATGTTTGGCAGATGCAGTATAATGTGGATAAATGTGAGGTTATCCACTTTGGTGGCAAAAACGGGAAGGCAGACTATTATCTAAATGGTGGCCGATTAGGAAATGGGGAGATGCAGCGAGACCTGGGTGTCATGGTACACCAGTCATTGAAAGTAGGCATGCAGGTGCAGCAGGCAGTCAAGAAAGCGAATGGTATGTTGGCCTTCATAGCAAGAGGATTTGAGTATAGGAGCATGAAGGTTCTACTGCAGTTGTACAGGGTCTTGGTGAGACCACACCTGGAGTATTGCGTACAGTTTTGGTCTCCAAATCTGAGGAAGGACATTATAGCCATAGAGGGAGTGCAGAGAAGGTTCACCATACTGATTCCTGGGATGTCAGGACTTTCATATCAAGAAAGACTGGATAGACTTGGCTTATACTCGCTAGAATTTAGGAGATGGAGAGGGGATCTTATAGAAACGTACAAAATTCTTATGGGGTTGGACAGGCTAGATGCAGGAAGATTGTTCCCGATGTTGGGGAAGTCCAGGACAAGGGGTCACAGCTCAAGGATAAGGGAGAAATCCTTTAAGACCGAGATGAGGAAAAACTTTTTCACACAGTGGTGAATCTCTGGAACTCTCTGCCACAGAGGGTAGTTGAGGCCAGTTCATTGGCTATATTTAAGAGGGAGTTAGATGTGGCCCTTGTGGCTAAAGGGATCAGGGGGTATGGAGAGAAGGCAGGTACGAGATACTGAGTTGGATGATCAGCCATGATCATATTGAATGGCGGTGCAGGCTCGGAGGGCCGAATGGCCTACTCCTGCACCTATTTTCTATGTATCTATGTATCTATGCAAATCCGGCAAGGTCGCCATATTTCCGGCAAAGTCGCCATAAATCCGGCGAGGTCTCCATATTTCCGACAAGGTCGCATAATTTCCGGCACGTTCGCCACAAATTCGGCGCGGTCGCCTATTTCCGGCAAGGTCGCCATATATCCGGCAAGGTCGCCATAAATCCGGCGAGGTCGCCATATTTCCGGCAAAGTCGCCACAAATCCGGCAAGGTCGCCATAAATCCGGCAAGGTCGCCATATTTCCGGCAAGTTCGCCACAAATCCGGCAAGGTCGCCATATTTCCGGCAAGGTCGCCGTAAATCCGGCAAGGTCGCAACAAATCAGGCGAGGACGCCATATTTCCGGCAAGGTCGCCATAAATCAGGTAAAGTCGCCACAAATCCGGCAAGGTCGCCATTTTTCCAGCAAGGTCGCCATAAATCTCGCAAGGTCGCCACAAATCCGGCAAGGTCGACATATTTCCAGCAAGGTCCCCATTAATCCGGCAAGGTCGCCACAAATCCGGCAAGGACGCCATATTTCCGGCGAGGTCGTGATAAATCCCGCAAGGGCGCCACAAATCCGGCAAGGTCGACGTATTTCCAGCAAGGTCTCCATAAATCCGGCATGGTCGCCACAAATCCGGCAAGGTCGCCATATTTCCGGCGAGGTCGTCATAAATCCGGAAAGGTCGCCACAAATCCGGCAAGGTCGCCATATTTCCGGCAAGGTCACCATAAATCCGGCAAGGTCGCCACAAATCCGGCAAGGTCGCCATATTTACGGCAAGGTCGCCATAAATCCGGCAAGGTCGCCATAAATCCGGCAAGGTCGCCACAAATCCGGCAAGGTCGTCATATTTCTGGCAAGTTATTAAAGATGGGGTAGCAGCACATTTGGAAAGTGGTGAAATCATTGGACAAAGTCAGCATGGATTTATGAAAGGTAAATCGTGTCTGACGAATCTTATAGAATTTTTCGAGGATGTAACTAGTAGAGTGGATAGGGGAGAACCAGTGGATGTGTTGTATCTGGACTTTCAGAAGGCTTTCGACAAGGTACCACATAAGAGATTAGGATACAAACTTAAATCACACGGTATTGAGGGTTCAGTATTGATGTGGATAGAGAACTGGCTGGCAAACAGGAAGCAAAGAGTAGGATTAAACGGGTCCTTTTCACAATGGCAGGCAGCGACTAGTGGGGTACTGCAAGGCTCAGTGCTGGGACCCCAGCTATTTACAATTTATATTAATGATCTGGACGAGGGAATTGAAAGTAACATCTCCAAGTTTGCGGATGACACTAAGCTGGGGGGCAGTGTTAGCTGTGAGGAGGATGCTGGAAGACTGCAGGGTGACTTGGATAGGCTGGGTGAGTGGGCAAATGTTTGGCAGATGCAGTATAATGTGGATAAATGTGAGGTTATCCACTTTGGTGGCAAAAACGGGAAGGCAGACTATTATCTAAATGGTGGCCGATTAGGAAATGGGGAGATGCAGCGAGACCTGGGTGTCATGGTACACCAGTCATTGAAAGTAGGCATGCAGGTGCAGCAGGCAGTCAAGAAAGCGAATGGTATGTTGGCCTTCATAGCAAGAGGCTTTGAGTATATGAGCAGGGAGGTTCTACTGCAGTTGTACAGGGTCTTGGTGAGACCACACCTGGAGTATTGCGTACAGTTTTGGTCTCCAAATCTGAGGAACGACATTATAGCCATAGAGGGAGTGCAGAGAAGGTTCACTAGACTGATTCCTGGGATGTCAGGACTTTCATATGAAGAAAGACAGGATAGACTTGGCTTATACTCGCTAGAATTTAGGAGATTGAGGGGATCTTATAGAAACGTACAAAATTCTTATGGGGTTGGACAGGCTAGATGCAGGAAGATTGTTCCCGATGTTGGGGAAGTCCAGGACAAGGGGTCACAGCTTAAGGATAAGGGGGAAATCCTTTAAGACCGAGATGAGGAAAAACGTTTTCACACAGAGAGTGGTGAATCTCTGGACCTCTCTGCCACAGAGGGTAGTTGAGGCCAGTTCATTGGCTATATTTAAGAGGGAGTTAGATGTGGCCCTTGTGGCTAAAGGGATCAGGGGGTATGGAGAGAAGGCAGGTACGAGATACTGAGTTGGATGATCAGCCATGATCATATTGAATGGCGGTGCAGGCTCGGAGGGCCGAATGGCCTACTCCTGCACCTATTTTCTATGTATCTATGTATCTATGCAAATCCGGCAAGGTCGCCATATTTCCGGCAAAGTCGCCACAAATCCGGCAAGGTCGCCATAAATCCGGCAAGGTCGCCATATTTCCGGCAAGTTCGCCACAAATCCGGCAAGGTCGTCATATTTCTGGCAAGTTATTAAAGATGGGGTAGCAGCACATTTGGAAAGTGGTGAAATCATTGGACAAAGTCAGCATGGATTTATGAAAGGTAAATCGTGTCTGACGAATCTTATAGAATTTTTCGAGGATGTAACTAGTAGAGTGGATAGGGGGAGAACCAGTGGATGTGTTGTATCTGGACTTTCAGAAGGCTTTCGACAAGGTACCACATAAGAGATTAGGATACAAACTTAAATCACACGGTATTGAGGGTTCAGTATTGATGTGGATAGAGAACTGGCTGGCAAACAGGAAGCAAAGAGTAGGATTAAAACGGGTCCTTTTCACAATGGCAGGCAGCGACTAGTGGGGTACTGCAAGGCTCAGTGCTGGGACCCCAGCTATTTACAATTTATATTAATGATCTGGACGAGGGAATTGAAAGTAACATCTCCAAGTTTGCGGATGACACTAAGCTGGGGGGCAGTGTTAGCTGTGAGGAGGATGCTGGAAGACTGCAGGGTGACTTGGATAGGCTGGGTGAGTGGGCAAATGTTTGGCAGATGCAGTATAATGTGGATAAATGTGAGGTTATCCACTTTGGTGGCAAAAACGGGAAGGCAGACTATTATCTAAATGGTGGCCGATTAGGAAATGGGGAGATGCAGCGAGACCTGGGTGTCATGGTACACCAGTCATTGAAAGTAGGCATGCAGGTGCAGCAGGCAGTCAAGAAAGCGAATGGTATGTTGGCCTTCATAGCAAGAGGCTTTGAGTATATGAGCAGGGAGGTTCTACTGCAGTTGTACAGGGTCTTGGTGAGACCACACCTGGAGTATTGCGTACAGTTTTGGTCTCCAAATCTGAGGAACGACATTATAGCCATAGAGGGAGTGCAGAGAAGGTTCACTAGACTGATTCCTGGGATGTCAGGACTTTCATATGAAGAAAGACAGGATAGACTTGGCTTATACTCGCTAGAATTTAGGAGATTGAGGGGATCTTATAGAAACGTACAAAATTCTTATGGGGTTGGACAGGCTAGATGCAGGAAGATTGTTCCCGATGTTGGGGAAGTCCAGGACAAGGGGTCACAGCTTAAGGATAAGGGGGAAATCCTTTAAGACCGAGATGAGGAAAAACGTTTTCACCAGAGAGTGGTGAATCTCTGGACCTCTCTGCCACAGAGGGTAGTTGAGGCCAGTTCATTGGCTATATTTAAGAGGGAGTTAGATGTGGCCCTTGTGGCTAAAGGGATCAGGGGGTATGGAGAGAAGGCAGGTACGAGATACTGAGTTGGATGATCAGCCATGATCATATTGAATGGCGGTGCAGGCTCGGAGGGCCGAATGGCCTACTCCTGCACCTATTTTCTATGTATCTATGTATCTATGCAAATCCGGCAAGGTCGCCATATTTCCGGCAAAGTCGCCACAAATCCGGCAAGGTCGCCATAAATCCGGCAAGGTCGCCATATTTCCGGCAAGTTCGCCACAAATCCGGCAAGGCAGCAATATTTCCGGCAAGGTCGCCGTAAATCCGGCAAGGTCGCAACAAATCCGGCGAGGACGCCATATTTCCGGCAAGGTCGCCATAAATCAGGCAAAGTCGCCGCAAATCCAGCAAGGTCGCCATTTTTCCAGCAAGGTCGCCATAAATCTCGCAAGGTCGCCACAAATCCGGCAAGGACGCCATATTTCCGGCGAGGTCGTCATAAATCCCGCAAGGGCGCCACAAATCCGGCAAGGTCGACGTATTTCCAGCAAGGTCTCCATAAATCCGGCATGGTCGCCACAAATCCGGCAAGGTCGCCATATTTCCGGCGAGGTCGTCATAAATCCGGAAAGGTCGGCATAAATCCGGCAAGGTCGCAACAAATCAAGGTCGCCATATTTCCGGCAAGGTCGCCATAAATCCGACAAGGTCGCCACAAATCCGGCGAGGTCGCCACAAATCCGGCGAGGTCGCCATATTTCCGGCAAGGTTGACACAAATCCTGCAAGGTCGCCTTAAACCCGGCGAGGTCGCCATATTTCCGGCACGGTCGCCACAAATCCGGCAAGATCGCCATAAATCCGGCGAGGTCGCCATATTTCCGGCAAGGTCGCCACAAATTCGGAAAGGTCGCCATAAATCCGCAAGTTCGCCACAAAACCGGCAAGGTCGCCATAATTCGGGCAAGGTCGCCATAAATCCGGCATGGTCGCCATATATCCGGCGAGGTCGCCACATTTCCGGCAAGGTCGTCCTAAATCCGGCGAGCCCGCCATAAATCCGGCGAGGTCGCCATAAATCCGGCGAGTTCGCCATATTTCCGGCAAGGTCGGCATATATCCGGCAAAGTCGCCATAAATCCGGCGAGGTCGCCATAAATCCGGCAAGGTCGCCACAAATACGGCTAGGTCGCCATATTTCCGGCAAGGTCGGCATAAATCCGGCAAAGTCGCCACAAATCAAGGTCGCCATATTTCCGGCAAGGTCGCCATAAATCCGACAAGGTCGCCACAAAACCGGCAAGGTCGCCATAATTCGGGCAAGGTCGCCATAAATCCGACATGGTCGCCATAAATCCGGCGAGGTCGCCACATTTCCGGCAAGTTCGTCGTAAATCCGGCGAGGCCGCCGTAAATCCGGCCAGATCGCCATATTTCCGGCAAGGTCGCCGTAAATCCGGCGAGGTCGCCATAAATCCGGCGAGGTCGCCATATTTTCGGCAAAGTCGCCATAAATCCGGCAAGGTCGCCATAAATCCGGCAAGGTCGCCATATTTCCGGCAAGTTCGCCACAAATCCGGCAAGGTCGCCACAAATCCGGCAAGGTCGACATATTTCCAGCAAGGTCCCCATTAATCCGACAAGGTCGCCACAAATCCGGCAAGGTCGCCATATTTCCGGCGAGGTCGTCATAAATCCCGCAAGGGCGCAACAAATCCGGCGAGGACGCCATATTTCCGGCAAGGTCGCCATAAATCAGGCAAAGTCGCCGCAAATCCAGCAAGGTCGCCATTTTTCCAGCAAGGTCGCCATAAATCTCGCAAGGTCGCCACAAATCCGGCAAGGACGCCATATTTCCGGCAAGGTCGCCAGAAATCCGGCAAGGTCGCCACAAATCCGGCGAGGTAGCCATAAATCCGGCGAGGTCGACATGTTTCCGGCAAGGTCGCCAGAAATCCGGCAAGGTCGCCATAAATCCGGCACGGTCGCCACAAATCCGGCGAGGTCGACATATTTCCGGCAAGGTCGCCATAAGTCCGGCAAGGTCGCCTCAAATACGGCTATGTCGCCATATTTCTGGCAAGGTCGGCATAAATCCGGCAAGGTCGCCACAAATCAAGATCGCCGTATTTCCGGCAAGGTCGCCATAAATCCGACAAGGTCGCCACAAATCCGGCGAGGTCGCCACAAATCCGGCGAGGTCGCCATATTTCCGGCAAGGTTGCCACAAATCCTGCAACGTCGCCATAAATCCGGCGAGGTCGCCATATTTCCGGCACGGTCGCCACAAATCCGGCAAGATCGCCATAAATCCGGCGAGGTGGCCATATTTCCGGCAAGGTCGCCACAAATCCGGAAAGGTCGCCATAAATCCGGCAAGTTCGCCACAAAACCGGCAAGGTCGCAATAATTCGGGCAAGGTCGCCATATATCCGGCATGGTCGCCATAAATCCGGCGAGGTCGCCACATTTCCGGCAAGGTCGTCCTAAATCCGGCGAGGCCGCCATAAATCCGGCGAGTTCGACATATTTCCGGCAAGGTCGCCATAAATCCGGCGAGGTCGCCATAAATCCGGCGAGGTCGCCATATTTCCGGCAAGGTCGGCATATATCCGGCAAGGTCGCCATAAATTGGGCGAGGTCGCCATAAATCCGGCAAGGTCGCCACAAATACGGTTAGGTCGCCATATTTCCGGCAAGGTCGGCATAAATCCGGCAAGGTCGCCACAAATCAAGGTCGCCATATTTCCGGCAAGGTCGCCATAAATCCGACAAGGTCGCCACAAATCCGGCGAGGTCGCCACAAATCCGGCGAGGTCGCCATATTTCCGGCAAGGTTGCCACAAATCCTGCAAGGTCGCCTTAAACCCGGCGAGGTCGCCATATTTCCGGCACGGTCGCCACAAATCCGGCAAGATCGCCATAAATCCGGCGAGGTCGCCATATTTCCGGCAAGGTCGCCACAAATCCGGAAAGGTCGCCATAAATCCGGCAAGTTCACCACAAAACCGGCAAGGTCGCCATAATTCGGGCAAGGTCGCCATAAATCCGGCATGGTCGCCATATATCCGGCGAGGTCGCCACATTTCCGGCAAGGTCGTCCTAAATCCGGCGAGGCCGCCATAAATCCGGCGAGATCGACATATTACCGGCAAGGTCGTCATATATCCGGCGAGGTCGCCATAAATCCGGCGAGTTCGCCATATTTCCGGCAAGGTCGGCATATATCCGGCAAGGTCGCCATAAATCCGGCGAGGTGGCCATAAATCCGGCAAGGTCGCCACAAATACGGCTAGGTCGCCATATTTCCGGCAAGGTCGGCATAAATCCGGCAATGCCGCCACAAATCAAGGTCGCCATATTTCCGGCAAGGTCGCCACAAATCCGGAAAGGTCGCAACAAATCCGGCAAGTTCGCCACAAAACCGGCCAGATCGCCATATTTCCGGCAAGGTCGCCGTAAATCCGGCGAGGTCGCCATAAATCCGGCGAGGTCGCCATATTTTCGGCAAAGTCGCCATAAATCCGGCGAGGTCTCCATATTTACGGCAAGGTCGCCATATTTCCGGCACGTTCGCCACAAATTCGGCGAGGTCGCCATATTTCCGGCAAGGTCGCCATATATCCGGCAAGGTCGCCATAAATCCGGCGAGGTCGCCATATTTCCGGCAAGTTCGCCACAAATCCGGCAAGGTCGCCATATTTCCGGCAAGGTCGCCGTAAATCCGGCAAGGTCGCAACAAATCCGCCGAGGACGCCATATTCCCGGCAAGGTCGCCATAAACCAGGCAAAGTCGCCACAAATCCGGCAAGGTCGCCATTTTTCCAACAAGGTCCCCATAAATCCCGCAAGGTCGCCACAAATCCGGCAAGGGCGACATATTTCCAGCAAGGTCCCCATTAATCCGGCAAGGTCGCCACAAATCCAGCAAGGTCGCCATATTTCCGGCGTGGTCGTCATAAATCCCGCAAGGGCGCCACAAATCCGGCAAGGTCGACGTATTTCCAGCAAGGTCTCCATAAATCCGGCATGGTCGCCACAAATCCGGCAAGATCGCCATGTTTCCGGCGAGGTCGTCATAAATCCGGCAAGGTCGCCACAAATCCGACAAGGTCGCCATATTTCCGGCAAGGTCGCCAGAAATCCGGCAAGGTCGCCACAAATCCGGCGAGGTAGCCATATTTCCGGCAAGGTCGCCATAAATCCGGCACGGTCGCCACAAATCCGGCGAGGTCGACATATTTCCGGCAAGGTCGCCATATGTCCGGCAAGGTCGCCACAAATACGGCTAGGTCGCCATATTTCCGGCAAGGTCGGCATAAATCCGGCAAAGCCGCCACAAATCAAGGTCGCCATATTTCCGGCAAGGTCGCCATAAATCCGACAAGGTCGCCACAAATCCGGCGAGGTCGCCATATTTCCGGCACGGTCGCCACAAATCCGGCAAGATCGCCATAAATTCGGCGAGGTCGCCATATTTCCGGCAAGGTCGCCACAAATCCGGAAAGGTCGCCATATATCCGGCAAGTTCGCCACAAAACCGGCCAGATCGCCATATTTTCGGCAAGGTCGCCGTAAATCCGGCGAGGTCGCCATAAATCCGGCGAGGTCGCCATATTTTCGGCAAAGTCGCCATATTTCCGGCAAGGTCACCACAAATCCGGAAAGGTCGCAATAAATCCGGCAAGTTCGCCACAAAACCGGCCAGATCGCCATATTTCCGTCAAGGTCGCCGTAAATCCGGCGAGGTCGCCATAAATCCGGCGAGGTCGCCATATTTTCGGCAAAGTCGCCATAAACCCGGCGAGGTCTCCATATTTACGGCAAGGTCGCCATATTTCCGGCACGTTCGCCACAAATTCGGCGAGGTCGCCATATTTCCGGCAAGGTCGCCATATATCCGGCAAGGTCGCCATAAATCCGGCGAGGTCGCCATATTTCCGGCAAGTTCGCCACAAATCCGGCAAGGTCGCCATATTTCCGGCAAGGTCGCCGTAAATCCGGCAAGGTCGCAACAAATACGCCGAGGACGCCATATTTCCGGCAAGGTCGCCATAAACCAGGCAAAGTCGCCACAAATCCGGCAAGGTCGCCATTTTTCCAACAAGGTCCCCATAAATCCCGCAAGGTCGCCACAAATCCGGCAAGGGCGACATATTTCCAGCAAGGTCCCCATTAATCCGGCAAGGTCGCCACAAATCCAGCAAGGTCGCCATATTTCCGGCGTGGTCGTCATAAATCCCGCAAGGGCGCCACAAATCCGGCAAGGTCGACGTATTTCCAGCAAGGTCTCCATAAATCCGGCATGGTCGCCACAAATCCGGCAAGATCGCCATGTTTCCGGCGAGGTCGTCATAAATCCGGCAAGGTCGCCACAAATCCGACAAGGTCGCCATATTTCCGGCAAGGTCGCCAGAAACCGGCAAGGTCGCCACAAATCCGGCGAGGTAGCCATATTTCCGGCAAGGTCGCCATAAATCCGGCACGGTCGCCACAAATCCGGCGAGGTCGACATATTTCCGGCAAGGTCGCCATATGTCCGGCAAGGTCGCCTCAAATACGGCTAGGTCGCCATATTTCTGGCAAGGTCGGCATAAATCCGGCAAGGTCGCCACAAATCAAGATCGCCATATTTCCGGCAAGGTCGCCATAAATCCGACAAGGTCGCCACAAACCGGCAAGGTCGCCATATTTCCGGCAAGGTTGCCACAAATCCTGCAAGGTCGCCATAAATCCGGCGAGGTCGCCATATTTCCGGCACGGTCGCCACAAATCCGGCAAGATCGCCATAAATCCGGCGAGGTCGCCATATTTCCGGCAAGGTCGCCACAAATCCGGAAAGGTCGCCATAAATCCGGCAAGGTCGCCACAAAACCGGCAAGGTTGCCATAATTCGGGCAAGGTCGCCATATATCCGGCATGGTCGCCATAAATCCGGCGAGGTCGCCACATTTCCGGCAAGGTCGTCCTAAATCCGGCGAGGCCGCCATAAATCCGGCGAGTTCGACATATTTCCGGCAAGGTCGCCATAAATCCGGCGAGGTCGCCATATTTCCGGCAAGGTCGGCATATATCCGGCAAGGTCGCCATAAATCCGGCGAGGTCGCCATAAATCCGGCAAGGTCGCCACAAATACAGCGAGGTCGCCATATTTCCGGCAAGGTCGGCATAAATCCGGCAAGGTCGCCACAAATCAAGGTCGCCATATTTCCGGCAAGGGGTCGCCATTAATCCGACAAGGTCGCCACAAATCCGGCGAGGTTCGCCATATATCCGGCAAGGTTGCCACAAATCCGGCAAGGTCGCCATAAAATCGGGCGAGGTCGCCATATTTCCGGCACGGTCGCCACTAATCCGGCAAGATCGCCATAAATCCGGCGAGGTCGCCATATTTCCGGGAAGGTCGCCATAAATCCAGGGAAAGGTCGCCATATCCGGCAAGTTCGCACAAAATCGGCTAGGTCGCCATAATTCGGGCAAGGTCGCCATAATCCGGCATGGTCGCCATATATCCGCCGAGGTCGCCACATTTCCGGCAAGGCCGTCCTTAATCCGGCGAGGCCGCCATAAATCCGGCCAGATCGCCATATTTCCGGCAAAGTCGCCGTAAATCCGGCGAGGTCGCAATGAATCCGGCGAGGTCGCCATTTTCCGGCAAGGACGCCATAAATCCGGCGGGTCGCCATATTTCCGGCAAGGTCGGCGTTTTCCGGCAAGGTCGCCATAAATCCGGCGAGGTCGCCAAACTTCCGGCAAGGTCGACACAAATTCGGCAAGGTCGCCATAAATCCGGCAAGATCGCCATATTTCCGGCAAGGTCGCCACAAATCCGGAATGGGCGCCATAAAGCCCGCAGAGGTCGCCATATTTCCGCCATGGTCGCCAAAAATCCGGCCAGGTCGCCCATAAATCCGGCAAGGTCGCCACAAATCCGGCAAGGTCGCCATAATTCCGGCAAGGTCGCCATAAATCCGGCAAGGTCGCCACAAAACCGGCAAGGTCACCATATTTGCGGCAAGGTCGCCATAAATTCGGCAAGGTCGCCACAAATGCGGCAGGGTCGCCATATTTCCGGCAAGGTCGCCATATTTACGGCAAGGTCGCCATAAATCCGGCAATGTCGCCACAAAATCCGGCATGGTCGCATATTTCCGGCAAGGTCGCCAAAAATTGCCATCAAGGTCGCCACAAATCTGGCGTGGTCGCCATATTTCCAGCAAGGTCGCCATATATCCGGCAAGGTCGCCATAAATCCGGCGAGGTCGCCATATTTCCGGAAAAGTCGCCACAAATCCGGCCAGGTCGCCATAAATCCGGCAAGGTCGCCAGAAATCCGGCAAGGTCGCCATATTTCCGGCAAGGACGCCATACATCCGGCAAGATCCCCACAAATCCGGCAAGGTCGCCATATTTCCGACATGGTCGCCATAAATCCGGTAAGGTCGCCACAAATTCTTTAGATTCTGGAGTAGTTCCTGAGGATTGGAGGGTAGCAAACGTAACCCCACTTTTTAACAAGGGAGGGAGAGAGAAAACGGGGAATTACAGACCAGTTATTCTAACATCGTAGTGGGGAAACTGCTAGAGTCAGTTATTAAAGATGGGATAGCAGCACATTTGGAAAGTGGTGAAATCATTGGACAAAGTCAGCATGGATTTACGAAAGGTAAATCGTGTCTGACGAATCTTATAGAATTTTTCGAGGATGTAACTAGTAGAGTGGATAGGGGAGAACCAGTGGATGTGTTGTATCTGGACTTTCTGAAGGCTTTCGACAAGTACCACATAAGAGATTAGGATACAAACTTAAATCACACGGTATTGGGGGTTCAGTATTGATGTGGATAGAGAACTGGCTGGCAAACAGGGAAGCAAAAAGTAGGAGTAAACGGGTCCTTTTCATAATGGCAGGCAGTGAATAGTGGGGTACGGCAAGGCTCAGTGCTGGGACCCCAGCTATTTACAATTTATATTAATGATCTGGACGAGGGAATTGAAAGCAACATCTCCAAGTTTGCCGATGACACTAAGCTGGGGGCAGTGTTAGCTGTGAGGAGGATGCTAGGAGACTGCAAGGTGACTTGGATAGGCTGGGTGAGTGGGCAAATGTTTGGCAGATGCAGTATAATGTGGATAAATGTGAGGTTATCCACTTTGATGGCAAAAACGGGAAGGCAGACTAATTATCTAAAATGGTGGGCGATTAGGAAATGGGGGAGACGCAGCGAGACCTGGGTGTCATGGTACACCAGTCATTGAAAGTAGGCATGCAGGTGCAGCAGGCAGTGAAGAAAGCGAATGGTATGTTGGCCTTCATAGCAAGAGGATTTGAGTATAGGAGCACGGAGGTTCTACTGCAGTTGTACAGGGTCTTGGTGAGACCACACCTGGAGTATTGCGTACAGTTTTGGTCTCCAAATCTGAGGAAGGACATTATAGCCATAGAGGGAGTGCAGAGAAGGTTCACCAGACTGATTCCTGGGATGTCAGGACTTTCATATGAAGAAAGACTGGATAGGCTTGGCTTATACTCGCTAGAATTTAGGAGATTGAGAGGGGATCTTATAGAAACGTACAAAATTCTTATGGGGTTGAACAGGCTAGATGCAGGAAGATTGTTCCCGATGTTTCGGGAAGTCCAGGACAAGGGGTCACAGCTCAAGGATAAGGGGGAAATCCTTTAAGACCGAGATGAGGAAAAACTTTTCACACAGAGAGTGGTGAATCTCTGGAACTCTCTGCCACAGAGGGTAGTTGAGGCCAATTCATTGGCTATATTTAAGAGGTAGTTAGATGTGGCCTTTGTGGCTAAAGGGATCAGGGGGTTTGGAGAGAAGGCAGGTACGAGATACTGAGTTGGATGATCAGCCATGATCATATTGAATGGCGGTGCAGGCTCGAAGGGCCGAATGGCCTACTCCTGCACCTATTTTCTATGTATCTATGTATCTATGCAAATCCGGCAAGGTCGCCATATATTCCGGCAAAGTCGCCATAAATCCGGCGAGGTCTCCATATTTCCGGCAAGGTCGCCATATTTCCGGCACGTTCGCCACAAATTCGGCGAGGTCGCCATATTTCCGGCAAGGTCGCCATATATCCGGCAAGGTCGCCATAAATCCGGCGAGGTCGCCATATTTCCCGCAAAGTCGCCACAAATCCGCCAAGGTCGCCATAAATCCGGCAAGGTCGCCATATTTCTGACAAGTTCGCCACAAATCCGGCAAGGTCCCCATATTTCCGGCAAGGTCGCCGTAAATCCGGCAAGGTCGCAACAAATCCGGCGAGGACGCCATATTTCCGGCAAGGTCGCCATAAATCAGGCAAAGTCGCCACAAATCCAGCAAGGTCGCCATTTTTCCAGCAAGGTCGCCATTAATCCGGCAAGGTCGCCACAAATCCGGCAAGGACGCCATATTTCCGGCGAGGTCGTCATAAATGCCGCGAGGGCGCCACAAATCCGGCAAGGTCGAAGTATTTCCAGCAAGGTCTCCATATTCCGGCAAGGTCGCCATAAATCCGACAAGGTCCCCACAAATCCGGCGAAGTCGCCACAAATCCGGCGAGGTCGCCATTTATCCGGCAAGGTTGCCACAAATCCTGCAAGGTCGCCTTAAACCCGGCGAGGTCGCCATATTTCCGGCACGGTCGCCACAAATCCGGCAAGATCGCCATAAATCCGGCGAGGTCGCCATATTTCCGGCAAGGTCGCCACAAATCCGGAAAGTCGCTATAAATCCGGCAAGTTCGCCACAAAACCGGCAAGGTCGCCATAATTCGGGCAAGGTCGCCATAAATCCGGCATGGTCGCCATATATCCGGCGAGGTCGCCACATTTCCGGCAAGGTCGTCCTAAATCCGGCGAGGCCGCCATAAATCCGGCGAGATCATATTTCCGGCAAGGTCGCCATAAATACGGCGAGGTCGCCATAAATCCGGCGAGTTCGCCATATTTCCGGCAAGGTCGGCATATATCCGGCAAGGTCGCCATAAATCCGGCGAGGTCGCCATAAATCCGGTAAGGTCGCCACAAATACGGCTAGGTCGCCATATTTCCGGCAAGGTCGGCATAAATCCGGCAAAGTCGCCACAAATCAAGGTCGCCATATTTCCGGCAAGGTCGCCATAAATCCGACAAGGTCGCCACAAATCCGGCGAGGTCGCCATATTTCCCGGCAAGCTTGCCACAAATCCGGCAAGGTCGCCATAAATCCCGACGAGGTCGCCATATTTCCGGCACGGTCGCCACAAATCCGGCAAGATCGCCATAAATCCGGCGAGGTCGCCATATTTCGGCAAGGTCGCCACAAATCCGGAAAGGTCGCCATAAATCCGGCAAGTTCGCCACAAAACCGGCAAGATCGCCATCATTCGTGCAAGGTCGCCATAAATCCGGCATGGTCGCCATAAATCCGGCGAGGTCGCCACATTTCCGGCAAGGTCGTCCTAAATCCGGCGAGGCCGTCATAAATCCGGCCAGATCGCATATTTCCGGCAAGGTCGCCGTAAATCCGGCGAGGTCGCCATAAATCCGGCGAGGTCGCCATATTTTCGGCAAAGTCGCCATGAATCCGGCGAGGTCTCCATATTTCCTGCAAGGTCGCAGTATTTCCGGCACGTTCGCCACAAATTCGGCGAGGTCGCCATATTTCCGGCAAGGTCGCCATATATCCGGCAAGGTCGCCATAAATCCGGCGAGGTCGCCATATTTCCGGCAAAGTCGCCACAAATCCGGCAAGGTCGCCATAAATCCGGCAAGGTCGCCATATTTCCGGCAAGTTCGCCACAAATCCGGCAAGGTCGCCATATTTCCGGCAAGGTCGCCGTAAATCCGGCAAGGTCGCAATAAATACGGCGAGGACACCATATTTCCGGCAAGGTCGCCATAAATCAGGCAAAGTCGCGATAAATCCCGCAAGGTCGCCACAAATCCGGCAAGGTCGCCATATTTCGGCGAGGTCGTCATAAATCCCGCAAGGGCGCCACAAATCCGGCAAGGTCGACGTATTTCCAGCAAGGTCTCCATAAATCCGGCATGGTAGCCACAAATCCGGCAAGGTCGCCATATTTCCGGCGAGGTCGTCATAAATCCGGCAAGGTCGCCACAAATCCGGCAAGGTCGCCATATTTCCGGCAAGGTCGCCAGAAATCCGGCAAGGTTGCCACAAATCCGGCGAGGTAGCCATATTTCCGGCAAGGTCGCCATAAATCTGGCAAAGTCGCCACAAATCCGGCGAGTCGACATATTTCCGGCAAGGTCGCCATAAGTCCGGCAAGGTCGCCTCAAATCCGGCTAGGTCGCCATATTTCTGGCAAGGTCGGCATAAATCCGGCAAGGTCGCCACAAATCAAGATCGCCCTATTTCCGGCAAGGTCGCCATAAATCCGACAAGGTCGCCACAAATCCGGCGAGGTCGCCACGAATCCGGCGAGGTCGCCATATTTCCGGCAAGGTTGCCACAAATCCTGCAAGGTCGCCATAAATCCGGCGAGGTCGCCATATTTTCGGCACGGTCGCCACAAATCCGGCAAGATCGCCATAAATCCGGCGAGTTCGCCATATTTCCGGCAAGGTCGCCACAAATACGGAAAGGTCGCCATAAATCCGGCAAGTTCGCCACAAAACCGGTAAGGTCGCCATAATTCGGGCAAGGTCGCCATATATCCGGCATGGTCGCCATAAACCGGGCGAGGTCGCCACATTTCCGGCAAGGTCGTCCTAAATCCGGCGAGGCCGCCATAAATCCGGCGAGATCGACATATTTCGGCAAGGTCGCCATAAATCCGGCGAGGTCGCCATAAATCCGGCGAGGTCGCCATATTTCCGGCAAGGTCGGCATATATCCGGCAAGGTCGCCATAAATCCGGCGAGGTCGCCATAAATCCGGCAAGGTCGCCACAAATACGGCTAGGTCGCCATATTTCCGGCAAGGTCGGCATAAATCCGGCAAGGTCGCCAACAATCAAGGTCGCCATATTTCCGGCAAGGTCGCCATAAATCCGACAAGGTCGCCACAAATCCGGCGAGGTCGCCATATTTCCGGCAAGGTTGCCACAAATCCGGCAAGATCGCCATAAACCCGGCGAGGTCGCCATATTTCCGGCAAGGTCGCCACAAATCCGGAAAGGTCGCCATAAATCCGGCAAGTTTGCCACAAAACCGGCAAGGTCGCCATAATTCGGGCAAGGTCGCCATAAATCCGGCATGGTCGCCATAAATCCGGCGAGGTCGCCACATTTCCGGCAAGGCCGTCCTTAATCCGGCGAGGCCGCCATAAATCCGGCCAGATCGCCATATTTCCGGCAAGGTCGCCGTAAATCCGGCAAGGTCGCCATAAATCCGGCGAGGTCGCCATATTTTCGGCAAGGACGCCATAAATCCGGCGAGGTCGCCATATTTCCGGCAAGGTCGGCATTTTTCCGGCAAGGTCGCCATAAATCGGGCGAGGTCGCCATATTTCCGGCAAGGTCGACACAAATTCGGCAAGGTCGCCATAAATCCGGCAAGGTCGCCATATTTCCGGCAAGGTCGCCACAAATCCAGAATGGGTGCCATAAAGCCCGCGAGGTCGCCATATTTCCGGCATGGTCGCCACAAATCCGGCAAGGTCGCCATATATCCGGCAAGGTCGCCACAAATCCGGCAAGGTCGCCATAATTCCGGCAAGGTCGCCATGAATTCGGCAAGGTCGCCACAAATCCGGCAGGGTCGCCATATTTCCGGCAAGGTCGCCATTTTTACGGCAAGGTCGCCATAAATCCGGCAATGTCGCCACAAATCCGGCATGGTCGCCATATTCCAGGCAAGGTCGCCAAATTTCCATCAAAGTCGCCACAAATCCGGCAAGGTCGCCATATTTCCGGCAAGGTCGCCATGAATCCGCAAGGTCGCCACAAATCCGGCAAGGTCGCCATATTTCCGGAAAGGTCGCCAAAAATCCGGCCTGGTCGCCACAAATCCGGCAAGGTCGCCATATTTCCGGCAAGGTCGCCATTAATCCGGGAACGTCGCCACAAATCAGGCAAGGTGGCCATATTTCCGGCAAGGTCGCCAGAAATCCGACAATGTCGCCATATTTCCGGCAAGGTCGTCATAAATCCGGCAAGGTCGGCACAAGTCCGAAAAGGTCGGCATAAATCCGGCAAGGTCGCCACAAATTAGACAATGTCTACATATTTCCGGCAAGGTCGCCATAATTCCGGCAAGGTCGCCATATTTCCGGCAAGGTCTTCATAAATCCGGCAAGGTCGCCACAAATCGGGCAAGGTCGCCATATTTCCGGCAAGGTAGCCAGAAATAGAGTGGTTTTGAGCGTTTCAGGTTTTAATCGGTTTAGAGGGTTTTTAGAGGGGTTTACATGGGTTTACAGGGCTTTATAGGGGTTTACAAGGGGTTACAGGCTTTTACAGGTGTTTACAGTTGTTTAGAGAGGATTGGAGGGGGTTACAGGGGTTTTAGAGGAGTTAAGAGGGTTTTAGAGGTGTACTTGGGGTTTACATGGGTTTAGATGGGCTTAGATGGGGTTTATAGGGGATTTAGAGGGGATTACAGCGATTTACTGGTGTTTTGTGGGGTATACAGGGTGTTTACACGTGTTTACAGGGGATTTCGTGGGGTTTTGAGGGGTTTAGAATGGTTTAGAGGCGTTTTCAGGGATTTACAGAGGTTTAGAGAAGTTTACCGTGTTTACAGGTGTTTATCATGGTTTACATGGGTTTAGAGAGGTTTACCGGGGGTTTAGAGGGATTTAGAGGGGTTTATATGTGTTTACGGGCGTTTTGAGTGGATTACATGCGTTTAGGTGGGTTGGGAGTGGGTTACAGGCGTTTAATAATAATAGTAATAATAGATTTTATTATATAGCGCTTTCAGGACTCAAAGTCGCTTTACAATTGAGAGTCAGAAATAAACAAAACAAAATAGAGCAGTAAGACAGAGGGGAGGGGAACATGGGACTAAGGGTATGCAGAGGTGAAGAGATGGGTCTTGAGGGGGACTGGAAGATGGTGAGGGACTCGGAATTTCGGACCGGTTGTGGAGGGAATTCCAGAGCCTGGGAGCTGCCCTGGAGAAGGCGCTGCCTCCAAAAGTGGCAGAGGTTTGATTTCGGAGTGGAGAGGAGACCAGCTGATGTGGATCTGAGGGACCGTGAGGGTTGGTAGGGGGAGAGGAGGTCAATGAGATAAGGGGGGGGGCAGGTTGTTGAGGGCTTTGTAGGTGAGACCGTGGATTTTGTAGGTGATCCGGTGGGAAATGGGAAGCCAGTGAAGTTCTTTGAGAACTGGGGTGATGTGGTGCCAGGATTTGGTGTGGGTAATGAGTCGAGCGGCTGCATTTTGGACCAGTTGGAGTCGGTTGATGCTGCTGGAATTGATTCCGAAAAGAAGAAAGTTACAGTAGTCCATTCGGGAGGAGATGACGGCATGGATGAGTCTTTCAGCAGCGGGGGGTGTGAGAGAGGATCTGATTTCTGCAATGTTGCGGAGGTGAAAAAATGATGTTTTGACAACATGGCGGATGTGAGGCTCAAGGGAGAGGGTTGAGTCAAGGATCACGCCAAGGTTGCGTGGCTGAGGAGATGCGGAGACAGTGGTGCCGTCGATAGTGAGAGTGTGGATAGAGGTGTTTAGAGGGGTTTACACGGGTTTAGAGGGGTTTCGGTGAGTTTACCGGGGGTTTGAGGGGTTTACAATGGTTTACATGTGTTTAAGAGAGGTTTAGAGAGGTTTACAGTGTTTAGCGGGGTTTAGAGTGGTTTACAGGGGTTTCGGGGGGTTACAGGTGTTTAGAGGGGTTTAGAAGGGTTTAGAGGGGTTGAGTGGAGTGGTTTAGAGGGGTTTATAGGTATTTATAGGGGGTTACAGGGGTTTACAAGAGGTTTAGAGTGGTGTGCATGTGTTTAGAGGGTTTTAGACGAGTGTATAGGGGTTTAGAGTAATCTGGAGGGGTTTAGATGGGTTTAGAAGGGTTTAGAGTGGTTTAGATGTGTTTATAGGCGTTTAGAGGGGTGTAGAGTGGTTTAGAGGGGTTCTGGGTGGTTTACAGGGCTTTAGATGTGTATAGAGTAGTTTACTGGGGTTTAGAGGGGTTTCGACTGGTGAACAGGGGGTTATAGGGGGTTAGATGTGTTTAGAGGTGTTTAGAGGGGTTTCCAGGTGTCTAGAGGGGTTTAGATGCGTTTACAGTGGTTTACATGGGTTCAGAGGGCGTTACAGGCGTTTAGAGGGGATTAGAACGGTTTAGAGGGGTTTACAGGGATTACATGGGGTTTGCAGGGTTTAGAGGGGTTTAGGGGTGGGTTAGATGGGCTTAGATTGGTTTAGAGGGGTTTAGAGGGTGTTTACATGGGTTTAGAGGGGTTTAGAGTGGTTTAGCGGGGTTTTCATAGGTTTCAAGGTGTTTAGGGGGGTTTACAGGGGTTAGAGGCGTTCACAGGTGATTAGAGGTGGTTATACGTGTTTAGAGGGGCTTACAGGGTTTACAGGGGTTTAGAGGTGTTTAGATGGGGTTTAGAGGAGTTTAAAGGGGTTTAGAGAGGTTTAGAGAGGATTACAGGGATTTACATATGTTTAGAGGGGTTTGGAGCGGTGTTTAATGGTTTAGAATAGTTTACAGGGGTTTAGAAGGGTCTAGAGGGTTTTATAGGGGTTTAAGGGGGTTTAGGGGATTTAGAGGAATTTAGAGCGGTTAGAGGGGTTTACAGGGGTTTACAAGGCTTAACGTGTTTAGTGAGGTTTAGATGAGTTTACAGGAGTATAGAGAGTTTAGAGGGTTTTAGAGGTCGAGTTTTATTGCCATATACTCAAGCAGATAAACATAGAAAATAGGTGTAGCAATAGTCCTCCGAGCCAGCACTGCCATTCAATATGTTCATGGCTGTTCATCTAAGATCTGTACCTCTCTCCTGTTTTTCCTATATCCCTTGATTTCGCTAGCTCCAAGAGCTAAATGTAACTCTCTCTTGAAAACATCCAGTGGATTGGCCTCCACTGCCTTCTGCGGCAGAGAATTCCACAGATTCACAATTCTCTGCGTGAAGAAAGTTTGTTCTCATCTCACTCCTAACTGGCCTACCCTTTATTCTTAAACTGTGACCCCTGGCTCGGAACTGCCCCAACATGGGGAACATTTTTCCTGCAGTTAGTGCAAGTGAAAATCTAGCAGGCAAGCAGAATGCTTCCTCGAACCACCCCCATTTGAAGGCCACTATCTTCCACCGTTTCTACCCAATGACAAGATGGCGGCGCAAGATGTCTTTTTTTTTCTTTTTGTCCTGTTAGTTGGATGTCTTGGTTTTAGTTAGTATACTAGTTTTAGCTGTGTATATGTGGGGGGGGGGCGGGGGAAACATTTTAATCTCTTCCCTGTACGGGAACCCGACTTTTTCCTTGTCGAGTCTCCGTTGTCGTTGGGCCTAACATCGTGGAGCGGGCGGCCTCCAATCGGAATCGACCTGGAGCCTGCGGACTTACCATCGCGGAGCTGGCCGACTTCAGACTGCGGCGCGCTGTTGTGGCGCGCGGCTGCGACCCGACTTCGGAGCGTGGAGGCTTCGGCTGCAGGCCCTGTGGTCGGTGACATCGGGAGCTCGCGGGTCCCTGGTGGGAGACCGCTTTTCGGAGCTCCCGCAACGGAAAACTTCGCCCGCCGAATCGAGGGGTTTAAATCGACCCGGACCGGAGCCTTACATCGCCCGGCGCAGCTTATACGGACGCGGGACTTACCATCGCCCGCCGGGGGCTCAAACATCAAGAGCCTCGATCAGCTCGATGCAGCAGTATAACTGCATGACTGCGGAGAAGAATAAGATCAGAGAACAGGGAAGAGATAGACGTTTGCCTTCCATCACAGCGAGCAGGTGTTGGGGATTCACTGCGATGAATGTTTGTGTGGAATTATGTTCATTGTGTGTTTTTTTGTTGTTATGACTGCAGAAAACTTAATTTCGTTTGAACCTATGTCTAAATGAGAATAAACGGCATTCTGATTACTTTCAGAAGCCATTGGTTGTCCTCCAGGATGCACCAAGCCGCAGCCTGATCTATGCCGGTCACCTGAGCACAGAAACTCTCACGGCAGCGGCGCAACACTTCCGACGCCTCCGACGGCCCGGGAATCTTGCACTGAGGCAGCTCCATGGCTGAAGCTGCAGCGAGTGACTCGCCAGCCCGGCAAACACTCGCCAGCCAGGCAAACACGCGGGAGCCCTGGCTTCCCTTCCGCATCCGTCCCGCCGCTGCTTCTGCTTTCATCCCTCCCTCAGTCCCGGCCATCCAACACCCGCGGCCCATGCAGTGGATATAAGTTTTGAAATTTTCGTTGATCACAGAACAGCGTGACAATTTGGCCAAATGCGTGATTCTCACGCTCAATGCGTGAGAGTTGGCAGCCCTGCATCAACTATTCCTTCACTCCATGGATGCTGCCTCACCCGCTGAGTTTCTCCAGCATTTTTGTCTGCCTTCTTGTACAGGTCACCTCGGCTCCAACAAGGATCTCAGCGGTCCCGCAATCTGAATGGCTGCCCCTTCCACCAACTCCGCAACCAGGCCTTCACCTGTCCTCCCTTATTGTTCTTGCCCTCAGCAGCATGTTGCACCAGGAGCAATCTGGAGATTACTACCCCCCCCCCATCCTCGTGGTCCTGTTCTTAAACCATTTGCCTTGTTCCCCGTATACATCCTGTTTCTGTGGGTGCTCATCCTACCTACAGTAGATCTTTTGTGTCAGAGCAGACCTGGCGGCACCCCGTCCCGATTGAGAATGATCTGCAAGCCTAGTATTTTCTTACATGTCAGTCCCGCCATCCCAGGGATCAATCTCGTGACCTACGCTGCACTGCCTCGATCACAAGGATGTACTTCCTCACATTAGGAGACTAAAACTGTACACAATACTCCAGATGTGGTCTTACAGAGCCCTATACAACTGCATTACAAGGACACCCAGATCTCGATGTACCTCCCCCTTGCCTAACCTAACCCCAGTGAGATAATAATCTGCCCCCTTGTTTTGCCGCCAAAGTAGATAACCTCACGTTTATCTATATTATACTGCATCTGCTACGCATCTGCCCACTCACTTAACCTGTCCTGATCACCCTGCAACCTCTTAACATCCTCTTCGCAGTTCACACTGCCACTCAGCTTTGTGTCATCGGCAAACTTGCTAGTGTTGCTCATAATTCCCCAACACCGAGCCTTGCGGCACTCCACTCGCCACTGCCTGCCATTCAGAAAAGGACCCGTTCACTCCAACTCTTTGCTTCCTGTCTGCCAACCAATTTTTCTATCCATGTCAACACCGTACCCCCAATACCATGTGCTCGAAATTTAGTCGCCAGTCTCCCATGCGGGACCTTAGCACTACATCCACTGCCACCCTATCATCCATTTTACTTGTCACATCCTTTTAAAAAATCCAGAAGATTAGTCAAGCATGATTTCCCTTTCATAAATCCATGTTGACTTGGACTAATCCTTTTACTGCTATCCAAATGCCCCATTATTACCTCTTTTCTAATTGACTCCAGCATCTTTCCCACCACCGAAGTCAGGCTAACTGGTCTGTAATTCCCCGTTTTATCTCTCGCTCCTTTCTTGAAAAGTGGGATAACGTTAGCTATCCTCCAATCCACAGGAAATGATCCTGAATCGAATCGAACTTTGAAAATAATTACCAATGCGTCCACTATTTCTCGAGCCACCTCCCTGAGGACCCTGGGATGCAGACCATCAGGCCCAGGGGGATTTATCAACCTTCAGACCCATTAGCCTACCCAATACTATTTCTCGCCTAATGAAAATTTATTTCAGTTCCTCTACCCCCTTAGATCTTCTGTCCTCCAGTACATCTGGGTGATTGTTTGTGTCTTTCTGAGCGAAGACAGATCCGAAGGACCTGTTCACTCTTATGCCATTTCCTTGTTACCCATAATAATTTCACCCGTGTCTGCCTTCAAGGGACCCACATTTCACTTTGCTACTCTTTTACCTTTAACATATCTAAAGAAGCTTTTACTGTCCTTCTTTATATTCCTGGCCAGCTTCCCTTCGTAGTTCATCTTTTCAGCCGTATAGCTCGATTTGTTTCCTTCTGTTGTCCTATGAAAGTTTCCCAATCCTCTGGCTTCCCGGTTACTCTTTGCTAGTTATACATCTTTTCATTTAGTTCTATTCTATCCCTAACTTATCTTGTCAGCCACCGTTGCCTCCTAATCCCCTCTAAATCCCTCTGACCCCTCTAAACCCCTCTAAACCCTCTTTACCACTCTAAACACCTAAACCCCTCTGAAGATCTCAACACCCCTCTAACCCCTCTATACCCCTCTAGACCACTTCTAAACCCTCCAAACCTCTAAAGCCCTCTAAACCCCTCTAAAGACGTCCTAAACACCTCTAAAGCCCTCTAAACCGATTGAAACCCCTCGGAATCACTCTAAACCCCCCTTAACCACGCTATGCCCCTCTATGCCCCACTAACCCCCTCGAAACCCCTCGAAACCCCTCGAAACCTCGCTATACCCTCTAAACCACTCTAAAACACAGTTCAGTGGGGGCGCTGCAAGCCGGCAGCCCTGACAGCAGCGTGTTAGTTCTTTCAAATTTTCTTGTTTTTTCCGTATGTCCTAATGTATGTTTTTAATGTTTCTTTGTGTATTGTGTGGGGGTGGTTTGCGGGGGTGAGTGGGGGGGGGGGGTAAGGGGGAAACCGTTTTGGTCGCCTCCTCCACGGAGAGGCGATTTTTCTATGTCGCCTCCCCCGTGGCCTAACATCGAGACGCGCCGGGGCGAGCATTCTTTCGTCGCGGAGCGGGCGATGTCTCGCCGGGGATCGCCGGAGGGGAGCGCTCCTTTCGCTGGCCCGCGGCAACCAGGTCTGCGGAGCAGCCTGGGATCCCTTGTTGGGGACCCGGGAGGGGAAGAGCTCCGACCGCCGGCCCACGGCCAACTTCTACAGCGGGCGCGGCGTGGAGTTACCATCAGGAGCGGGTCCCTCGCCGGGGACCCCTGGAGAGTAGCTCCGACTGTCATCCCGCGGCCTACATCATCCAGAAGCCGCGAACTGCGGTGCTTCAGGCTTGCGCGGCGTCCGGGGCCTGTGATCCCTCGTCTGCTACCATGGAGGAGAAGGGCTCCGACCGCCGGCCCGCGGCCTACTTCTACTGCTGGCGTGGCGTGGACTTACCATCAGGAGCGGGGTTCCTCGCCGGGTTTCCATGGAGAGTAGCTCCGACTGCCGGCCCTGCAGTCTGCGGTGCTTCTGGCTGCGGCGCGGCGGGTCGTTAGATCTTCGACCGCCGGCTTGCTGCCTACACCAACCTGAAGCCGCGGTCTCCGGTAGGGAAGCACCGATTTAGGACTTACATGGACTTTACCTTGTCTCCACATCTGGACACCAGCAGCGGCGACGGCGGAGGGTTGAGGTCCCTCCCACGGGGAAATGGAGGAGGACTGACCATTTTTTGTGGCTTCCACCAGAGTAAACACCTCAAAACCACTCTAAACACGTTATAAAACACCCGTCTAAACCCGTCTAGACCCCCTCTGAACCCCTCTGAACCCCTCTGAACCGCTCTAAACCCATCTAAAC
>JAXLNO010002152.1:0-28344 GCA_038087875.1 Malacoraja senta | reverse complement strand
ATAAAAACACATCCAATACATTCAATAGACAATAGACAATAGACAACATACAACAGACAATAGGTGCAGGAGGAGGCCATTCGGCCCTTCGATCTTGCACCGCCATTCAATGTGATCATGGCTGATCATCCCCAATCAGTACCCCGTTCCTGCCTTCTCCCCATATCCCCTGACTCCGCTATCTTTAAGAGCCCTATCTAGCTCTCCCTTGAAAATATCCAGATAACCGGCCTCCACCGCCCTCTGAGGCAGAGAATTCCACAGACTCACCACTCCCTGTGAGAAAAATGTTCCTCGTCTTCGTTCTAAATGGCTTACTCATTATTCTTAAACTGTGGCCCCTGGTTCCGGACTCCCCCAACATCGGGAACATGTTTCCTGCCTCTAGCGAGTCCAAGCCCTTAACAATCTTATATGTTTCAATGAGATACCCTCTCATCCTTCTAAACACCAGAGTGTACAAGCCCAACTGCTCCATTCTCCCAGCATATGATAGTCCCGCAATCCCTGGTATTAACCTTGTAAACCTACGCTGCACTCCCTCAATAGCAAGAATATCCTTCCTCAAATTAGGGGACCAAAACTGCACATAATACTCCAGATGTGGTCTCACTAGGGCTCTATACAACTGCTGAAGCACCTATTTGCTCCTATATTCGATTCCTCTTGTTATAAAGGCCTACGTGCTATTCGCCTTCTTCACTGCCTGCTGCACCTGCATGCTTACTTTCATAGACTGGTATATATAGATACATAGAAAATAGGTGCAGGAGTAGGCCATTCGGCCCTTCGAGCCTGCACCGCCTTTCAATATGATCATGGCTGATCATCCAACTCAGTATTACGAACCTGCCTTCTCTCCATACCCCCTGATCCCTTTAGCCACAAGGGCCACATCTAACTCCCTCTTAAATATAGCCAATCAACTGGCCTCCACTACCCTCTGTGGCAGAGAGTTCCAGAGATTCACCACTCTCTGTGTGAAAACGTGTTTTCTCATCTCGGTCTTAAAGGATTTCCCCCTTATCCTTAAGCTGTGACCCCTTGTCCTGGACTTCCCCAACATCGGGAACAACCTTCCTGCATCTAGCCTGTCCAACCCCCATAAGAATTTTGTAAGTTTCTATAAGATCGCCTCTCAATCTCCTAAATTCTAGCGAGTATAAGCCGAGTCTATCCAGTCTTTCTTCATATGAAAGTCCTGACATCCCAGGAATCAGTCTGGTGAACATTCTCTGCACTCCCTCTATGGCTATAATGTCCTTCCTCAGATTTGGAGACCAAAACTGTACGCAATACTCCAGGTGTGGTCTCACCAAGACCCTGTACAACTGCAGTAGAACCTCCCTGCTCCTATACTCAAATCCTTTTGCTATGAAAGCTAACATATGTACAAGGACCCCCCAGATCCCGTTGTACTTCACCTTTTCCCAACTTGACGCCATTTAGATAGTAATCTGCCTTCCTGTTTTTGCTACCAAAGTGGATAACCTCACATTTATCCGCATTAAACTTAATCTGCCATGCATCTGCCCACTCCCCCAACCTGTCCAAGTCACCCTGCATGCTCATAGCATCCTCCTCACATTTCACACTGCCACCCAGCTTTGTGTCATCTGCAAATTTGCTAATGTTACTTTGAATCCCTTCATCCAAATCATTGATGTATATCGTAAATAGCATTCAATACGTTATTTAACTGCTTAAATTAGTAGATACATTATAATTATCACACCTAGGTAGAACATTGCACTGGGTGAACATTGCAATTTAAAATTGAAAAAATAGTTTAAATGATTTTTTTAAAAGAAGAAATATTAGCTGAGTGGTCTATTTTATTGTGGTATGGATGACAGCATTCTCATGTCGTGTGGATATTTGAGGAGTTTAGAGTTCTAATGGCGCATGGAAAGAAACTGTTCTTGAGTATGTTTGTCCGGCTTTTCACGCACCTGTACTGCCTACCAGAGGGCAGGAGGTTGAACAGGAATTGTCCAGGATGGCAAGGGGTCTTTGATTATGCTGCTGGCTCTACAGAGGCACACAGAGCTGCAGATATCTTCCAGGGCAGGCAGAGGGCAGCCGATGATTTTCTGGGCAGTTTGGATCACTTTCTGCAAGGCTCTCCTGTCTGCTGCTGAGCCACTTCTTGTCTTCTGCCATCTAGCGAACCTGCTATCCATTCTAGTATCTGCCCGCTGATACCGTGGGCTCTCAACTTTCTAAGAATACTAACGTGGCACCTTATCAAAGGCTTTCTGAAAATCTAACACTTTGAATCACTTCCCTCTGGTAGGCGACTCCGGACTGTCTTGGTTTCTTGGTTTCTTGGTCCTCCAAAATATTCCAAATGGAACTTAAACTGGAGGTGGTGGAGCGAGGATTTAAGCCAGAATGTTTTTTTGGGAAGAAAGAGCTACGTTAAATTTATATCTGGTTGGGTAACTATGGTAGGTTGAAGATTATTCCATGCTTTAATTGTGCGGGGGAAGAACGAATTGTTGTAAACATCTGTCTTGGTAGCTGGAATCTCAAATTGGATTGAATGCCCTCGTCTGTTCCTAGTTGGTTTGGGTTTGGTGTAGGTCTTGTAATCTATGTCGAGCTGACCATTTAACATTTTGTAAAAACAGGGCAAACGGTGAGCTTCACGTCTGTCTTGGAGAGGGTTCCACCGCAGTGAATTCAGAAGTTTGGTAACACTCGCTTCTCTCTCATAGGTGTTAGTAACAAATCGAGCTGCTTGTATATGGACACGTTCGATGGAAGAAATGCTTTTATTTGTGTATGGATCCCATGATGCAACTGCGTAGTCCAAATGAGGTCTAACGAAGGTAAAGTATAGCTTCTCCTTGACAGAAGTTGAACAATGATGAAAGTTGCGCCTCAGAAAATTTAGGACACCTGTTGCTTTCACCGTTGCATGATGAGCCTGACCATTCCAACGCAGATCATTCTGCAATTTGATGCCAAGGTACTTAGTTTGTTTGGATTCTTCAAGGGTGGCACCAAGTATATTGTCAGATGTTTCGCCTGGATTCCTCTTTCTGGTGACACGCATGGTTTCAAAGCTGTTACAGCCAGACACAAAATCAACATTTTTCCACGAGTAGTAGTGCTACTCAAAAACCAAAAATCTGTAGCCTCCTTTTGTAGCAATGTTACGAAATTTTGAGATTTTAAAAATCAAGTCTGCAATTTATCCCATCAGATAAAGCTTTAAAACAAGTTTAATTTGACACCTAATTCACGTTCATATCTTCAGTATTAAAAAGGTTATGGCCATTTTCATACTCGCAAATTAGCATCTTGTTCCGTTTTGTTTTTCCATTGACTTAACACAAAAGCTGTGATCGAGGACAGTCAAAAGCCCATAACTTACTTAAAAATTAAAGGAACTGAATGACATTTTCAGTTATCATAGATTGAAGCATTCTGAAACAAATATAAAACAATCTTACTTGGATGACCTGAAATTAAAACATATAATTAGTTAGTTATTTAATTGTAGCCAATTACAAAATTGACCGTTGTGACGGAAATAGTCATAAACAACCAGACTGCATTGACAATTCAAATATTCAAGATCAGAACTTTAATATTATTGTATTATCTGCTGTGTCCGTTATAAATAGTTAAATAATTTATAATTTCTCGCAATAGACCAAGTCTTTATGGAGAAGATCAGCTGCTAGCTGGTACATTGGCATATCAAAATCATTAGCATCATCTGACTCCTCGGATTGCAACCAATAAGCAACTCTGTACACGTTGTTTTTCCTCAACTTTTCAATTTTGGCATTGTAAACTACAAGTTTTTGCTCTTCAAACCACGCATGACATGTCTTTCTGCCCACTTCTTTCCCATTAAGAATGTCCTGTAGATCATCACATTTGGAGTAGTCCAAATTCGGATCTCTGCGAATGCTGATTAAGTGTCTTAGAATTTTTTCCCAGTTTTTTCCTCTCTTTCGTGTCCCGAGCATGCTCCTTGCCTTTCTGTCGCTTGATGATTTCTGCTCTCAATTCCTTCTGTTTTTTCTTCCGTCTGTTCCTCTGCATTCTCCCCCATGTCACTGCCTTACAGAGCACCTCCCTACGTTGCTCCTCGAGATTATCAAGGTAGTTGACTGTTCTATTCTTACTGTTTCGATGAGCTAAACATCCCCATTATCTCCTCCGCATCAATGTTGTGTGATCTCGCGGAGGCAGTCTTCCCTTTCAGTTTCTCAGTTACATCAAGTTCAAAGTATTTAATATACTGCCTCTCCAACACAGTGATGACAGCTTGAAGACAGCTCCTCATCTTTGAACTGAACTGTGGATGTACTGGTAGCTCCCGAAGTTTTGTCAACGTGGCGTCAAGATGTACCTCCTCACCGAAGAAATCTTCCCTTGCCAATATCAAGTTGTCTGGATTTTCTGTGGCTTCCTTTAGAGCAGCAATCACCCCTTTAATCGCTTTGATGCCACCAACATGGTAGATCTGATTCTGGCTTGAAGTGTAGAAGCGCTTCATCCAAGGCCCAGTCAGATATTTGCCAAGTAAGCCTAATATCTGAAGTTCCACTTTTGCTTCAGCCTGGGTGAAGTCATGGAGGATGGCGCTTCTCAACCCCCGACAGGATGTTCCGCTATTCAGCAGGACAACAGTCATCATAATGTTCTATCAGCTTGCCACAAATATGAAACAGTATGTGCAATCTGTTGCCACGGTACCGTGGGAGGACACCTCGGGGGATGTTCCTGTCATCTAAAAATGCGACAAATCCTCTTGGGTCCCATCTTCCGTTTTTGTACCGAAGTTTGCTCATTTGCAGTAGATTTACTGCTAGACAGTCTTTCCCAAACAAGAATTGTCCTCCGGATTGTTTCTGCATTTTGAGGGCTGAGCGAACTGATGTAGCATTGGAGTCAAGAGGATGTAAATGGCAGTAGAGCTCGTTCAAATATTTACCCCGCTCACTACTCACAATCCTAATAGCAGCATGATTAGCTGCACACCTGTCACTCATTGTGTTAGAAATGTTGTCGATTATCTTTTGTCTGGTATCTTGAAAATCTGCTTGCTCAATGAAATAAGTGTACGTTTTACACAAATTGTCAACTGTTTCGCAAATATGTTGTGCATAGTCCTCAGCAGTCCCACCAGCCAATTCATCGACTGCTGCAGAGAGACATTTGTCTGTGGTGGTGAAATGAACACTGTTAATGTGGGTCTCTTCCTGGGTGGTTGCATCAAAACCCACAGTCAAACCCTTTGTTACTAGGATCATCTCTGCTGTTTGCAACTCAGAAATAGCTCGAAATTCTCGGGACATAACTACAACTGCACTGCGTCGAGGAACATAATCCAGATGAAGTCCACTCCGCTTGTTGAACTGGCTTATCAGGATTGGAATGTTTGCTGTGGGAGTTTTGTTTCCAATACAGTCAAACACATGCATCCTTGTTGTTGTGGAGTAAGTTTTCTGGCCCACCTTTGCCTTGACAATACTGGCAGCCTGCAGAGTTTCAATTGTTTCTTTGAGGACAAGAATGTCAAATTCGAGGCGTCTCACATTCTCTTCCCTGTCCTTTAAATTTTCATGAACTTTTCGGTCATGGTGAATTGAAACAGTTTTCCTCTTTTTCTTACTGCCACGAAACATCAGCAATTGTCTGTGTGCTTTTTTAAGTCTCAAAAGCTCTGCCTTGGTTTCAGCAAGCTCTTGTGCCAAAGTATTCCCACGTAATTTGGTTTTGAGTTCCTGAATCTTTCTGTCCTTTAAATCTATTTGTTTTTGCTTTCTCTTTAAGGCTTGATTAAGTACACGTTTGGGAGTTTTCAACCGTGCCCTAAGTTCACTGATCTTTGTGTGATACTTTGTTGAAAGGGCAGCCCTGGATTCGGACAGAAAGTTTAGTCTTTTCTTCAATTTCTGTTTCCTTGGTGAAATACTTAGAAATTCTCTGCTACATCTTGTTGAAACACTAGATGTCGATGGCTTTGGTTCAGGTGAGGCAGCAGCTGTCGTTGGCGTTGCTAGATTCAGTGGAGGATGCAGCCCATGACTGTCATCGCCCATGTCCTCTGTGTCTTGAAATATGGGCACTTGGCTTTCAGTTGATGTCAAGGATTCAGGATCTTGAGCACCAGACAGTGGAATGTCATCAAAAGAAATATGTTGACTGCCTTCTGGAAGTTTAAAAGTTTCATCACAAATTTCCATAAATGTTTCAAATTCCTTGGGATTGGTGAGTTTTTTAAACTTAAGCAAAGACCGGTTAACGACAGCATTCACTCTTAACTTAACAGTACCAAATGAATAGCCTTCTGCATCCGACAAAGAGAAATGTGAACTCAGTGATTTCTCTGTTTCAGACAGACTTTTTCCAAACGAGGTATACAAGTACAAGATGTGTCCATTTTTAAGATCCCTCTTAGACTCGGGCATGACAGAGAAATCCACTTCAAGTTGAACTCTAGCTATGCCTGTCTGAGCTTTTCGATTGACAATTTTGCATTTCTTCTTTGGAGACATCTGTTTACAATGAAAAAAAACACTAAACCGCATTAACTGAAACAAGTTATTATTTGCAGTTTTAGAGAAAAAAGGTAGAAATGATAAAGTTAAACGCTAAAACAAATAGTAAATACTCAACAAGAAATTCATATTCATCAGTTGCATCTAAATTCAATTACTAGATCTAAACATCTATCCATTTCTTAAGAAAAGGTTAACATTTTTAAATAGCCTAATTGTCCAAATAACATTCACACAAGAATTCACAATATAACATGATGTTTAAATCTCATTGTCATGAATTTATAGGCCAAAGGGAAGGAATTTAGTGTTTAATTCCCGTAAATTAATAGCCATTTAAATCATCTTGCGAGTGGGATTTTGTGGAACGCGATCATTTGGAACGTTGCGGTTTGCGGTGAATTTAAACCCCATATCGGCAGGAAAAACGCTGCCGTTTCGTATGGGGCCTAAAGCACCCTTTCGCATCGTAACATTTGGTTGAAAGTAATCCTAAGAAGCACGTTTATATGTAAAATAAACGGTTTAACTTTATCTGTCCCGAACGGGAGATCCGTCCCGTTGTCGGCGTTGACGGCGTTAGAAGTCGAATTTTATTTTACTCCAGCAATTAAATTATCCAGCGATGTTTTTTAAAAACTTGATAGAACGGATGTCGGAGCGATTTCTCTGCAGCAACTAAACAGCCTGACAAAGATCTACTCCGACAGTCTGGAGAAAAACGGCATTTTAATCCCGCCCCCTCTCAAAGGCGCCAAAGTCGCTCACACGGCCAGTGGCAGAACTGCAGCGCCGCTGAAGGTAAGTATTGTAACATACCTACAATCAGCTGATCTCACGATTTTTTAAACATTCATAACTTTATTTCACCGATCGGAAAAGAACCTTGGGGTGGCAGGAGCGGAGGAGGACGCTGCGTATGATGGCGTAAACATCTTAACGATATAGAGAAGCGTTTTTTTCTAAAATCAATTTACAACGTAGACAGGAAGTGGTCAAGATGAGACTTTTAGTATTAGTATAGATGTCCCGGACGGGACAACGAAATTCTTACGTACTGCAGCACAACAGAATATGTGAATATATAAACATTGTATATAATGGGGGAAGAGTAAAAAGAAAACGTTTAACAAATAACAATATAGTGCAGATAACAAATAATAATATAGTCTTTTGCAGATCAGAGCTCAGAGTCTATTCGTTGTCGTGTTTAATAGCCTGATGGCTGTGGGGAAGTAGCTGTTCCTGAACATGGACGTTACAGACTTCAGGCTCCTGTACCTTCTTCCTGATGGCAATGGTGAGATGAATGTGTGGCCAGGATGAGTGTGGGTGCTTGATGATTTTGGCTGCCTTTGTGAGGCAGCAACTACGATCGATCCCTTCGACGATGGGGAGGTCAGAGCCGGTGATGAATTGGGCTGTGGTCACAACATTTTGAATTTTTTTTCGCTCCTGGACGTTCAAGTTGCCGAACGGGGCCACGATTCAACCAGTCAGAATGCTCTCTACAGTGCACCTGTAGAGGTTTAGGAGGATCTTCTTCGACATGCCGGATCCTCTTCGACTAGTTAGATAGGGCTCTTAAAGATAGCGGAGTCAGGGGATATGGGGAGAAGGCAGGAACGGGGTACTGATTGGGGATGATCAGCCATGATGACATTGAATGGCGGTGCTGGCTCGAAGGGCCGAATGGCCTATTCCTGCACCTATTGTCTATTGTCCATAGTCTATTGGTTCGATTTCCCTAAGCGGCGCGTATGTTGGAGTCTCTAAATGTAGGCGAAATTGCAAGTCGACATTTGTATGACTGGACGGAGAGTTTGTTACGACATGTACTATGTTTTTTTTTATTTTCTTTCTTTGTAATCTATGACTATTCAGACGTTAGTGTGTCCAGGATGGGAGAGAGACCATGATTCTGAGTTGCGTTTCTGTCTCTTTTGCTCAGTCGGCTCTGCACAGTATGACCGCGTGTTGTGTTACGCTCACTGAAGGTTTCCCTCCGTAATCTCCCCTCCCCCCCGGAGCACACTGTGGGACATGGGATATGGCAAGTGTAATTTCAGTGCGACTTTGTTTATTTCGCGATACAGCTTGTAAACGGGATCTTCGCCCACTCGGAGGAAACTCACGCGTTCACAGTGCGAATGTACATAGTTACACACAGACAGCAGACGATTGCAGCATGGAACTCGGCTCTCTGGCGTTTTGGAGCAGTGGCTCAACCAGCAGCGGCACTTGGCGTGATACAGCGTGGAAACAGGCACTTCGGCCCAACTTGCCCAAACCGAGCAAAGTGTCTCAGCTGTACTCGTCCAACCTGCTGGTCTTTGGTCCATTTCCCTCCAAACCCGCCCTATCCGTGTACTTTTATAGCTGTTTCTTAAACGTCGGGATAGTCCCAGCCTTAACTACCTCATCTGGCAGCTTGTTCCATACACCCACCATCCTTTGTGTGAAAAACGTTACTCCTAGATACCTATTAAATATTTTCTCCTTCACCTTGCATCACCTACTCGATTAACCTACCTAGCGTCACCTACCTCGATTAACCTACTCTGGGTAAGAGATTTTGTGCATCTAGTCTGAAGTAGGATCTCGACCCGAAACGTCGCCTATTTCCGTTGCTCAATAGGGGCTGCCTCACCCGCTGAGTTTCTCCAGCATTTTGCCCACCTTCGATTTCCCAGCATCTGCAGTTCCTTCTTAAACATTTCGTCTGCTCCACTGCGAAATCTCCTCAAGGTATGCCTACGTTGAAGAGGTTCTCCTCCTCTCTCCGAAGACAGTTTAACAACCTCCTCTCTCACTGCCTCCCCTTTGTGATTCCCCCTTCCCTCCAACTCTACGGAATCGGAATAAGGGCCTCGACCCGAAACGCCGCCTATTTCCTTCGCTCCATAGATGCCGCCTCACCCGCTGAGTTTCTCCAGCATTTCTGTCTACATTGTGCATTAGTCAATATTTTCCTGTCATGATTTCATACACCTCCTGAAGATCACCCCTCACCCCCCTGCGCTGCACGGAATAGTCCCAGCGTGCCCAACCCCTCTCTATAGCTCACACCCTCGAGTTCTGGTAAAATCCTCGTAAAGACATGGTACTTCGTGTAGCAAGAGTCTGTCAGGGCCTGAGATGCTTTGCTTCGACTTGTGTAATTCCCGTCCCGACCACTGATGTCGCCATCCTACAGTCGGTGAGTGGATGAATCCTGAGATCTTTCCAGTCACACACTGCGTGGTTCATCCGTCCAGTCCTTCGTTCGAACATTCCCGATTAGTAGGTGGATCCCGATAGTCAGTGACACGGAGGCAACAAATGTCTGACATTAATCGGATTCAGAGTGAGTTTGCTGATGCGACCCTGCGAGCCCTCTAGCGGATCGGAATTGAAATAGCAGGTAGTCAAAATGCTGGACAATCTCAGCGGGTGAGGCAGCTTCAATGGAGCCAAGGAAATAAGCAACGTTTCGGGCCGAAACCCTTCTTCATACAGGACTGCTGAACATAACCGGATCCTCTTTGGTTTGGTGTTTACTGTTTAGTGGTTCCCATCAGAGCTCGTGAAGCGTTTTCCCAACACACTCGTAAATCGCAGCTCCTAAATTGAAACGATATTTCAAGTAGTGATTTGTAAGTGGTGGAAGGGAACAGAGACATTGAAATCTGTAAGAAGGAACTGCAGATGCTGGTTTAAACCGAAGATAGACACAAAAAGCTGGAGTAACTCATCGGCACATGCAGTATCTCTGGAGAGAAGGAATTGTGACGTTTCGTGTCGAGAACTTCCTTTAGAGTCTGGAGAAAGGACTCGACCCGAAAAGTTTTTGGAGAGCAGTGTCACTCATGTTGTGAGTCATGCTCTTGTAGTGAATAGAACGGTTGATGGTCTCTATCGTACACGTGCTGGTCGTGTTTGTAGGCCGGTTGTGAAGTACCCGGACTATGTTTGACTTTCCTCCAGTTTATCACCGACTGCTATGCATGCCTTACTTAGTTTATGGGTTTGTACTGCTGGTAATTCTTTAAGAGGGAGGATGTAGATCAGTGTCACTCATGTTATGACTCATGCCTTTGTAGTTACGCCCACTAGCTTTACAGTAACCGCTCCTGCCTGGTTCCCTTAGAATTAGAGAGACGTGCATGTGTGAAGTCATATTTCCTATGTAGTAAATAACGTTTTTGGACCTTTATCTTGGTGTAAGGCTCCAGTTATTTAAAACAGCCGAAAGACAACCGTTATCCGTTGCTTCTTTCCAGAAATGCTGCCTGTGCCGTTGAGTTACTCCTGTTTTTTGTCTCCATCTTCTGAGACTTTGGAATTACAGTTGTGTCTAAATATATTTCTATGTTTTACTTGTTTTGTAGCTTGTAACTATTCAGTTTGCAGTGGGTCCAGGCTCACAAATAGTAATGATTGCACGACCTTTTAATTCCAAGTCTGAAGTCAGTAAATGAGCAACTCATGCTTACATAAAGCACCATCTTCGAGAAATTCGGTCATGGGCTGACAGAGGAGACGCATTGGCGGAAATAAATGCCCACCAAAGATCATCACTAACATAACAGTCTAGCCATATGATCCCTGCATTCAATAGCATTATCAAATCCGAGTTCGAGAGCCCATCGTAAATAAAACACAATGTACTCGGGTAACAGCGCCCAGCCAACATCCGCCCCGCTGGAGGAAGTGGACAGGAGATGTTTCGCGTCGGGACATTTCGCCTGACTCCACTGAAACATCTTTGCCTATTTCGTCCACAGAACTTGCCTGACCCGCTGACTCATTCAGAACTTTGTATCGTTCTCAACATTCCGTTTGTCACAGTTTCTTGCATCCCCACGATCAATACCATGAGAGGCGCCATTGACGGGAAGCTACACTGGACCAGCCACGTAATGGTTCGTACTGGCTTGATGAGACGATATAAGTTGTAGTTGTGGGTTCATTCTAGTCCGTCATCTGTGTTAATGTTTACAAGTTCACAAGTTATAGGATTAGAATTAGGACATTCGGCCCATCGTGCCTACTCCGCCATTCAATCATGGCTGATCTCTGCCTCCCAATCCTATTTTCCTGCCTTCTTCCCGTAACCTTTGAAACCCATTCAAATCAAGAACTTGTTTATCTCTGCCTTAAAAATATCCACTGACTTGGCCTCCACAGCCCTCTGAGGCAATGAGTTCCGCAGATTAACTACCCTCCGGCTAAAGAAATTCCTTCTCACTTCCTTTCTAACAGAGCGCCTTTTAATTCTGAGGCCATGACCTCTGGTCCGAGACAGCACCAGTGGAAACACCCTTCCCGTAACCACTCGCTCTTTCTGTAAGTTTCAATGAGGGGCCCCCTCAACCTTCTAAACTCGAGCGTGTAGAGTCCCAGTGCTGTCAAACGCTCATCATATGCTAACCCACTCATTCCTGGAATAATTCTTGTAAACCTCATCTGGAACCTCTCGAGAGCCAGCACATCCTTGCTCACCCAGAGAGTTGTGAATTTACACCCAGAGAATTGTGAATTTATGGAATTCCCTGCCACAGAGGGCAGTGGAAGCCAAGTCACTGGATGGATTTAAGAGAGAGTTAGATAGAGCTCGAGGGGCTAGTGGAGTCAAGGGATATGGGGAGAAGGCAGGCACGGGTTATTGATATGGGACGATCAGCCATGATCACAATAAATGGCGGTGCTGGCTCGAAGGGCCGAATGGCCTCCTCCTGCACCTATTTTCTATGTTTCTATGTTTCCTCAGATATGGGTCCCAGATTTGTTGACGTACTCCAAATGCAGCCTGGCTAGCGCCTTGCAATTCTGTTTTTGTATTCCAGTCCTCTTGCTTGCCTTCTTTATACCGATTCGACTTGCAAATTATGTTTTTTGGGAGTGCTTCAACAGCACTCCCAATGCACCTCCAATGTCTTGGTTATCTCTCCATTTGGAACATAATCTACGCCTTTATTCTTATTAATAAAATTAATGAATTCGCACTTTGTTATGCCGAATTTCATCTGCCACTTCTCTGCTAACCTGTCCATGTCCTTCTACAGAGTTGTTGCTTCCTCTCCAGTGCCTGTGCCACCACCTATCTTAGTATCATCTGCAAACTTGGCCACAAAGCCTTCAAACCCCTTATCCAAATCATTAATTCCCAACGTGAAGAGAAGCTTCCCCAGCACCGATCCTTGCGGAACTCCACTATTCACTGGCAGCAAACCTGAAAACAACGCTTTTTATTGCGACACTTTGCCGTCTGCCATCTAGCCATCCCGCTATGCATGCTAGTATCTTACCTTTCATAACATGGGGTCTCATCTTCCAGAGACGCCTGACGTGCGGCACCTTATCGAAGGCCTTCTGAAGATCTAGATAAACGACATCTTCAGCATCCCCTCTGTCTATCCTGCTATTAAATTCATCAACGAACCAGTAGATTCGTCAGGCAACATCGTCCCTTCACAAAACCATTCTGACTTCTGCCCGTTTAATCGTGAACTTCCATGTTCTGCGTAAACCCGTCCTTTATAATTGACACTAAAATCTTACCAACCACCGAAGTCAGTCTAACTGGCCGATAGTTTCGCTCTTCTGCTTGGCTTCCTTCTTGTACAGCAGGGTGATATATGCAATTTTCAAATCTTCAGGAACGACGCCTAACTCTAGTGATTCTTGAAATATCACAATTAATGCCGCCACAATCTCTGAGGCCACCTTCTTCAGAACCCTGGGATGCAGTCCATCCGGTCCAGGTGAACGACCCCTCTCAGCCCTTTCAACTATTCCACTTAAGAATCGCCATTCCATTAATTTCCACCCCTGACTCTCTAGGATTGCAGGTATACTGCTTGTGTTTTCCACTCTGAAGACTGATGCAAAACAAGTTTGTTAATTTCCTCTGCCGCTTCTTGATTTCCCGTTTTTACTTCGCCTGCTTCATTCTCCAGCGGCCCAACGTACACTCTTGCCTTTTTTCTACTCTTTACTTATCCGTAGAAACTCTTGCTATCCTCTTTCATATTATTTGCTAGCTTACATTCGTGCTTCATATTTTCTCTCCGTATTGTCATTTTAGTTACCTTTTGTTGTTCTAAAAAACATCCCAATCCTCTGGCTTCCCACTAGTCTTTACAATGTAATATGCCTTCTCTTTCGCTTTTCTGCTATCCCTGACCTCCCTTGTCTGCCAGGCTCGTCTTATTCTCGCGCTGTAATCTTTCATCCTCTTTGAACTGAAATGATTCTGCACCTTCCGAATTAACCGCAGATATTCCAGCATTGGCAGCTCTACCGTCATCTATATAATTAAAAGTCTCATCTTGACCACTTCCTGACTGCGCTGTATATTGAGTTTGGGAAAAACGTTACCCTGTATCGCTGTGATTTTTGGCTACCTTACTCACAGTCCTCCTCCACTGAGGCGGCCCCGTGGACTTTTCCCATAAATGAAAAATAAAAAAAGTTATGAGCGTTTAAAAAATCTTGATCAGCTGATTGGTCCTCTCGCCTGTCAATCATCAAGAGGAAGGTAATGCCCCTTCCGGGGGGGGCAGGACTATAAAACCCCCGATACCTGGACATGAGTCAGTCACTCTGGAAGATCGCGAGGGAGAGGCCACAACTGTCATTCTAAGCTGTGAGTCAACTGAACTGTGTGTCTGCAATGTAATTGCAATAAATGATTTGTATTTGGAAATTAAATGAAATGACAATGCCATGAGTTGTTCGGCCTGCTGCCCTGCCTGTGCTCGAAACTGCAATGCTTTGTAAGGTCCGACTGTGTTTGGAAGGAATAAATGCTTTATTAGGACCCACTGTGTATGGAAGGAAAAATGCTTTGAGAGTCCGACTCTGCTTGAAATGATGTGAGTTGAATTCGCTGGCCTGCACTCTGCTTGAAATGCTGTGAGATTGTATTTGCTGGCCGGCACTCCGCTTGAAATGATGTGAGATTAGATTTGCTGGCCTGCATTCTGCGTGAAAGGCTGTGAGATTGGATTTGCAGGCCTGCTTGAAATGCTGTTAGATTTGATTGGCTGGCCTGCACTGCTTGAAATGCTGTGAGATTGGATTTGCTGGCCTGCACTCTGCTTGAAATCCTGTGAGATTTGATTTGCTGGCCTGCACTCCGCTTGAAATGCTGTGAGATTGGATTTGCTCGCGTGCACTCCGTTTGAAATGCTGTGATATTGGTCTGCAGTCCGCTTGAAATGCTGTGAGATTGCATTTGCTGGCCTGCACTCTGCTTGAAATGTTGTGAGATTGGATTTGCTGGCCTGCATTCTGCTTGAAATGCTGTGAGATTGGATTTGCTGGCCTGCAGTCCGTTTGAAATGCTGTGAGATTGGATTTGCTGGCCTGCACTCCGCTTGAAGTGCTGTGCGATTACAAATTGATGGCCTGCAATCCGCTTGAAATGCTGTGAGATGGGATTGATTGATATTCAGCGAGAAGGCCAGTGATCAGTGGTGCGCAACAATGATTGATTGTGGGTTCATTCTAGTCCGTCATCTGTGTTAATGTTTACAAGTTCACAAGCTATAGGATTAGAATTAGGACATTCGGCCCATCGTGCCTACTCCGCCATTCAATCATGGCTGATCTCTGCCTCCTAATCCTATTTTCCTGCCTTCTTCCCGTAACCTTTGAAACCCATTCAAATCAAGAACTTGTTTATCTCTGCCTTAAAAATATCCACTGACTTGGCCTCCACAGCCCTCTGAAGCAATGAGTTCCACAGATTAACTACCCTCAGGCTAAAGAAATTCCTTCTCACTTCCTTTCTAACAGAGCGCCTTTTAATTCTGAGGCCATGACCTCTGGTCCGAGACAGCACCAGTGGAAACACCCTTCCCGTAACCACTCGCTCTTTCTGTAAGTTTCAATGAGGGGTCCCCTCAACCTTCTAAACTCGAGCGTGTAGAGTCCCAGTGCTGTCAAACGCTCATCATATGCTAACCCACTCATTCCTGGAATAATTCTTGTAAACCTCATCTGGAACCCCTCGAGAGCCAGCACATCCTTGCTCACCCAGAGAGTTGTGAATTTACACCCAGAGAATTGTGAATTTATGGAATTCCCTGCCACAGAGGGCAGTGGAAGCCAAGTCACTGGATGGATTTAAGAGAGAGTTAGATAGAGCTCGAGGGGCTAGTGGAGTCAAGGGATATGGGGAGAAGGCAGGCACGGGTTATTGATATGGGACGATCAGCCATGATCACAATAAATGGCGGTGCTGGCTCGAAGGGCCGAATGGCCTCCTCCTGCACCTATTTTCTATGTTTCTATGTTTCCTCAGATATGGGTCCCAGATTTGTTGACGTACTCCAAATGCAGCCTGGCTAGCGCCTTGCAATTCTGTTTTTGTATTCCAGTCCTCTTGCTTGCCTTCTTTATACCGATTCGACTTGCAAATTATGTTTTTTGGGAGTGCTTCAACAGCACTCCCAATGCACCTCCAATGTCTTGGTTATCTCTCCATTTGGAACATAATCTACGCCTTTATTCTTATTAATAAAATTAATGAATTCGCACTTTGTTATGCCGAATTTCATCTGCCACTTCTCTGCTAACCTGTCCATGTCCTTCTACATAGTTGTTGCTTCCTCTCCAGTGCCTGTGCCACCACCTATCTTAGTATCATCTGCAAACTTGGCCACAAAGCCTTCAAACCCCTTATCCAAATCATTAATTCCCAACGTGAAGAGAAGCTTCCCCAGCACCGATCCTTGCGGAACTCCACTATTCACTGGCAGCAAACCTGAAAACAACGCTTTTTATTGCGACACTTTGCCGTCTGCCATCTAGCCATCCCGTTATGCATGCTTGTATCTTACCTTTCATAACATGGGGTCTCATCTTCCAGAGACGCCTGACGTGCGGCACCTTATCGAAGGCCTTCTGAAGATCTAGATAAACGACATCTCCAGCATCCCCTCTGTCTATCCTGCTATTAAATTCATCAACGAACCAGTAGATTCGTCAGGCAACATCGTCCCTTCACAAAACCATTCTGACTTCTGCCCGTTTAATCGTGAACTTCCATGTTCTGCGTAAACCCGTCCTTTATAATTGACACTAAAATCTTACCAACCACCGAAGTCAGTCTAACTGGCCGATAGTTTCGCTCTTCTGCTTGGCTTCCTTCTTGTACAGCAGGGTGATATATGCAATTTTCAAATCTTCAGGAACGACGCCTAACTCTAGTGATTCTTGAAATATCACAATTAATGCCGCCACAATCTCTGAGGCCACCTTCTTCAGAACCCTGGGATGCAGTCCATCCGGTCCAGGTGAACGACCCCTCTCAGCCCTTTCAACTATCCTAGCACCTTCCACTTAAGAATCGCCATTCCATTAATTTCCACCCCTGACTCTCTAGGATTGCAGGTATACTGCTTGTGTTTTCCACTCTGAAGACTGATGCAAAACAAGTTTGTTAATTTCCTCTGCCGCTTCTTGATTTCCCGTTTTTACTTCGCCTGCTTCATCCTCCAGCGGCCCAACGTCCACTCTTGCCTTTTTTCTACTCTTTACTTATCCGTAGAAACTCTTGCTATCCTCTTTCATATTATTTGCTAGCTTACATTCGTGCTTCATATTTTCTCTCCGTATTGTCATTTTAGTTACCTTTTGTTGTTCTAAAAAACATCCCAATCCTCTGGCTTCCCACTAGTCTTTACAATGTAATATGCCTTCTCTTTCGCTTTTATGCTATCCCTGACCTCCCTTGTCTGCCAGGCTCGTCTTATTCTCGCGCTTTAATCTTTCATCCTCTTTGAACTGAAATGATTCTGCACCTTCCTAATTAACCGCAGATATTCCTGCCATGGCAGGTCTACCGTCATCTATATAATTAAAAGTCTCATCTTGACCACTTCCTGACTGCGCTGTATATTGAGTTTGGGAAAAACGTTACCCTGTATCGCTGTGATTTTTGGCTACCTTACTCACAGTCCTCCTCCACTGAGGCAGCCCCGTGGACTTTTCCCATAAATGAAAAATAAAAAAAGTTATGAGCGTTTAAAAAATCTTGATCAGCTGATTGGTCCTCTCGCCTGTCAATCATCAAGACGAAGGTAATGCCACTTCCGGGGGGGGGCAGGACTATAAAACCCCGGATACCTGGACATGAGTCAGTCACTCTGGAAGATCGCGAGGGAGAGGCCACAACTGTCATTCTAAGCTGTGAATTAACTGAACTGTGTGTCTGCAATGTAATTGCAATAAATGATTTGTTTTTGGAAATTAAATGAAATGACAATGCCATGAGTTGTTCGGCCTGCTGCCCTGCCTGTGCTCGAAACTGCAATGCTTTGTAAGGACCGACTGTGTTTGGAAGGAATAAATGCTTTATTAGGTCCCACTGTGTATGGAAGGAAAAATGCTTTGAGAGTCCGACTCTGCTTGAAATGATGTGAGTTGAATTCGCTGGCCTGCACTCTGCTTGAAATGCTGTGAGATTGTATTTGCTGGCCGGCACTCCGCTTGAAATGATGTGAGATTAGATTTGCTGGCCTGCATTCTGCGTGAAAGGCTGTGAGATTGGATTTGCAGGCCTGCTTGAAATGCTGTTAGATTTGATTGGCTGGCCTGCACTGCTTGAAATGCTGTGAGATTGGATTTGCTGGCCTGCACTCTGCTTGAAATCCTGTGAGATTTGATTTGCTGGCCTGCACTCCGCTTGAAATGCTGTGAGATTGGATTTGCTCGCGTGCACTCCGTTTGAAATGCTGTGATATTGGTCTGCAGTCCGCTTGAAATGCTGTGAGATTGCATTTGCTGGCCTGCACTCTGCTTGAAATGTTGTGAGATTGGATTTGCTGGCCTGCATTCCGCTTGAAATGCTGTGAGATTGGATTTGCTGGCCTGCAGTCCGTTTGAAATGCTGTGAGATTGGATTTGCTGGCCTGCACTCTGCTTGAAATGCTGTGAGATTGGATTTGCTGGCCTGCACTCCGTTTGAAATGCTGTGAGATTGGATTTGCTGGCCTGCACTCTGCTTAACATGCTATTAAATTGAATTTGCTGGCCTGCGCTGAATGATCTCAGATCTCAGATTTTCTTTGTTAAAATTTGAACGCTCAATCTTCCTATATTAAAATTGTCACTTTTTTTATCAACCGCACAGAGAGAACAAGAGGCATTGAACAGGAGAACACAACACGAGACACAACAAGATAGAATTGAACAATAAATCTAATCTTTAACATTTAAGTTGTTGTTATATATATATTTTTTATTTTTTTAATGTTTTTATTACAAGTATTTTACATTACAGTAATCTGCAATAACGTAAATTTATACAGTTCTTGTACCACTTCTGTTTTTCAACTTCAATAGAAAGAAAGGATAGAAAGAGCTAGCAAAGACAGTCAGTGAGTGAATGAAAAAGTGGTCCAGGAACACACATGTGAACCTAAACCACAAGAAGTAGTTAAAGAAGAAAAGAAAAAAAGAAAAAAGAGAAAATAAGATAGGACAATATGAAAGGGATGTACCTACTTCTTATCTTTACTCACCCCTCGCCAGGTCCTAAAACCATTTATTATCAACATTTTGTTGCACCCTATGTTTGTAATAAGTCGATATATGGAGACCAAATCTTTTGGAATTGGTCTTGTTTACCTGCTAGGAGGAATCTCATATCTTCTAGATGTAACAATGCCGACATATTAGAAGTCCACGTTTTTATTGTTGGCGTAGGAGCATTTTTCCAACATTTCAGTATCAGTTTTTTTTCCGTTATTAAGGCATAACTAAGAAAACTCCTTTGAAACGCAGTCAGCTCCAAACTTGCTTCTATTGTTCCAAAAATAATCAATTCTGCATTCGGTTTCAGTTTTATTTTAAATAATTTAGTGAAAATTTCAAAAATGTCATTCCAAAATTTTTGAATTTTTGTACAGAAAACAAAAGAATGTGCTATAGTTGATTCTTGGACTAGGCATTTATCACAGTTAGCAGAGGTATTTGGGTAAAATTTACTTAATTTAGCTTTTGAATAATATAATCTATGTAAAAATTTAAATTGAATCAGAGTATGTCTTACGTTAATCGAACATTTATGCACATATAATAGATGTTTATCCCAACTCTCTTTCGAGATTTTTATAGCTAGTTCCTGTTCCCATTCTCTTCTAATCCCGTCCAATGATTGAATTTCTATATTTAAAATGGATTATATAGGTATGATATTAAATTAGCTGATTCCGCTTTTAGATTCATTATCCCGTCTAATAGGTCAGGAGACATAGTTTGATATTCTCGTGTATACTTTTTGAAATAGTCACGTAGTTGAAAATATTTGAAATATTGATTACTATTCAAGTTGTATTTAAATTGTAATTGGTGAAATGTTAAATAACTACCATTATCATACACATCAAATGTTTTAATTCCTACTCTTTCCCAATTTATAAAAGCTCTATCTATCATAGAAGGTTTAAACGAAGGGTTATTCATTATAGGTGAAAGAAGTGATAGATTTCTTAATTTTAACGTTAATTTTATTTGTTTCCAAATTCTAATTGTACTATGAATAATTGGATTTTTACTATATATTGTATTCTTCATTTTTGTTGGTGAGAGAAGGATCGCTCTTATGTTAAAAGGGGAACAGTCCTCTCTCTCCATTGAGTATGCCCTTACTCAATAAACTAAACACACTGATTAAATTCTGGAAAAACCTCCCGATGTCTCTTATAGGCCGAACAAATGCTATAAAAATGATCTTTTTTACCACAAATTTTATATCTATTCCAGTCTATACCGATATACTTACCAACAATTTTTTTTAAAAATTGGATGCTGTTATTACAAACTTTATATGGGACTATAAATCCCACAGAATCCAAAGAAAACATTTGTGTAAACCTAAGGAATTTGGTGGATTATCACTCCCCAATATTTTATATTATTATAGTTTGCATTAAATAGAGATTTATATTTTCTAGTAATTTCAATTCCCAAATATTTAAATTTTTCTGGCGATTTTAAAAGGGAATTTTAACAGGTGTGTCGATTCTTGAGGTTTAATCGTCATAATTTCACTTCTATTCCAATTTATTCTATATCTTGAAAAGGATCCAAATTCCTCAATTAAATTTAATATATTTGGTATACTAGTTTGTGATTTTGTAATATATAATAGTACATCATGTGCATATAAAGATATCTTATTATTTGAATATTTTGTATTGTACCCATGAATATTCGGATGTATCCTAATACTTCCCGCTAACGGTTCTATTACAAGAGCAAATAGCAGAGGTGATAATGAACACCCCTGTCTATTTCCCCTTGATAACTGAAATTTCGAGGACAACATATTATTAGTTAATATTCTGGCCGTAGGCCTATCATATAATAATTTTACCCAAGCGATAAAATTCTCTCCCACTTGAAATGTTTGCAATACTTTAACCATATAATCCCATTCCACTTGATCAAATGCTTTTTCTGCGTCCAGTGAAATAATTGATAAGTCTTGCTCTTCGGTTTGATGTGAGTGCATTATATTAAACAGACGTCTCAGGTTATTGCTTGAGTATCTCTTGGGTAGAAACCCTGTTTGATCCGGATTTATTAATTTACTAACATAGTTACTTAGCCTTCTAGGTAATGTTTTCGCTAATATTTTTTGATCTGTATTTAACAGCGCAATAGCTCTATAAGAACCCGGATCTTCTAAATCTTTACCTTTTTTAGGTATAAGTGTAATCGTTGACTCCGCCAATGTTTCTGGAAGTGTATGTTCTTTAAAAGCATATGTATACATTTTATGTAGTCGTGGTGTAATTATCTCGTAAAATCTTTTATAGAATTCATTACTAAAACCATCTGGTCCTGGAGTTTTTCCATTCTTTAATGTATTTATTGTTTCTTCTACTTCCTTAGTTGAGACTTGTGCACCTAATTCCTCTTGTTCACTCACATTGAGTTTTGGGAGATTACAATTGTCCAGGAAATCTCTAACTTTGGTACTATCTGCTACCGCTTTAGATGTATATAAATTTTGATAAAATTGAGCGAATCTTTTATTAATATTCTTAGGTAGTGTTAACAATTCCCCCTTTTTTCTGATTTAATCTTTAAAATCGTGTGGTCCTTTTCCCGTTTTTTCAGTTGTCGAGCCAGAAGCTTGTGTGGTTTATCCTCAAATTCAAAATGTTCCTGTTTTGTGATTTGAAATAATCTAATAACATTTGCTGATAATATTTTGTTTAATTTAAATGTCATTGTTGTTATTTTATTATGTTTGCTCTTTAGCATTATCTAATTCCAATTCTCTAATTCGTTCTTCTAAGTGCCTTTGTTCTTTCTTATTCCTTTTATTTAAAAAAAGCTTGGTATGAGATTATAGATCCTCTAATAACTGCTTTGAATGATTCCCATAGTAGAACTGGTGAGGTATCTGGGGTGTCATTATTATTTTAAAAAAGTTCCATCTGTTGTTTTAAATATATTTCCCCTTGTGGGTCATTTAAGATTTGAGGATTAAACCTCCAAAACGATTTATTAGAAGGCATTCCTTCTAATTTAAAAAAAAAGTTAACGGGGAGTGATCAGAAATTATACTATTGTGATATTTTGGATTTATTGTATAGGGAATTAGTTTTGTATCCACTAAGAAATAGTCGATACGTGAATACGTTTTGTGTACCATTGAATAAAACGAGTATTCCCGTCCTACAGGTTTAGCGATCCTGTTATATTTGTATTTTTTATGTAAGTATTTAAGATTTCCCTGGTTTTAGATTTTGTGTTGCCCCTACTCTGTTGTGAAGATTTATCCAAATATGGACCTAAAACACAATTAAAATCTCCCGCAATTATCACATTTTGATAATTGAACTCTGTAATTATATTCAGAATTTTATTAAAAAATTGAGGATTATCAAAATTAGGTGCATAAATATTTACCAAGGTAATTGGGGTAGCATGAGTCTCTCCGGTAACTATAAGGTATCTCCCTTCCTTATCTGTCATGATATTCTTCGATTTAAATGGTATACCTTTTCGAATAATGATTGCTGTGCCTCTAGCTTTGGAAATATATGAAGATTGGTATGTTTGGCATATCCAGTTTGCCTTCAATCTGGCTTGAGCTTGCAGTTTCAAGTGAGTTTCTTGTAGGAATATTATGTCCGTATTGAGTGACTTCAATTGTGCAAAAATCTTACCCCTTTTAATTGGTTCATTAGCACCCCTAATATTCCAACTGCAGAACGTGATTTCTCCAAATTTCTTTTGTTTATCGCCTTGCATTTTGAATTATTTAATACCTTTTAAACATGTGGTGCAAACAATACCATAGGTCTCTGGCTGTTGGGCGAGCATTTGCAATATTAAATTCAGTTATTACATCCCTCTCAAAATTGTCCTTAAGTAAAGAAACAAAAAAGTGTACATTATTGTGACATTTTAAAAAAAATCAAAAAAGTGAGGTTACAGTGTCTAAAAATGACGACACTGTGACCAATTATCCACCTAATGGTGGTAGTTACACAATTAATGACTTCCGTAGTTGTTAATCTACATTTAGCTCCGTCCCCTTGAATAATCTTACAAAAGGGAGTTGGGACCCATTCAAAGACAAATTTTATGTGTCAGCCTTACCATATCTACCATATCTTTATATCTAAATAAATCTTCTCTGATCTTCAAACTTATCTACCATTTACTTATGTTAACAATGATTACATTTTCTTCCCCTTCCATACTAACCTGCCTTTGTTTGGAAGGGGTTAACCCGATTCAGGCACCTGGCTATTTGCCAAGATTCTGAATCTCCTCTCCTCCTTCCACACAAAATTTGAACTACAGTTTATCATAATTTCTAAATTAATTTGTTAGTCTGTTGTAAATCTATTTACTTATATTTAGCCCCCCTCCTCCCCTACCCGGGGGGGAGGGGGCAATCCTTATAATGAATTATTACATTTTATCAATTAAGCAATTCAATTTTAAATCAATTACTATCACTGTGTGTTAATTTCTATAACTTTAATTACTATTACTATATTAGTTCAGTAGTTTTTGTGTTAGTATGGAATTAGTGTAGGGATAAAATTTTAACAGTCTTTCATTCAGGAATTTTTTTCCATCCATCTTCATTAGGTTGCTCATTCTGCCACGCCCTTGTTATTCCATCTTTCGCTCATGTTAGAGCCGAATTTGTCCTTGAGTCTAGACAGCCGCACATGGAGAAGCTGCGCCATCTTAATCCTTTTTTAAAAAAAAAAATTAAGTTATTTCTATCGACCTTCCCTCAGCCGTTGTCTGTAGAATAAAAACCTTGTCTTGAGGATGTGATGTTTTACTTAAGCCTCTATTTCTTTTACGATGTCTTGAGCGTATTTGTAAGCAGCTTCTGGATCATTAAATTTGCGTTCGGTACCATTATAAGTAATGATCATCTTAGCTGGATAAATTATTCCATATCTGATGCCCTTTCAAGATCTGTTGTGTATTTTTAAACGCTTCTCGTTTTTTAGCAATTTCATAAGGATAGCCTCTAAAAAGTCTGATAGTGTCCGTCCCATACTTCATAATCTTTCCATATTTAATCTTCTTCCACCTTATCAATTTTCAAAGATAATTCACCATGAACATCGTCTATTCGTTTATTTATATTACCGATTGAATCAATTACTTTCTGATTCCCAGTGTTCATGTTCTTCATCATGCTCTCCATCATACTTTTATTACATGCCAAAAGTTCATTTTTTAAGTCACTCACCGATGTCTTAATTTCCTCCATCTCTTTGTCCTTTAAAACTTTTTCAGCCATTTCAGCCTTTGATATTGTAGTCATTTTCAGGGCTAGTTCAGCAGTTACTTCTTCAGGTTCTTGAAGTTCAGCAGTTACTTCTTCAGGTTCTTGAATTTTTTCAGGTGGTGACTGTTTTTTCAGAAGTTGCTTGGAGACAGATCTCTGAGGGCCCTGACAGGAAGTCGTTCTTTTCATTTAAAATAGCTTAAACCATTATTTTCGCGGCGATTTCTGATGACGTCATCAGCACCGCGACAAGCAGCTCCGGTAAGTTTTTACACACGGTCCCGACTTCCAAATCAATTTTTAAAGCGAAAATTCGCCTATTACGGGCACGGAGCTAAATGCTACGCCTGTTCAGTCCAACATGGCGCCACCGGAAGTCAGTTGTTGTTATATTTTAAGTCATTCACATTTTCAACTTTAATAAATCCTTTTTCCACTTACCATGCCTGTGTGTTCCTCATCACAATAGGGACCTAACATGCAGGAATGACTACGCTGTCGGAGTGCCACTAACAGTTCAGCGGGGGGAGGTTGAGTGGAGATGGACTGAATGCGTGTGGGGAAGGGGAATGGCAAGGAGCAGAGTGGGGGTGGGGATGAAGGGAGGATTTGTGACAGAGTGAACTGCCACCACACAGCCATGAGTGACTGGAATGCCAGCCCACCAGCCATGAGTAAATGAACTGCCAGCCCACCAGCTGTAAGTGACTGAAGTGCCAGCCCACCAGCCATGACTTAGTGAACGGCCAGCCCACCAGTGATGACTCACTGAACTGCGAGTCCATGAATCCATTCAGTCCACAATGTCCATACTAGCCCTCTGGAAACCTGTCCCTTCAGCCCACAACATCCATACTACCTCTCCAGTGATCTTCCACCTTCATTGCGGAGATCTGTAAAACAATATCAAAATGTCTAAAATTGATACTCCACACTCTCCCCTTCTCTCTCAAAGAGTCTGTCACCTGTTTAGGGCAGAATTTCTGGCGGTTTCTGAGCTGCCAGCCCGCCAGGCCTGAGTTACTGAGCTGCCAGCCTGCCAGGCCTGAGTGACTGAGTTGCCAGGCCTCATAGATTGAGCTGCCAGCCCAAGAATCCATTCGGCCCACAATGTCCATACTAGCGCTCTGTAAGTTAGCCCCTTCGGCCCACAACACCCACCCCACTAGCCAGCAATATTGGAATTGGCGGAGAGGTGGAATATTGCGTTGGGGGGGGGTGGACCAACCCTCCCCTGTGAAGCTGGGACCCCATTGGTCCCACTTAATCTAGTTAATTCTTATATTCATCGAAGTAAAGTGCTGGAGTCACTCAAGTGATCGTGCAACGTTATTTGGTGCAGGTGACGTTTCGCATCGAGACCGTTATTTAGGGTTCAGAGTTCAGCGACTCGTTTTGTGTTTTTTTCAGTCGATCCTTCAATTATTTGCTTGTAATCTCCCGTGGTGGATTCAGCGGCTGTGATGCAAGGTGTTTGTTCCGTGAGTGTCATTAATGACAATCAGCAGGTATGAGGTCATGTCGCTGGAGACCTATCGTTCTATATATCTTGGTGCCCTCCAAAACGCATCGCCACAGAGCTGCAGCGTTGACGGACTGCCGGAGCCACAGGAGTTAATTGTGTCTTCCAGTTATGGGATATACATTGATCTATCGAATTGAGGATATATATAACCCTGCAAAAGCGGCTGTCGCGGTTTCCGGTAATTTCTTTGGTCATTGATTTTCATCTACCTGCATTAGCTGGGAGACATTCCGTCCACACCGGCGCTGCCTGCCGACGTTAAGCAATTTTTTTTCTGTTTCAATAATTCACTTGTTTAATTTGGCCAGACATCCATTTTCCTACTGTAACTGCCGTAATGTGTACGTCTTGCCCGTTGTTTATTCTGGCCTGCATCACTCTTTGTACTGATTGCGTTGGCCAGATCCCTGACCAGAGAGCAGGTATCAGTTATTCACAATAGACAACAGACAATAGTTGCAGGAGTCGGCCATTCGACCCACCACCGCCATTCAATGTGATCATGGCTAATCAGCCCCAATCAGTACCCCGTTCCTGCCTTCACCCCATATCCCCTCACTCTGCTATTTTTAAGTCCAATCTAGCTCTCTCTTGAAAGTATCCAGAGAACCGGCTCCAACGCCCTCTGAGGCAGAGAATTCCACAGATTCACAACTCTCTGTGAGAAAATATATTTCCTCGTCTCCGTTCTAAATGGCTTATTTCTTATTATTAAACTGTGGCCCTTGGTTCTGGACTTCCCCAACATCGGAAACATGTTTCCTGCCTCCAGCGTGTACAAACTCTTAATAATCTTATATGTTTCAATAAGATCTCCTCTCATCCTTCTTAACTCCAGAGTGTACAAGCCCAGCCGCTCCATTCTCTCAGCATGACAGTCCCGCCATCCCGGGAATTAACCTGGTGAACCTACGCTGCACTCCCTCAATAGCAAGAATGTCCTTCCTCAAATTAGGGGACCCTGAGATTGGATATATGTTGACCAGGAGCTGAGAGAATTGCACCTTGGACTCCATCCATGGATAGTCTGAAACCAGTTAGTGAAATGACATCTGTTCCCAATCGGACAACCCTGCTTAACTGAATATATAATCTATATATTTTCTGCAGTCGTCGCTGCGTGAAGCGTTATCCCGTGTTAGACCTGTAATTCTACAGCTCATTAGATAAAGCAGGTGAATGTCACGAGCTGGTTTCTGACTCTATGAAAGTGTCACGGTTTTACTATGCGTTAATTCAGATGTAAACAAATGTTGTCACGTAATATTCTGTCAGTTAATGTTATGTATTTGGATAGCAGTAACAGGATCGGTCCGAGTCAGCATGGATTTACGAAGGGGAAATCATGCTTGACTAATCTTCTGGAATGTAACTAGGAAAATGGACAAGGGAAAGCCAGTGGATGTAGTGTACCTGGACTTTCAGAAATCATTTGATAAGGTCCCACATAGGAGATTAGTGGGCAAAATTAGGGCACTTGGTATTGGAGGTTGAATGCTGACATGGATAGAAAATTGGTTGGCAGACAGGAAACAAAGAGTAGGGATTAACGGGTCCCTTTCAGAATGGCAGGCAGTGACTAGTGGGGTTCTGATTGGGGATGATCAGCCATGAACTCATTGAATGGCGAATGGCCTACTCCTGCACCTATTGTCTATTGTATCTTGACATCCTCTTCTTTGGACGATCTGTAAATTCGAATGTATTACCGCAGATGTATCTGTGCATCCTTGCCACCGTGCCACAGTCAGTACTGCCGGTGTCGCACAGTTCCGGAGACGCAGGTTGAATCTCAACCTCCTATGTGCAATGTTTCATCGTTCGTCCTCAGACGCCGCGCTACTCACAGCTGCGCTCTTGGTTCCTACCATATGCAATTGAGGTACTGCCTATTAGTGCTTTCTGTAACTACTGGATACGGGACTTTGTGTAGATGGATGGATGGATGATACAATCTGGGGGACAGTTGATAAGAATGTGGGGAGAATTAAAAGCTGTGAACGTAATATACATTGGTGTTTGATGAGGTGCGTGGACACCGTGGTCCAAAGGCTGCAGTCTCTGAACTATGTCGGAGCTAAAGTTCATTTGGTCAACGCATCCAAGTTTGAAAACCTTTCAATCAGACAATGTCCCTCAGATACATTTTGCGGGTTTTGTATCAGTAATATCTCTTCTCTCTCTCACAGTGAACTTGCTGGCGATTGTGATTCTCTGTCGAGGTAAATGCGGTCTCTCCAAATGCATCACAAGGTACCTGGTGGCCATGGCAGTGTCTGATCTTCTGGTCGGCATCACTGATCCGTTTCTACGTCAGACTATTAAAATTCACTTCCCGTATTCTTTGCTGAACATTACTCCCGTGTGCGTGACTATCTCGTTCCTGGTCTTTACAATCACCGCGGTCTCTGTCTGGCTGACGGTCGCCTTCACCTTCGATCGGTTTGTGGCTATTTGTTGTGAGAAGCTGAAAACAAGATATTGCACTGAGAGAACGGCGGCTGTGATTATCGGGG
>JAXLNO010002151.1:0-56525 GCA_038087875.1 Malacoraja senta | reverse complement strand
TCCCAATCTGACCTTTCTGTCCTGGGCCCAGTGCAAATTGGAGGAACAGCACCTCATACTTCGCTTGGGCAGTTTACACCCCAGCGGTATGAACATTGACTTCTCCAATTTCAGATATCCTTTGCTTCCTCCCTCCATCCCCTCCCCTTCCCAGTTGTCCTATTGTCTCCGCCCATTTTATATCTTTTCCCGCCCCCCCGCCTCCATCAGTCTGAAGAAGGGTCTCGACTCGAAACGTCACCCATTCCTTCTCTCCATAGATGCTGCCTCACCTGCTGAGTTACTCCAGCATTTTGTGTCTACCTTCTCTCCAGACATACTGCCGGTCCCACTGAGTTACTCCAGCTTTTTGTGTCTATCTTCACTTACTAATCATGCCTTGCACATTCTCATCAACATTATTGAAGGAGATGACAAGGCAGCAATGGGCCCAGCACCGAACCCTGAGGCACACCACTAGTCACGGGCCTCCAGCCCGAAAAGCAACCTTCCACCATCGCCCTCTGCTTCCTTCCATGAAGCCAACAGTGTGAGCCCCACAGTGGGGAACAATCTCCACTGACCGACTGTTTCATGCCTTTCAGTCCGGGAGTCTCTGAAGCTGGACGCATGGACAGCTCACCCCCGGCTGCTCCTGTCCAAGGACCTGCGCAGTGTGGTGGACGGTGAGAAGCGGCGGGAGTGCTCGCTCTCGCCCCAGCGCTTCAACCACTGGCTGTGCGTGCTGGCCTGCAGCGGCTTCAAGTCGGGGCGACACTACTGGGACGTGGAGCTGGGGGACAACCAGGCCTGCTTGCTGGGGGTGGCCAGCGAGTTGGCCGACCGGCTGATCACCGGGCCGCTGGTGCCGCAGGATGGCTACTGGGTGCTGGAGATGGTCAACGGCAACCTGGTCAACTTGGGAGGGCCGGGGCCCCGGAGCCTCCCCCTCCGACACAAGCCCCAAACCGTCCGCGTCTACCTGGACTACGAGATGGGGCACCTGTCGTTCTACAATGCCGACAGCCTTTGCCACCTCTACACCCTGCACCACAAGTTCACCAAGACTCTCTTCCCTCTCTTCAACCCTCACAACAAGAAGGAAGGCAGTAGCAGCCCACTCAGGCTGGCCTGATACTGACCCTGGGAGGGTGTCCGCAGGGCTGTTCCCAAGGAGCTGCTTCAACCTGGGATGGATAAATCCCAAGGCTTTTCCGGTTAACTGTTGCCCCTTGGTTTGAAGCATTAAAGGTAATGAGGGCGGCAGAGTGGCACAGATGGTAGATCCACTGCCTCACGGTGTGGAATAAGCACGTTGGGCGCTGTGTGGTGCTTGTAGATAGATGCCCCTCCAACTTCACCTGTATTCACGGGGGTTAGGAGGGGGGGGGGGGGGGGTTAACAAGTGTGTGGATCCGAGGTCCAGTTTGATATTGCTGTGAACACAAATATTTGCACTTTGTTGTTTTGAGGGGGATGGGTTGTTAAGGTGGGTTGTTAAGATGAGTTGTTAAATGGTTTTTATGAAGTTAAATAAAGTTTGCACACCAAATGACATGATGTGTCCTTCTGTATCCATCCACATCCCCTGATGGCTACAATTCTGAAACCTCCACTCTTACACGGCTCAGCCATTCGTAGAAGCTGGAACAATACAACACAGCAACCGGTCTTGAAAGTTTGAAGAAGGGTCTCAACCCGAAATGTCACCCATTCCTTCTATCCAGAGACGCTGCCTGTCCCGCTGAGTTTCTCCAGCATTTTGTGTCTATCTTCAGTGTAAACCAACAACAGGCCCTTCGGTTCACCGTGTCTGTGCCGATGAGGATCTAAACTGTACATCTTCCTTCACCTCGTCTATATCTCCTCAAATCTCCAACTGTTTATGTGCCTTTTGAAATGTGTCCTAAGTGTTGCTGTTGTATTTGTTCCCTCGCTTCCCCTGACAGTGAGCTCCAGGCACCTACTGCTCTCTTGTGTAAACAAATATATTCTGAGAACTCTGTTCCACTACACAAGACTCAGGAACACCTCCTTCCCATCTGGTATTAGGCTTCTCAATGGTCTTTCCATAAGCTAGAGTACAGTCTGATTCTGCTCTCCCCCATTGCAGACATTGGACTTTGTCTCTGAAACTGTTGGCTACAATGTTGAAAACTGTAGTCTGCACTCTGTATCTTTTCCTTCACTCCACCTATTGTAGCTGAGTTGGTTGTGTTTATGTGTAGTGTTATCTGACTTTGAATGGATAGCATGAAAACAAAGCTTTTCACTGTACTTCAGTACATGTGACAGTAATAAACCTAAACTGAAATCTACAACTTGCCACGTAAATCTCCTTTAAACTTCTCTCCTCTCACCTTAAAGCTACGGAGTCTACCCCAAGAACATCCAATAGAACAGCACAGGAGGAGGACCTTTCACCCACAATGTCTGTACTGAACATTATACCAAAATAAGCTAATCACCACTACCTACACATGATCCATATCCCTCCATTCCCTGCATATCCATGTGCCAATCTAAAACTCTCTTATGTACTACTATATTCACTGGAATGTAGAAGGATGAGACGGGGTCTTATAGAAACATATAAAATGATTAAGGGATTGGACAGGCTAGATGCAGGAAAAATGTTCCCGATGTTGGGGGTGTCCAGAACCAGCGGTCACAGTTTAAGAATAATGGGTAGGCCATTTAGGACTGAGATGAGGAAAAGTTTTTCCACCCAGAGAGTTGTGAATCTGTGGAATTCTCTGCCACAGAGGGCAGTGGAGGCCAATTCCAGGATGTATTCAAGAGAGAATTTTAGATATAGCTCTTAGGACTAACGGAATTAAGGGATTTAGGGAACATGCAGGAACATGGTACTGATTCTGGATGATCAGCCATGAACATATTGAATGGCGGTGCTGGCTCGAAGTGCCAAATGTCCTATTTTCTATGTTTCTATGTTTTACTATTGCTGCAGCCTCCACCACCATCCCTGGTAGTATGTTCCAGGATAGACACAAAAAGCTGGAGTAACACAGCGGGTCAGACAACATCTCTGGAGAAAAGGAATAGCGACGTTTCAGATCGAAACCCTTCAGACTGGCCTGAAGAAGCGTCTCGACCTGAAACGTTGCCTATTCCTTTTCTCCAGAGATGCTGTCTGACCCGCTCAGTTACTCCAGCTTTTTGTGTCTATCTTTGGTTTAAACCAGCATCTGCAGTTCTGGAGTAACTCAGCGGGTCGGGCAGCATCTCTGGAGAAAAAGGATAGGTGACGCTCCAGGTCTGAACATAGAAACATAGAAAATAGGTGGAGGAGTAGGCCACTCGGCCCTCCGCCATTCAATATGATCACGGTTGATCATCCAGAATCAGTACCCTGTTCCCGATCTCTCCCCATATCCCTTGATTCCGTTAGCCATAAGAGCTATCTAACTCTCTCTTGAATACATCTAGTGAATTGGCCTCCACTGCCTTCTGTGGCAGAGAATTCCATAGATTCACAACTCTGTACTTAAACTGTGATCCCTGGTTCTGGACTCCCCCAATATCAGGCACATTTTCCAAGATCTAGCCTGTCCAATCCCTTAATCATTTAATATGTTTATTTCAGATCCCCTCTCCTTCGAAATTCCAGTGAATAAAAGCCCAGTCGATCCATTCTTTCATCATATGTTAACCCTGGTGAACCTAATCCACACTCGCTCAATAGCAAGAATGTCCTTCCTCAAATTAGCAGACCAGTTGCGCTCTCATCAGGGCCCTGTACAACTGCAGTAGGACATCGTTGCTCCTATGCTCAACTCCTCTTGTTATGACGGTCAACATGCCATTTGCTTTCTTCACTGCCTGCTGTACCTGCATGCTTACTTTCAGTAACTAATGTATTAGGACACACAGGTCTCGTTGCAACTCCCCTTTTTCTAATCTGACACCATTCAGATAATCATCTGCCTTCTTATTCTTGCCACCAAAGTGGATAACCTCACATGTATCCACATTATACTGCATCTGCCCACTCACCCAACCAAGGGATGCATCTGCCCACTCACCTATCCAAGTCACCCTGCAGTCTCATAACATCCTCCTCGCAGCTCACACTGCCATCCAGCTTTGTGTCATCTACAAACTTGTAGATGTTACATTTAATTCCTTCGACTATATTGTTAATATATATTGTACATAACTGGGATCCCAGCACTGAGCCTAGGGGCAACCCACTGGTCACTGCCTGCCATTCTGAAAATAACCCTTTGCTTCCTGTCAGCCAACCAGATCTCTATTCATGTCAATACCCTACTCCCAATACCATGTGCTCTAATTTTGCACATTAATCTCTTGTGTGGGACTTGTCAAAGGCTTTTTAAAGCCCAAATACTCCACTTCCACTGGCTCTCCCTTATCCATTCTTCTGTCACCTGTCAGTGCTTTCCAAATGCGCTGCTATTACATCTTTAATAATCGACTCAAGCATCTTCCCCACTATCGGTCAGGTAACTGGAAATTCCTGTTTTCTCTCCCTCCTTTCTTAAAAAGTTGATTTACGTTAGCTACCTTCCAGTCCACAGGAACTGATGCAGAGTCTGTCGAACATTGGACAATGATCACCAATGCATCCATGATTTCTAGGGCCACCCCCTTGAGTACTCTGGGATGCAGACCATCAGACCTTGGTGATTTATCTGTCTTCAGTCCTAACAGTTTACCCAACAGAATTTCAGGACTAATGTGAATTTCCTTCAGTTCCTCCGTCACGCTAGATCAGGGGTCGGCGACCCAGGCGGATTGGGGCCCGTAACCCGAAATCATCCGGCCCGTAGGCGGATTTTTTCCCCGTAATCATCCGGCCCGTCGAGCGCCCCGAGCAGTGGCCGGGCTCCCCGAGCAGCAACGCCCCAAGTGCCTCGATCAGCGGTCGAGCGCCTAGAGCAGCAACGCCCCGAGCGCGGCCGAGCTCTGGCTGTACCGCATCCTGCACAAAGTCGCCAGCACGGCCACACACCTTCTGTGAACCCGTTTAAGAAAGAACTGCCTATGCTGGAAAAATCGAAGGTAGACAAAAATGCTTGCATGTCTCACCCGCTGAGTTTCTCCAGCATTTTTGTCTACCTTCTGTGAACACGTGATGCCTGCCATCTGGGGCGGGATCCATGTGTATACATGATAGATATGGCCCGCCATCCGCTCACAGACATGCGTCCCGGTTTCCTATGCAGAACAAGGTTGCCGACCCCTGCGCTAGATCCTCGGTCCCCATGTATTTCAGGGAGATTGTGTCTTCCTTTGTGAAGTCAGAACGAAAGTACTTGTTTAACTGGTCTGCCATTTCCTTGATTCCCATTATAAATTCACCTGTTTCTGACTGTACATTTGTCTTCACTAATCTTTTCCTCTTCACACATCTAAAGAAGCTTTTACAGTCAGTTTTTGTATTCCCCGCAAGCTTTCTTTCATGCTCTATTTTTCCACTCTTAATCAACCCCTTTGTCCTCCTCTGTTGAATTCTAAATTTCTCCTAGTCCTCCAGTTTGCTGCTTCCTCTGGTCAATTTATGTGCCTCTTCCTTGGATTTAGCACTATCCCTAATTTCCCTCGTTAGCCACAGTTGAGCCGCCTTCCCTGTTATATCTTTACGCCAGACAGGGATGACCAATTGTTGTAATTCATCCATCCATTAAATCTTTGCCATTGCATATCCACCGTCAACCCTTTAAGTATCATTTGCCAGTCTATCCCAGCCAATTCCTGTCTCATACCATCAAAGTTACCTTTCCTTAAGTTCAGGACCCTTGACTCTGAATTAACTGTGTTACTCTCCATCTTAATGCAGAATTCTACCATATTATGGTCACTATTGCCCAAGAGGCTTTGCACAACAGGATTGCTAACTAATCCTTCCTCATGACACAATATCCAGTCTAGGATGGCCTGCCCTCTAGTTGGTTCCTCTACATATTGGCTTAGAATGTTTCCGATCTGAAACATCACATCCTTTTTCTCCGGAGATGCCGGCTGAGCCGCTGACGACCCCAGCACTTTGTGTCTATTGTTGGTTCTCCTTGTACATGGTTTGCAAAAGGCTGAAATGCAGGCACAGCAAATAATTGGGGCAGCCAGAAGTGTTTTTGCAATGGAAAATGTATTCATTACTGGGGTGGTTAGGCTTCAGGGCTTTGATGAACAAGTGTGTTGCAGACACTCAATGACCTATGTGTATAAACTTGCTCCAAACATCTCCTTTAAACTTTGCCCCTCTCACCTTAAAGCTATACCCTCTAGTATTTGGTACTGCGCAACCTGGGAAATAGGTTCTGTCAACCTTATCTATGCTTCCCATCATTTTATTTACTTCAATCAGTTCACCTTGCATCCTCTGGCATTCCAGAGAAAAAAAAATCCAAGACTGTTCAACCTTTCCCTGTTTCTAAAACCCCCCTAAGCCAGGCATCATTTTGTTAAACACAAAATGCTGCAGTAACTCAGTGGGTCAGGCAGCATCATGATGCTGAGTTACTCCAGCATCTTGTGTTTATCTTTGGCATAAACAAGCACCTGCAGTTCCTTTTTATTATATCATTCTGGTAAACCCCTTCTGCACCCTTTCCATAGCCTCCACATTCTGTATCGGGCCAACCAGAACTGCTTGCAATACTCCATGCCGATCATCGGTCACCGCTTCATATCCCAGGTTCATATCCGACACACTAGCGAAATGTATGGAAGCCAATTAACTTGCAAACCTGCCCGTCTTTAGAATGTGGGAGGAAACTGGAGCACCCGGAGAAAACTCACGCGGTCACAGGGAGAATGTACAAACTTCCTACAGACTGCACCTGTAGCCATGATCAAACCGGGTCTCTGGTGCTGAACCCGGTGGGCCAAAAGGCCAGTTTCCACACTGCATCTCTAAAGTCTACCGCTGCACCACTCTGGAATTCACAGAGGCCAATTATTCTACACACCTGCACACCTTTGGAAGTGAGAGGAAACCTATGCGACAAACTCCACTCAGACAGCGCCCAAGGTCAAGATCAAACCTAGGTCTCTAATACTATGAGGCAGCAGCTTGATCAGCTGCTCCACACAGTGGAAGCAAAGTCTCAACAGCACTTCAATAAAGGGGTAAAAAGTTATGGGCATAGGCAGGAATGTGGAATTAGCCTTACAATCACATCAGCCATGATCAAGTCGAATTGAGTCAAGTTTATTGTCATATGCACAAGAATGGTGAGATATAGCTTGCATCACTTATACAGACAACACACAAAATCATAAATCAAAGATAATCTACACAAAATTCTACACAACAGTTAAAAGAAAGCAAACGACTGCAAAAAAACAAGGCATTAATGCAAAACACAATTTGAAAAACAACTCCATGGTAGCACATTTATGGTCTGTAGTGTTCCATTGTGGAGGACTGATTAGGTCAGTTCAAGAATCTGATGGTTGTAGGAAAGTAGGTGTTCCTGAATCTACCGGTGTGGGACTTCAGGCACCTATATCTCCTTCCCGATGGTAGCATCTTTTTAGATGTGTTGCATGGACGGCAGGGCTGTGCCCATGATGGAGTGGGCTGATTCCACCGCTCTCTGCAGCGCCTTGTGTTCCTGTGTATTGAAATTGTGCCGTGCCAGGCCACGATCTAATCTATTGTATCCTGATTCCCTGTACCTCAGTAAAACTGAACTGAACTGAGGAGCATTTCTACAGTCCATATATATATACATTTTGATACAAGATACTAAAGATACTGGACCCTGGAGAAAAACACAAAGTGCTGGAGTAGCTCATTGGGTGAGGCAGCATCTGTAGACTGAGTGGATAGGTGAGTGATGCTTCTGGTCGGGAATGAAGAAGGGTCCCGATCCAAAACATCACCTTTCTATTTCCTCCACAGGTGCTGCCTGACCTGCTGGGTTACTCTGCATTTTGAGTTTTTGGTGACATGCTGAATCTCTTTAAATCTGAAGGAAATGTCTCTGCTTTCATCTGTGTGCTGGTCTTTTGAAAAGTTCAGTGGGCCGAGCAGCCTATCTGCCCCTAATGTATCGAGGCCCAAGGGGAGTCTGGCCTTAATGTGCACTGGGTAGGGATGGAACAATGCAAACACAGATTCACATACACATACACAATGATACAACTCCTTCATTGAACACTTGCACTCTGTCCATCAAAGCCTTCTGGATCTCCCGGTTGCGAACCATTTTAACTCCCCTTCCCATTCCAAACCTGACCTCGACCCGAAACTTCTCCTGTTCTTTTTCTCCAGAGATGCCGCCTGACCCGATGAATTACTCCAGCATTTTGTGCCTATCTTCAATCCAAAACTGACCTTTCCATCTCAGGCCTCCTCCATTGCCAGAGTGGGGCAATTTGCTAACTGGAGGAGTAGCCCCTCATATTCCATTTTGACAGCTTAAAACCCAACAATATGAACATTAAATTATCCAGTTTTAAGGACCCCCCCCCCCCACCCCCCACACCCCACCCCTCAATTTCCAGTGACCCCACTCCCAGTTTGCATCCATTACTCCACCATCCTGACCCACATTTTCCCCCCTTTCCCCTTCCATCCATATCCCTCTCTCTGGTTTCACATTTCACTCATTTTCCCTGACACCCTTTTGTCTACTTTTCATCTCTTGCCTTTGTCCACCCATCTGTCAATCTACACCCTCCCCCTCACCTGTATCCACCCATCACATGCCAGGATTTGTCCTGCCCCCACCTCTCTCTATTTTCAGCTTTCTCCACCACCCTCCACCCTACTACTAGCCCAAAGAAAGATCCAGATCCAAAACATCACTACTATTCCCTCTGAGTTCCTCCTGCACTTTGTATTTCACTCAAGCTTGTGTCTCCAGCGATATAGTGAATCTGTACCAATCATTGACACTAATCTCATTTCATTCTCCCCAATTTGCCTAGACTCCAGCAACCACCCACACTACATTTTAATTGTTTTATTTTTTTCCCCTTGTTTTTTTTTTTTAAAGTTGAGGAGAATCGCTATATCGACAAATGCTCTTGAGCTTCTACAGGTTAGCAGCAGAGAGCATTTTGACCAGTTGCATCACGGCCTGGTTCAGCAACTCGAACGCCCAGGAATGAAGGAGATGACAAAAAGTGGTAAACACTGCCCTGTCCCTCTCCCCACCACATGCTGGAGTAAATCAGCGGGTCGGGTAACATCTCGGGAGTAGAGAATAGGCTGCCTGACCCGCTGAGTTACTCCAGCATTGTTGTGTCTATCTTGAAATCTGCAGATTTGTGTAAAGAAATGTACCCGGAAATCGTCGCTTTTCCGGGACTCGGAGAGGGCGACAGCAATGGCGCGAATAGACGTGCTACAGTCGATGAAAGATGAGGCGCTTTGCCCCATCTGCTTGGATTTCTTTGTCGATCCTGTAACGATAGACTGCAGCCACAATTACTGCCGGACCTGCATCGTCCGGCACTGGCAGTCGGAGCGAGGGACGATCACTTGTCCGCAGTGCCGGGCGCTGCTGCCCGAGAAGACGCTCAGACCCAACCGGTTCGTGTTCAACATAGTGGAGAATGTAATGAAGCTCAGACTGGACGAGGCGGTGGTTCAGACGGAGCTTCGCTGCCAGGAGCACGACGAGAGGCTGAAGGTTTACTGTAGCGATGACCGGAGGCCGATCTGTGTGGCCACTGCACCAGCCCGATTGGCGAGGCCGCTGAACTCTATAAGGTAGGAACCCGCGCTCACAGTAAACTTCCACAGGGTGGAAACAGACCTCTCTGTCCACCCAGTCCTCACCCAGCATGTAGCACAGAGAGTAGTACAGGACAGGAACAGGCCCTTTGGCCCACAGTGTCACAGAATGTAGAAAAGTACAGGACAGCAACAGGCCCTTCAGCCCACTGTGTCACAGAATGTAGAAAAGTACAGGACAGACAGGAACAGGCCCTTTGGCCCAGTGTCACAGAATGTAGAAAAGTACAGGACAGCAACAGGCCCTTCGGCTCACAGTGTCACAGAATGTAGAAAAGTACAGGACAGCAACAGGCCCTTCGGCTCACAGTGTCACAGAATAGAAAAGTACAGTACAGAAACCGGCCCTTCGGCTCACAGTGTCACAGAATAGAAAAGTACAGCACAGAAACAGGCCCTTCGGCCCACAGTGTCATAGAATGGAGAAAAGGACAGGACACGAACAGGCCCTTCGGCTCACAGTGTCACAGAATGTAGAAACGCACAGGACAGGAACAGGCCCTTCGGCCCACAGTGTCACAGAATGTAGAAAAGTAGAGCACAGAAACAGGCCCTTCGGCCCACTGTCAGAGCACATAGAAAAGTATAGCACAGGTCCTTCGGCCTACTGTGTCATAGAACATTGCAAAGTACAGCACAGGAACAGGCCCTTCGGCCCACTGTCAGAGCAGATAGAACAGTACAGCACAGGTCCTTCGGACCACAGTGTCATAGAACATAAAACATTATAGCAGAGGAACAGGCCATTCAGCCCACTCTGTTGGGGACTGTAGAATAGTGCAGCACAGAACAGGATCTCCGGCCCACTCTGTTAGAGAATATAGAATAGTACAGCACATGAACATGCCCTTCAGCTCATAGTGTCATAGAATGTAGGACAGTATAGCACAGGAACAGGCCCATCAGCCCACTGTCAGAGAATATAGAAGAATGCAGCACAAAAACAGGCCCTGCGGCCCAAAGTGTCATAGAACACAGAAATGTACAGTGTAGGAAGGAACTGCAGGTGCTGGTTTAATCCAAAGATAGATACAAAATGGTGGAGTAACTCAGGGGGACAGGCAGTATCGGTAGAGAGATGTTTTGGGTCGTCTTGACCCGAAACGTGAACCATTCCTTCTCTCCAGAGATGCTCCCTGTCCTGCTGAGTTACACCAGCATCTTGTGTCGATCTTCTATTAAAAAAAAGTGCAGTGCAGGAACAGGCCCTTCGGCCCACTGTGTCATAGAATATAGTACAGTACAGTAAAGAAACAGGCCTTTCGGCCCACTGTGTCATAGAATATAGAATAGTACAGCACAGGAACAGGCCCTTCGGCCTACAGTATCATAGAATTTAGAAAAGTAGAGTGTAGGAAGGAACTGCAGATGCTGGTTTAAACTGAAGATAGACACAAATTGCTGGAGTAACTCAGCGAGACAGGCAGTATTGCTAGGGAAAATGGGTCGTCTCGACCCAAAATGTCAACAATTCCTTCTCTCAAGAGATGCTGCCTGAGCCGCTGAGTTACTCCACCATTTTGTGTCTATCTTCTCTAATAAATACAGCAGAGGAACAGGCCCTTCGGCCCACAGTGCCATAGAATACAGAGCAGTATTCAATACAGATGCAGTTGTACAGAGCCCCAGTGAGACCACACCTGGAGTGAGGTGAGTCTGTGGAATTCTCTGCCTCAGAGGGTGGTGGAGGCCGGTTCTCTGGATACTTTCAAGAGAGAGCTAGATAAGGCTCTTAAAGATAGCGAAGTCAGGGGATATGGGGAGAAGGCAGGAACGGGGTACTGATTGTGAATGACCACCCATGATCACATTGAATGGCAGTGCTGGCTCGAAGGGCCAAATGTCCTACTCCTCCACCTATTGTCTATAGTACAGAAACAGGCCCTTTGGCCCACAGGGTTATATAACAGAAATATACAGCACAGGAACAGGCCCTTTTGCCGGCAGTGTCATAGAAAGTAGAAAAAATATAGCACATAAATAGGCCCTACAACCCACTATGTCAAAGAATATAGAAAGGTCACCACTTTCCAGGGACCCAAACAGACTTTCTAAGTGAGAGAGAGGTTCACATGCACCTCCCCAAACCTAATCTACTACGATGTTGCTGATTCGGTTTCCTATCCATGTTCTCCAGAGATGTTGCCTGACACGCTGAATTACTCCAGCACTTTGTGTCTTTTTACAGGAAAGTACAGCACAGGACCAGACCTTTCTGCCCCCAGTGTCATTGGACATAGAAAGGCCCAGCACTAGAGCAGGCCCTTCAGCCCACAATGTTACAGAATATAGAAAAGTACAGGGCAAGAACTGACCCTTCAGCTCACAGTTTCATAGAACATAGAAAAATAGAGCACAGGAACAAGTATTTTGACCCACAATATCTGTGCTGACCGTGATGCTGTATAACTAATCCTCTCTGGTTTAGGTTTATTATTGACACACGGACCAAGGTATGGTGAGAAGCTTTTGTTTGTGTGCTTATCTAATCAAATCAGATAATACTATAAAATAATCGAAACAAGCCAAACACGAGGAAAATCCAGAGCAAAGAGAAAGATACCAGAGTGCAGAATATAGTTTCTCAGCATTACAATCAGGGGTGGCATGGTGGCACAGCGGTAGAGTTACTTCCTTACAGCGCCAAAGACCCAGATTCAATCCTGACTATGGGTGCTGTCTGTATTGAGTTCGTACATTCTCCCACACGCCAAAGATGTACAGGTTTGTAGGATAATTTGGCTTCAGTAAAAATTGTAAATTGTCCCTCCTGTGTACAAGGATCCCTGATCAGCGCGGACTTGGTTGGCCAAAGGGCCTGTTTCCACGCTGTTCCCTAAACTAAATTAAACTAAACAATGTAACAGTTCCACAGAAAAAGTCCAATGCCTGCAATAAGGTAGGATAGAAAATCAGGTTTGTTGCCTAGATTTTGAAAGGACCATTCAGAAGTTTAATAAAAAGGGAAGAAGCTGTTTCTGACTCTGAAGGTGTGTTCTTGCAAGCCTCTGAATCTTCTGCTTGACAGGACCAGGGAGCAGAAGGAATGACCAGGCTTGGAAAGGTCCTCAATTAATTTGGCTGCTCTTCCGAGGCAGCTTGAAGTATAGATGGAGTATATGGTGAGGAGTGTGGTCTGTGTGATGGACTGGGTTACATACACAAATCTCTTCTTGCATATGATCCATGTCCTTCCCCATATATTAATGTATGTATCAAAAAATCTCCTAAAAGCCACTTTCATATCTGCCTTGCACATCTCCTTTAAACTCACACCTAAAAGTTATGCCTCTAGTCTTTGATATTTCCTATCTTTTGTGGGGAAAATGCTGTGATTGTCAACACTATCAATGCCTTTGATAATTTTATAAACATCTATGGGGTCTCCCTTCACTCCCTGACATTCTGGAGAAAACAACCGCTCCTTATAGGTAATGCCCTCTAATAGAGACAACATTCTGAACCCTTCTTCAGACCCAACCTGAAAATCCATCTGTTAGTTCTTTCCCCAGATGCCGCCTGACCTGCGGAGTTCCTCCAGCAGTGTTTTACTCAAGATTCTAACATCTGCAGTTTAGTTTAGTTTAGAGATACAGCAGGGAAACAGGCCCTTTAAGGAGAAGATAACTTGCATTGAAGGCAGCCCAGATAATGCATATTTGTTTGATTGCTCCAATGATGTGTTTGCCCTATGAGTAATGGTTGAGCAGGTTTGGTCTGTATTCATTGCTGCTTCGATGAACGAGATGTGACCTTGTTGAAGCATGGAAGGTTATGAAGGGGATTTGCAAGACTGATGTTGATAAGATGATTTAAAATCTAAAAACAGGGTCGTTATTCAAGAATAAGCAGTTCCTCTTCAGATGGAGAAGAGGAGAAACTTCTCCACTGAGGATGGTGAATCTTTGGAATAGTCTACTGCAGAGAGTTGTGGAGTAAAGGTCATTAAATACGTTCAAGAGAGAATTTGCCCCTAAGAGAGACGAGGATCTTGAGAATCGGGAAGGGAAGTGGGTGGTGCTCAGGTGAAGGACACAGGGAGCCATGTTTTATCAAAATCTGCTCCAATTTCTTACATTCTCAGATTATCCCTTCCATCCCTCTTCACCCATTTTTTAATTGTTATTGTAATTATGAATGGAAATTCTGTCCTTGACCAAATACTCAGAAGCTACAGCCACAAAAGCACACCAATCCTCTACTTCCTCAGGAATCCAGCATATCTCCAATGGTTCTTACTAACTTCTACAGATGTACTGAAGAAATCAGCATTTCGGGATGCATCGCTACTTGGTTTGGGAATAGTTCTACCTGAAGCAGCGAGAAATTGCAGAGAGTTGTGGATGCCACCTAGGACATCACGCAGACCAGATTCCCCACCATACACAGTTGGAAAGGGTGCAGAGAAGATTGATGAAGATGTTAGCTGGACTCGAGGGTCTCCGCTTTAGGGAGAATCTGAACAGGCTAGGACTCTTTTCCTCAGAGCGCAGGAGGATGAGGGGTGATTTTATAGAGGTGTACAAAATCATGAGAGGAATAGATCGGGTAGATGCACAGAGTCCCGTGACCAGAGTAGTGGTATCGAGAACCAGAGGACATAGGTTTAAAGTGAGGGGGAAAGATTTAATAGGGGAACTTTTTCAAACAATGGGTGGTAGATGTTTGAAATGAGCTGCCAGAGGAGGTAGTTGATCCAGGTACTATTGCAACATTTAAGAAACATTTAGACAGGTACATGGATAGGACAGGTTTAGAGGGATATGGGCCAAACACAAGCAGGTGCGACTAGTGCTGGTGAGGGCAAATTGGGCCGAACGGCCTGTTTCCACGCTGCAAGATTCTATGACTATGACACTTCATCTACGTTGCCACGCGATAACAGCCAACAAAATCTAGGACCTTTTCCACCCTGGTCATTCCCTCTTCTACCCGCTCCTATCAGGCGGAAGATACAGAAGCTTGAAAGTCCATAAAGCGAGACACAGGAACAGCTTCTTCCCCTGTCATATTTACCATACTTCTGGAAGATCCTGTCTTAAGCCAGAGTACAGTCCCAATTCTCCAACTTAACTCATGGCGGACATTGGACTTTTTCTATGGAACTGTTATGCTCCATTGCTGGGAACTATATTCTGCACTCTGGTATTTTCTCTTCGCTCTTACTGTTGTATTTGTTTGATTGTATTCATGTATAGTTTTACCTGATTTGTTTACATGGAACACAAACACAAGATTTTCACTGCATCTCAGTACACATAACAATAATGAACCACTACCAAATTCCAATTCTGTTTATCCTTGTGATATAGGTGAAGGCTATTTCAGCCCACTGTCTACGCCAGCATAGAGAGCGACCTTATTTCCCAATAATGTTCCCTGTAATCTATTCCTACCACTTTCCCATCAACTTTACCCAGATTCAGTCGCTCACCTGTATGCTCGGGGCAATTTACTGTGTCCTCTTAAACTACCAAACAGAACACAATCACCCTTGGTAATGGTTTTGTATTCCCAAGGGTACTGAGATACAGTGAATAAAATTTGCTCAGCCCGCTATCCAAGCAAGTCATACCATTTATAAGTACAATCAACCCATAGACATGTATACCAGGTGTGCAAAGAGAAAACTAAACAGTGTTGAGTCTAGTGCTGGAGTTAAAGAAAAAGTGCAGATTTTTTTTAAATGTAAACGTTGCAAGAAGATGGATTGGGTGATCGGGACCACACCAATAGCTTATAAGAAAGAGTCTGTTAAATAGTCTGATAACAGCAGGAGAGAAGCTATTCCTGAAAGTCATACACACTTTCAAGATTTAGGATCTTCTGACTGATGGAACAGGTGAGAAGAGAGAATGACTGGGGAGGAAGTAGTCCTAGATTATGTTGGCTGCTTTCCTGAGGAAGTGTTGTATCGATGGAGTTGATGAGAGGGAGGCTGGTTTGTATGATGGACTGGGCTACATCACAACTTTCTGCAATTTATTGCAGTTTTGGGCAGAGCAGTTGCCAAACCAAGCTGTGATGCATTCTAATACGATGCTTTCTAGGATGCATCTGTAGAAATTGGTTAGAGTCATTGGAAACATTCCGGATTGTCTGTTTTATGGGACATGGAAAAAAATACGAGCAAATGGGTGTAATCCACACAAGGAGAACGCCACGTGGACAAACCAGGTTGAAACTAGATCGCTGGAGCTGTGAGGCTGCTCTACCAGCTGAGTCAAACAATAATTGGGGTTGATCTTCCAGATCATTGACAACAGACTTTGAAAATGTTGTCTTTTTCAGGAGACCAAAGTGACTTTATTTGCGAATATCTCTGTTCCAGGGAATGGTACGGAAAGAAATAGAGTCCCTTAATGAACAAATGGTTGACATCTGTAAAAGTGTGGATGAAGAAGAGGAAGATGTAAATAAACTGAAGGTAAGAAGATCCGTTTAAAGGTCCCACACCAAAGCAAAGTTGAGATGGGAAACCAAACAGTTAATGTAAAAACTAGTGTTGCGGTCCAATGTCATGTATGTGGGACATTGACACAATCTAGCACCAGGTCAATATTTATTTTTTGTGCCTTTCACTCCATTATAAATTTGATCTGTTGTAATATTTTGTTTTCTCCGATTCCATGCCAAAAATTACAATGATCATTTGCTCAAGGTTCCAGCATCCTTAGTTTCTTGTGCCTTCATTGAAAGGGCCGATGTTTTCTCCAACCACACAACATGAGAAGCATAGGAAAGGAGCTGGAGTCAGACAAGTGCTCCATCAAAACACAAATTGCTGGAGTAATGCAGTGGTTCAGGCAGCATCTCTGGAGGGAATGGATAAGCAATGTTTTGGGCTGTTTGTCCATTCCTTTCACAGATGCTCCTGAACCGATCAGTTCATAGAGTCATATAGCGTGGAAACAGGCCGTTTGGCCCAATTTCCACACACGAACCAACATGTCTCATCTACACTAGTACCACCAGCCTGTGTTTGACCCATATCCTTCTAAACCTGTCTGATCCATGTACCTGTCTAAATGTTTCATAAATGTTGCAATGGTGCCTGCCTCAGCAACCTCCTCAGGCAATTACTTCCATACACCTACCACCCGTTGCGTAAAAAAGTTACCCCTCATGTTCCTATTAAATCTTCCCCCTCTGCATGTATGTTCCCGTCCATATCTTTGCTATAAATGACGAACAGCAATGGGTCCAGCACCGAACCCCAAGGCACACCATTAGTCACAGGCCTCCAGTTTGAAAAGCAACCTTCCACCATCACCCTCTCCTTCCTTCCGTGAAGCCAATTCTCTATCCATTCAGCTTTCTTTCATTGGATCCCATGCAATGTATATTTCCTACAGCACTTTCCAGCATCTGCACTTCCGTGTTTCTCCATGTGCTCCATCAAGCCTGCCCGCTTTTCTAGTCATAACTTTTGACTTCTCTCTATTACATCAATCCATCGATGACTCACAAACCTTTGAGCAAACAAAAATCCTTCTCTTTCACCTTTGAGATAAAAGGAACTGCAGATGCTAGAATCTTAAACAAAACACAAAGTGCTGGAGGAGCTCAGGGATTCAGGCAGCATCAGTGGAGGGAATGGATAGGCGACTTTTCGGATCAGGACATTTCTTCAGGCTCATTCCTCAGATTTATTTCTTTGTTCCCTTCAGTTGGTAAAGCCATTGGCCAAATCTATACCTTCTGTTCTAGATTGTCCCAACCAGATGAAGCATCCTGTCAACAAGATAGACACAAAATGCTGGAGTAACACAGTGGGACAGGTAGCATCTCTAGTTAGAAGGAATGGGTGACGTTTCGGGGTCGAGACCTTTCTTCAGACTGAATCAGGGGAGATGCAGAGATAAGGAAATGTGTTTTGTGTCTATCTTTGGTTTAGCATCAGCAGTTCCTTCCTACAACATATCCTGTCAACAACTCAGAATCTTATTCACTTCCCATATAATACAACTCCTTTTAATGATGAGTCAAGTTAATGAACCTTTTCAACACTGCCTTCTGTAAACAAGGAGACTGAATCTGCACCACGGTGTCAAATCATCACCATCCTAGGACATGGGACATAGGAATAGGCCTTTTGGCCCACAATATCTGCCAAACATAATGACAGGACCAACTCTTATCTGCCTGCACATCATCCATATCCCACCATTCACTTGCCTACCCAACAACCTCTTAACTGCCACTAACGTATCTGCCTCAACCACCTCCCCTCCCCCCCTTACAACAGCACATTCCAAGCATTCACCACCCTTTGCGAAAATAAAAATACTTGCACTGCACATCTCTTTTAAACTTGTTCCTCTCACCTTAAATATGTTTCCTCCCACATTCCAAAGATGTGCAGGTTTGTAGGTTAAATGGCTTCTGTAAATTGTCCCCAGTGTGTGTGATAGAGCTAGTGTATGGGTGATCACTGGTCATCACAGACTTGATGGGGTAAAGACCCAGTTTCAACGCTGTATCTCTAAAATAAAAAGAAAGGTAAAGTCCAATTAAAGATAGTTCAAAGGTCTCCAATGAGGTAGATGGTTGGTCAGAACCGCTCTCTAGTTAGTGAGTGGATGGTTCAGTTGCCGGATAACAGCTGGAAGAAACTGTCCCTGAATCTGGAGGTGTGTGTTTTCAGTTTTAACCTAACATAATGTTCAGCTGTGGCATTGTGGAACAAAGGCCCTGTTCCTGTGCTGTACTGTTTTCTGTTCTATGTTCCACGGCCCATGCACTTCTCACCTTGCACTGGGTAAATGCACCTGTTGTTCATTCCATCAGAAAGAATCTGCGGCTCTGCAGAAGGACATTGAATCTAAGTTCAAAGAACTGCACCAGTTTTTGCACCAGGAAGAGAAAGAGCTGAAAACAAAACTGGAGCAAAAGGAAAATGCCATATTGCAACAAAAAGATGAAATTCTGAAGAAAATCTCCGAACAGCATGCATCACTTAAGCAAGCAATCTCAGACATGCAAGGAAAACTGTGTCTAGAAGATGCAGAATTTATGCAGGTATTGTCTATTGTTTACATGGGAAACATGATGCCATTACCATTCAGATTCTAAAACCCAATGTAGAGTAGAGAACTCCATCAGAACTTTGGCAGCACCAGTCCCAGAATGGGTGGCAAGGTGGCGCAGCGGTATAGTTGCCTCCTTACAGCACTTACAGCGCCAGAGACCTAGGTTCGATCCCGACTATGGGTGCTGTCTGTACTGAGTTTGTAAGTGCTCCCCGTGACCGCGTGGGTTATCTCCGAGGTCTTCGGTTTCCTCCCACGCTCCAAAGATGTGCAGGTTTGTAGGTTAATTGGCTTCGTAGAAATGTAAATTGTCCCTAGTGTGTGTAGGGTAGTGTTTATGTGCGAGGATCGCTGGTAGGCGATGACTCAGTGGTCGGAAGGGCCTATTTCCGCACTCTATCTCTAAACTTAAACCAATATAGCAGCTTTTCTAGACTCTTGGATCGTATTCATTAATACTCCAACACACTTCGAAACAAGAAATTGCTGATGCTGGTTTCCACAAGAGGATACAAAGTTTTAGAATAGCTCAGCAGGTCAAGCACCATTAACCATGCTGCTTGATCTGATGAGTTATAACAGCACTATGTACACTAATTAAGTCTGAGTCAGTCTAGAGGAGGTCCCGACCCAATTCATCATGTATCTGTCTCCCCTCTACAGATGCTGCATGATCTGCTGAATTCCTCAGACACATTGTGTTTTGCACTGTTTTAAATCATTGTTTATAGATGATATGTAGAATAACAATAAACATTCCCGTTAAATCGTTATCACCGACCCCACAGACAACAATGGACCATTGTGGGCTACACCTTTCCTTGCTCATCGTTGCTTTTTGCATATCTTTCATTCATTTCTTCTATGTACCTTCCACATCTCTCGTTTCCCTTTCCCCTGCCATTCAGTCTGAAGAAGGGTCTCGACCCAAAACCTATTCCTTCTCTCCAGAGATGCTGCCTCGCCCACTGAGTTACTCAGGATTTTTGTGTCTGTTCCAGTTAACCAGGTACCTTTAAACAGAGCACTAGAAGCAGAACGAGGCAAGTTTCAAGGAAGCATGGATGGGGAGTGGGGCTCGGGTGCGTTTTAAGGGAGACTAGTTAAGTCAAGTTGAGCTGATTGTCATATGAATATGTAGAGTGACGGACAGATACAACGAACATCTTGATTCCTGCACCATCACAAGCTTATAGACACAATCAGCACACAGAATCACGTCAGACCCAAGCTCTGCAAGCCAGTGAAAAGGAAAAGACTAGTTGGGCATTGAGTAGAAGTGTCGGGAAGACATGATGCAGATTTTTAGCACTTTGGTTAGACCTCATTTGGAGTACTGTGTGCAGTTCTGGACACCCCAATATAAGAAGTATGTAGAGGCCTTGGAGAGAATGCACTAGATGTTTACCAGAATGATGCCTGGATTACAGGGAATTAGTATCCGACGAGGATGGACAAACTTGAATAGTTTTCTCTGGAATGCCGGTTGAGGAGAGACCTGATGGAAGTAGATAAAGTCAAGAGAGCCAAAGGGTGGAGAGTCAGAAACCTTTCCTATGGTGGAAATGTGAAAGATTAGAGGGCATAGCTTTATTGTGAGGAGACAAAATGTAAAGGAGATGTGCAGGACAAGCGAGGGTGGTTGGTGCCTGGAATGCACGACCAGGGGTGGTGGTGGTGAATGCAGGTCCAATACTGGTGTTTATGGGCTTTTAGACAGGCACGTCATGGTCACATGCAGGCAGATGAGATTAGTCTATCTTGGCATCAAGTTTGGCACCGACATTGTGGGCCAAAGGGCCTGCTCCAGTATTGTGCTGTGCTGTTCTGTAAGTGTGGAAATTTAGCACCAGAATGCTAAAGGAAGAATGGCAACTAAGAGTAGGAAGGAACTGCAGATGCTAGTTTAAACCAAAGATAGTTTGACTTCTCTAACTTCAAGTAACCCTTGCTTTCCCTCTCTCTCCACCCCTCCCCCTTCCCAGAACGCCGACCAGTTTGATTTTCCCTGATTACATTTTATCTCTGTTTGCTTTGTTGTTACCATCTCCTAGCTAACAATGATCTATTCGACATTTTCCTTGATCACCCCCTTTGATGTCTTGTTCACACACCTTACACTTCCTTATCTCTGTATCTCCCCCTCCCCTGACTCAATCTGAAGAAGGGTCACGATCCGAAACATCACCCATTCCTTCTCTCCAGAGATGCTGCCTGTCCCACTGAGGTACACCAACATTTTGTGTCTATCAATGGTGACTAAGATCCTGGTGCGTTAAAATAAACAGGGAAATCAGCACGTGATGTGGCAAATTGGATGCATCAGGATTTCCAATTAGTCAGAACGTGAAATAATAGAGGTTTACTGCACCAAAGAACCATTTCCTCATAGATCTGTGAACTTCAATTTTAACAGTCGGTTTTTCTGTTAATAGACCATAGAACCTGGGACATAGCACAGGAACAGACCTTTCAACCCACAATCTCACAGCTGAATATGATTCCAAGCTAAACTAATCTCTTCAGTCCGTACATGATCCATATCCCTCCATGCCCTGCATATCCATGTGCCTATCTAAACGCCACTTAGATGCTGCTATTTTATCAACGTGCACCACCACCTATGGCAGCCTGGTGGCGCAGCGGTAGCACGACTGCCTCACAGCGCCAGAGACCCGGGTTCCATCCTGAAGACGGGTGCTGTCTGTACGGACTTTGTACATTCTCCCGTCACCTGCGTGGGTTTCCCCGAGATCTTCAGTTTCCTCACGCACAGTTTGTAGGTTAATTGGCTTGGTAAAATTATAAATTGTTCCTAGTGTGTGTAGGGAGTGTTAATGTGCAGGGATCGGTGATCGGTGTAGACTCGGTGGGCTGAAGGGCCTGTTTCCGCATTGTATCTCTAAACTAAACTAATAAACCACCTCTGGCTGTGCGTTCAAGGTACCCACCACCCTCTGTGTAAAAATAAAAATTGTGCCCCCTTCACACTAGGCAAGCTGTGGTTGACAAGCAAATGCAGAAAATCAAAAATAGAAACCTAAAATATTGCTGATATTTAGCAGGTCCACAACAGTGAAGAAAGAAACAGAGTTAACATTATTAACCTGAACATTGGCTTGGTATCAGTGTAAATGGTCTCCAGTAGGATAGTGTTAATGTGCGGGGATCGCTGGTTGGTGCGGACTCAGTGGGCTGAAGGTCCTGTTTCCGCGCTGTATCTCTAAACCGAGGAGCCCGAGGTCGTGGTACATATAGGTACCAATGACATAGGTAAAAAAAGAGAAGAGGTCCTGAAAGGAGAATTTAGGGAGTTAGGAGGGGAGTTAAAGAGAAGGACAGCAAAGGTACCAATCTCGGGATTACTGCCTGTGCCACGCGACAGTGAGAGTAGGAATGGAGCGAGGTGGAGGATAAATGCGTGGCTGAAGGACTGGTGCAGAAGGCAGGGATTCAAATTTCTGGATCCTTGGGACCTCTTTTGTGGAAGGTTCGACCTGTACAAAAAGGATGGTTTGCACTTGAACCTGAGGGGGACCGATATCCTGGCGGGGAGATCTGCAAAGGCTACTGAGGAGACTTTAAACTAGAATGGTTGGGGGGAGGGACTCAAATAGAGAATGCTATTAGACAGTGTGTGAGGCAGGAGGCAGAGAAGGAAAGCACTCAGACCCAACATGTAGGGGGGAAAGAAGAAAACAATAATAAACAGAGAATAAGAGGTGGTGGGGTTCTTAAATGGGTGAGCAGAGAAACAGAGGGGTGTAAAATGCGGGCGGAAGCAATAGGTAGCAAAGTGAAAAGTAAAAGTGGCAGGCAGACAAATCCAGGGCACAAATCAAAAAGAGCCACTTTTCAACATAATTGTATAAGGGGTAAGAGCGTTGTAAAAACAAGCCTGAAGGCTTTGTGTCTCAATGCAAGGAGCATTCGCAATAAGGTGGATGAGTTGAACGTGCAGATAGCAATTAATGATTATGATATAGTTGGGATCACGGAGACATGGCTCCAGGGTGACCAAGGCTGGGAGCTGAACATCCAGGGATATTCAATATTCAGGAGGGATAGAGAGAAAGGAAAAGGAGGTGGGGTAGCGTTGCTGGTTAGAGAGGAGATTAACGCAGTGGAAAGGAAGGACATTAGCTTGGAGGATGTGGAATCGGTATGGGTAGAGCTGCGAAACACTAAGGGGCAGAAAACGCTGGTGGGTGTTGTGTACAGGCCACCTAGCAGTAGTAGTGAAGTTGGGGATGGCATCAAACAGGAAATTAGAAATGCGTGCAACAAAGGCAAAACAGTTATAATGGGTGACTTCAATCTACATATAGATTGGGTGAATCAAATTGGCAGGGGTGCTGAGGAAGAGGATTTCTTGGAATGTATGCGGGATAGTTATCTAAACCAACATGTAGAGGAACCAACGAGAGAGCAGGCTATTCTAGACTGGGTATTGAGTAATGAGGAAGGGTTAGTTAGCAGTCTTGTTGTGCGTGCCCCCTTGGGCAAGAGTGACCATAATATGGTTGAGTTCTTCATTAGGATGGAGAGTGACATTGTTAATTCAGAAACAACGGTTCTGAACTTAAAGAAAGGTAACTTTGAGGGTATGGGACGTGAATTGGCCAAGATTGACTGGCAATTAGTTCTAAAAGGGTTGACGGTGGATATGCAATGGAAGGCATTTAAAGACTGCATGGATGAACTACAAAAATTGTTCATCCCAGTTTGGCAAAAGAATAAATCAGGGAAGGTAGTGCATCCGTGGATAACAATGGAAATCAGGGATAGTATCAAAGCAAAAGATGATGCGTACAAATTAGCCAGAAAAAGCAGCATACCAGAGGACTGGGAGATATTCAGAGACCAGCAGAGGAGGACAAAGGGCTTAATTAGGAAAGGGAAAACAGATTATGAAAGGAAACTGGCAGGGAACATAAAAACTGACTGCAAAAGTTTTTATAGATATGTGAAGAGAAAGAGATTAGTTAAAACAAATGTAGGTCCCTTGCAGTCAGAAACAGGTGAATTGATCATGGGGAACAAGGATATGGCGGACCAATTGAATAACTACTTTGGTTCCGTCTTCACTAAGGAAGACATAAATAATCTGCCGGAAATAGCAGGGGGCCGCGGGTCAAAGGAGATGGAGGAACTGAGTGAAATCCAGGTTAGTCGGGAAGTGGTGTTGGGTAAATTGAATGGATTAAAGGCCGATAAATCACCAGGGCCAGATAGGCTGCATCCCAGAGTACTTAAGGAAGTAGCTCCAGAAATAGTGGATGCGTTAGTGATAATTTTTCAAAACTCTTTAGATTCTGGAGTAGTTCCTGAGGATTGGAGGGTAGCAAACGTAACCCCACTTTTTAAGAAGGGAGGGAGAGAGAAAACGGGGAATTACAGACCAGTTAGTCTAACATCGGTAGTGGGGAAACTGCTAGAGTCAGTTATTAAAGATGCGATAGCAGCACATTTGGAAAGTGGTGAAATCATTGGACAAAGTCAGCATGGATTTACGAAAGGTAAATCGTGTCTGACGAATCTTATAGAATTTTTCGAGGATGTAACTAGTAGAGTGGATAGGGGAGAACCAGTGGATGTGTTGTATCTGGACTTTCAGAAGGCTTTTGACAAGGTACCACATAAGAGATTAGGATACAAACTTAAATCACACGGTATTGGGGGTTCAGTATTGATGTGGATAGAGAACTGGCTGGCAAAGAGGAAGCAAAAAGCAGTCTGAAGAAGGGTTTCGGCCCGAAACGTTACCTATTTCCTTCGCTCCATAGATGCTGCTGCACCCGCTGAGTTTCTCCAGCATTTTTGTGTACCTTCGATTTTCCAGCATCTGCAGTTCCTTCTTTAACAAAGAGTAGGAGTAAACGGGTCCTTTTCACAATGGCAGGCAGTGACTAGTGGGGTACCGCAAGGCTCAGTGCTGGGACCCCAGCTATTTACAATTTATATTAATGATCTGGACGAGGGAATTGAAAGCAACATCTCCAAGTTTGCGGATGACACTAAGCTGGGGGGCAGTGTTAGCTGTGAGGAGGATGCTAGGAAACTGCAAGGTGACTTGGATAGGCTGGGTGAGTGGGCAAATGTTTGGCAGATGCAGTATAATGTGGATAAATGTGAGGTTATCCACTTTGGTGGCAAAAACGGGAAGGCAGACTATTATCTAAATGGTGGCCGATTAGGAAATGGGGAGATGCAGCGAGACCTGGGTGTCATGGTACACCAGTCATTGAAAGTAGGCATGCAGGTGCAGCAGGCAGTGAAGAAAGCGAATGTTATGTTGGCCTTCATAGTAAGAGGATTTGAGTATAGGAGGAGGGAGGTTCTACTGCAGTTGTACAGGGTCTTGGTGAGACCACACCTGGAGTATTGCGTACAGTTTTGGTCTACAAATCTGAGGAAGGACATTATAGCCATAGAGGGAGTGCAGAGAAGGTTCACCAGACTGATTCCTGGGATGTCAGGACTTTCATATAAAGAAAGACTGGATAGACTTGGCTTATACTCGCTAGAATTTAGGAGATTGAGAGGGGATCTTATAGAAACGTACAAAATTCTTATGGGGTTGGACAGGCTGGATGCAGGAAGATTGTTCCCGATGTTGGGGAAGTCCAGGACAAGGGGTCACAGCTTAAGGATAAGGGGGAAATCCTTTAAGACCGAGATGAGGAAAAACTTTTTCACACAGAGAGTGGTGAATCTCTGGAACTCTCTGCCACAGAGGGTAGTTGAGGCCAGTTCATTGGCTATATTTAAGAGGGAGTTAGATGTGGCCCTTGTGGCTAAGGGGATCAGGGGGTATGGAGAGAAGGCAGGTACGGGATACTGAGTTGGATGATCAGCCATGATCATATTGAATGGCGGTGCAGGCTCGAAGGGCCGAATGGCCTACTCCTGCACCTATTTTCTATGTATCTATGTATCTATGTAAACAAAACTAAACTACACATTAACTCTGCGTTGCTCTTGCCACCGATGCTGCCTGACCAGATGTGCTTGTCCATTTTCCTTAAGCTGTTTGAGCTTGGGCATTATCTGTGCAGAGTTTGCATGTTCTCCCTGTGACCACGTGGGTTTTCTCCGGGTGTTCCTGTTTCCTCCCACAACCCAAAGTTGTGGGGGTTTGTAGGTTTACTGGTTTCTGTAAAATTGCCAATAGTGTGTAGGGAGTGGATGGGAAAGTGGAGTAACTTAAAACTGATGCAAATGGGTGATCGATGATCAGGATGGGCTTTGTGAGGCAATGGGCCTATTTCCGTGTTGTATACCTAAACTAAACTAAACCCATCTATGCAATGTATCAACAGGCTTCTGATGAGAGAGCTACTGTTGAATTTCGCATTATGAGTTCGGTATTGAATGTATTCTGTGTCCTCATCTTGTGACTCAGTGGAAAGTCAAAACGCAGTTTTTACTCAATAAAATTGGAAATGCATTTTTGCCATTGTTTAAGTTTCCGACAGATCTTTGGAATGCAATGTTGTAATAAAAGGCAGCACCGTGGTGCAGCGATAGAGTTGCTGCCTTACAGCACCAGAAACCCGGGTTTGATCCTGACTACGGGTACTGTCTGTATGGAGTTTGTACATTTTCCCCGTGACCTCTGTGGGTTTTCTCAGAGATCTTCGGTTTCCTCACACACTCCAAAGACGTACAATTTTGTAGATAATTGGCGGTTTAAATGTAAATTGTGCCTAGTGTGTGCAGGATAATGTTAATGTGCGGGGATCGCAGGCTCGGTGGGTCGAAGGGCCTGTTTCTGTGCTGTATCTCTACAACTAAAAACTAAAACTAAAACAATCTTCTTCTCTCTTTCAGGATATTAAAAATATTCTTGGCCGGTAAGTGCTTTATTGTCCATATTTGACTAACAATTATATATTCTGCAATGCAACTCATTCCACCTGTAGTCTTTGCATTGTTGGATACGGATGGTCTGCAAAGTGACTGATTAATTGCTTCATTGGATCAAAAAACATTCGGGGCTGGAAATCCAGAACATAAAGAGGAGACACACAGAAATGCAGATGCTGAAATCTTGAGCAAAACACAGGATGGTGGAGGAACTCAGCGGCATCTGTACAGGGAATGGACAGGTGACATTTCGGGTCAGGACCCTTCTTCATAGTGATTGTAGTAGCAGGGAGAAAGCTGAGAAGGAGTAGTGTGTGGGACAAAGCCTGGCGAGTGATAGGTAGATACAGTTGGGGTGGGGGGTTGATTGGCAGTGGAATAAGTGACACAGGCTCAAGATAAAAAGGCAACAAACATGTGTCAGATAAGAAGGGAAGATGGGTGAAATGCAAAGCAAAAGGGAGGGATCTAGATGGAAGAACAGGCATTTCAGCCCACAATGTCTATGCCATACATGATGCCAAGACAAACCCTTACCTGCTTCCACATAATCCATATCCCTCCATTTCCTGTGTATCTAAAAGTCTCTTCAATACCACCACCGTATCTGCGACCACCACCGCCCCTGGCAGCATTTTCCAGGCACTCACCGCCCTCTGTGTGTGTAAAAAAAAACTTGTCCCGCGGATCTCTTTTACACTTTGCCCCTCTCACCTTAAAACTGGCCTCCAGTATTTGATACTTACATCCTGGGAAAAGGGTTCTCACTGTCTAACATATCTATGCTCCTCATAATTTTATATAATTCTATTAGGTCTCCCCTTAACCTCTGATGTTCCAGAGAAAATAATCCAAGTCTGTCAAACATCTTGGCTATAGCCAATACCACCTAATCCAGGTATCATTCCGATAAACCTTTCCAAAGCCTCCATATCCTCTGGGTAAAGGGATGAGCAGAACTGCATGCAATACTCCATATGCGGCCTAACGAATGTCTAATAAACCTGCATCATGACTTCACGACTGGAATTTATTTTGCACTAAACATTATTCCTATTATCATTTATCTACACTGTGGATGGCTCGATTGTAATCTATTGTTTTTCTGCTGACTACTTAGCATGCAAGAAAAGCTTTTCATTGAACTTCAGTACATGTGACAATGTACTAAATGCAATGACTCATGCACAATGATTTGATCAATGAAAACAAGCATATAACATGCATTGTTTACCACTCTATCCACTTGTGTTGCCAAGAATAGGGGGAGAAATGGGATGTACTAGGTTGGGTGCGAAGAAGAGAGAGGCAGTAGGGAGGGTAATTACCTACGATTGGAAAATTCAATTGGAGAAACAAGAACTGCTCAGAGAACTCAACAGATCAAGCAGTATCCAAAGATGGGGAAACAGGGACAACATTTCAGGTCAATAACCCTTCATCAATACTGGGAAAGACTGGGAAAACGCTGCTTCTCTCTCCTATCCTGCCCGTTACCTGGGAAGCCCCCGAGGCTCCAGTCCTTCTAATCAATGTAACCAAAGCACTGTTATTGTACATCTTTTCCACACCTTCGACAAATTCTTCACACTTAATTCCTCTAACACACACAGTTCAGAAGGAATATCCATTACCCATGGAGAAGGTTAATATCTAGTGGCTGTGAAGCAATGGATAATAAAAACCAATGTCTCATGTGCAAGGGATGAGATATGATACAATACGATAGAACTTTACTCATCCCAGGAGGGAAATTGGTCGGCCAACAGTCATAAAACACAAGATACATGAAACATGAAATTAAAGTGACGAGTGGAAAGTCCAGGATTTGGGATGCAGTATAGTATAGTATAGTATAGTATTTTAATGACGACACAGCCAAGCTGGTGGAATTTGGGGTTGTCCTTGCAGAATACTATAGGGAGTACAATACTATCAGAAGTGCTGCTTTTTGGTTGAGGTCTCCATTTCCTCTCTGAGGTAGTCCTTGCAGAATACTATAAAAAAAACAACTGACAATTCTTCCTTGATATACTGTGGTCAATAACTATCCCCAATCAACGCATAGAATAACTTGATTTATATATTTCTCATATATGTTGTTCATATTTCCCTATGACCTCTTGGATAGTAGTGTGTGAACAGTCAGAAGTTGCGGGCAGTGCTGATACGTATATAAAGTGAGATCATAGATAGGGTGTATCATTCTACTTTTACATCTCAGCGATACTTTTTATTTCCAACACAGGTGTGAAAACATGCAGTTCCAGAGGCCCGCTAGAGTTTCCATTGACCTCAGTCAAGATGATATCAGCGGCCCCTTTCAGTTCGACCTGTGGAAACGGATGCTGAAGCTAATTAATCCAGGTAAATTTATCTTCCGGTAGAGTCGAGGAATTATGGTGTTTGAAATATGGAAGAGATGTTGATAGAGGTATGAGAAAAATTGACACATTTGGTCGAGTCTGAAGAAAAGGTTGGTCCTGAAATGTCACCTATTCCTTTTATCCAGAGATGCTGGCTGAGCCGTTGAGTTACTCCAACATCTTGTGTCTCTTCAGTGTAAATTACCACCTGCAGGTCCTTCCTACACATTTGGGCCGGGCCAGCCCACGGGTTCAATAAGCAAGTTTGGTATTCCGAAAAACGTAAGGAATCATGCGATTTGTCAAAGGTCACTCGCGATAAACATTCTCAGCAGCTGTGCTGCTGCATCAATATAGACCTGTGTTTCATCTGTAGTCAGGATTGAACCCATGTCTCCGGCACTGCAAGTGCTGTTGAATTGCTACTGGACAGTCCCCGTCCCCTGTCGAGTGTCCCATCCCTGTCTGGCGGCGGCCAGAGATGTCCGGGGTGACCCAGGACTGACGGGACACCGGCCTGAAGCAGTGGTGGCCCAGGCTTACAGCCAGCGCGGAGAACAAGCGCTAACTCCACTGCTCCGGGCTGGTGTCTCGTCAGTCCAGGGCTGTCGGTTAACCCGACGGGATGGGCAGAGTTGAGCTGCAGTTAGTGCTTCTTCCTTGCGCTGGATGTAAGCCTGGGCCACCACTGCTCCGGGCCGGTGTCCCATCAGTCCAGAGACACAGCGGACATCTCCGGCTGCCCCGGACATGGATGGGACACTTGGGAGGGGCAGGGACGGTCCAATAGCAATTCAACAGCGCCTGCAGCGTCGGAGACACGGGTTTGATCCTGACTGCGGATGAAATGCAGGTCTGTATTCATGAAGCAGCACAGCTGCCGAGAATGTTTATCGCGAGTGACCTACGACCTGGACATGCGCAGTCGGAATACCGAACTCGCTTATAACGATACATCAGATATGTAACACGGCTGGTAATCATGGGGCCTGAACTAACGTGTTTAAAGATCTGAGTTCAGTACAGTACAGGAGCAGACCCTTCAGCCCACAATGTCCATGCTGACAATGAAGCCAAGATAAACTAATCTCTTCTGCCTGAAACTTATACCCCCATTCTCTGCCTATCCATGTGCCTCTCTCAAAGCCTCTTAAATCCCACTATTGTGTCTGCCTCCACATCTCCCTCAGCAACATGTTCCAGGCATCCTCTTGTTAAAAACAACTTGCCCGTAGATATTTTTAAACTTCATCCCCCTCACCATAAACCCACGTCCTGTGGTCCTCCACATTTTCATCCTGGGGAAAGAAGGTTATGAATGTCTACCCTCTCTCTGCCTTCCATCATTTTCAGCATTGCTACCAGCTTCAAATCACACTATGGAAACTGTGTAATTTAAATTCAGTTCATTATTTGGAATTTAGCAACAACTGGCCTCCATTAAGATGACCACAAAAAATACAGATTGTGCTAAAATCTCTTCAGGTTTGTTGATGCCCCTCATCACAGTAGATCTGCCATCCTTATCCAGCTTTCGTGACGCCAGACTGACTACTGTGGTTCAAATGAGAAAGTGCTACAGCAACTCAGTGGGTCAGCGGCAGCTGTGGAGGAAACGGACAGGTGACGTTTCTGGTCAGGACCCTTCTTCAGACTCATTCAGACTGATTCAACCAGTCTGTAGAAGTTTCTCAACCTGAAACATCACCCATCCATTCCCTTCACAAATGTTGCCTCATCTGCTCAGTTCCTCCAGTACTCTGTGCTCAGGTCAACATTCCACCATCTGTTGTTCCTTGTCTGGATGGTTCCTAAATGCTGTGTGATATGCTCTAGTAAGGGCAGTAAATGCTGGCCTTAACATCAATGCCGGAGTAGGTGAAATCTGCGATGCGGACATTAACACTGTCGCAGCTGGTAAGGCAGATGCCTCACAGCACCAGAGATCCAGGTTCAACCCTGTCCTCGGCTGCTGTCTGTGTGGAGTTTGCACATTCTCCCTGTGACCACATGAGTTTCCTCCATCTGCGCTGGTTTCCTCCACATCCCAAAGACGTGCAGGTTTGTCGGCTCGTTGAGCTGTGCAAATTGCCGTTAGTTTGTAGGGAGTGGATGAGAAAGTGGGATAACTAGAATTAGTGTGAACGGGTGATCGATGGTCTGCATGGACACGGCAGGTCAAAGGTCAATTTCCATGCTGTATCTCTTTAACCTCTACGCTGTTGCAAGGTTATGTCAGTGAGTCAGTGAGTGAGCGATAGAGTCACATCAGCGCTCTCCCCAACCTCCAAGTGTTGTGCCTCAAGGGAGGGAAGTGGGGAGAGAAGGCAGGCGGGAATGTCTGATAAATAATGGCTATTCCTGATAGTATAGAAGATATATACATCTATATAGTTTAGGATTAGAAAGGGTACACAGTCAGCACTTTTAGCTGAGTGGAAATATCAAAGAGTTTGAAAGTATCTGTAGTGACCCCCCTCCCCCACCCTCTTCACCTATATCCACCTATCACCTGGGCTGCATGGTGGCGCAGCGGTTGAGTTGCTGCCTTACAGCTCCAGAGTCCCGGGTTCGATCCTGACTATGGGTGCTGTCTGTATATAGTTTGTACATTCTCCTGTGACCACGTGGAGTTTTCTGCGGGTGCTCCGGTTTCCAACCACATTACAAAGACGTGCAGGTTTGTAGCTTAATTGTATTGTGTAAATTGTCCCTAGTGTGTAGGATGGAACTAGTACGGGTGACCAGTGGTTGGCGTGGACTCGTTGAGCCGAAGGGCCTGTTTCCACGATGTATCTCTAAAATAGACTAAACTAAATCACTTGCTAGGCTCTGTGCCATTCCACCTCCCTCTTCCAGCCAGCGGGCATAACTGAATGGTGAGATGGGCAACATTTAAAGGTGATGCGTGGGTCAAATATTTTACACGGAGGGTGGTGGGTACCTGGAATCTGCTGCCAGCGGTGGTGGAGACAGATGTGACAGTGGTGTTTTGGATGTGCACATGGATATGTAGGGATATGGATAACATGTAGGCGGAGAATCTTAGTTTAACTTGGCATCATGTTCAGCATGAATACGGTAGACAGTTCTTGTGCTGTATTGCTATATGTTCTAAATGATACATGTTCGGGCGGGACGGTGGCGCAGTGGTAGAGATGCTGCCTTACAGTGCTTGCAGCACCACAGACCCGGGTTCTATCCCGACTACGGGTGCTGTCTGTACGGAGTTTGTACGTTCTTCCCGTTACCGCGTGGGTTTTCTCCGAGATCTTCTGTTTCCTTCCACACTCCAAAGATGTACAGGTTTGTAGGTTAATTGGCTTTGTGTATGTGTAAAATTATTCCAGTGTGTGTAGGATAGTGTTAATGTGCGGGGATCACTGGTCAACGCGGACTCGGTGGGCTGAAGGGCCTGTTTCAGCGCCATATCTCCAAACTAAACTAAACTTAAGAGAAACAGGTAATGTTTCAGATCTGCGGCCTATGTTCAGAACTGAGCAAAAAGGAAACATTTTCCACTTTTATTTTAGATATCCAGCACCTGCAGTTTCCTGTTATATTTTCATTTACTGTGCATGATTGTATATTAACCAACCACTGAATGTGTCAACATGTTTGATTGGCAAATCACGTGGATTCACCATGCAGACTTTTTTCTCCTCTTCAGTCCCAATCAAACTGAAGCTGAATCCGGACACTGCGCATCCGAGACTCATCCTGTCCAGTGACCTGACAGCCATCAGACTTGGTGCTAAACAGAAGGTCCCTGACAAACCAGAGCGATTTGTGCAGTGGCACGGTGTCCTGGCATCTCAGGGCTTCAATACTGGGAGCCACTACTGGAGGTCGAGGTCGGAAGGAACACCATGTGGAGTGTGGGAGTGGTAAAAGCATCAGTACTGAGGAAAGCAGAGTTCACACCGGAACCAAAATCCGGTGCCTGGGTATTGTGGCGTCTGGGAGAGGAATATACCACTATGTCTTCACCACGTACTGCCCTCCCTGTTCCAGTCAAACCCCAGAGATTGGGCATCTACCTGAACTATGAGGCTGGCCAGGTGACACTGTACAATGCCGATGACATGTCACATCTGTACACTTTCAGGGACAAATTCACTGAGAAACTCTATCCTTTCTTCTTAACGGGTTGCAACATTGATTCATTGCAAATAGTCCACTTGCATATATAGGTTTATTTGGTGAACGTGCGGCCAACCTTTATGGGGAGACACTTGAAACGGCCCTACTTCCAGGAGTTATCAATGTTAACCACTGATAAGTGTCGTTCCAACACTGTCTCTACCTGTAAACTGCTATTAAGTGTTTAACTGTGGCGGCTCCCAAGGTCGGGCCATCCTAACTGTCGAACCCCTCGGCACAGGAGTGGTTCAGTCCGGAGGTGGCCTTAACCAGAGGGTTAAAGGCCGGGGTTTTGGATGCCATCTTCCTCTCGAGTGGACTTCCCTACAACCGGGAGGAACACAAATAAAGGTGCCTCTCGAAATACCTGACTCCTCTCTTTCGTTTCGAGTCCTACGCACCACATTGGTGACCCCGACGCTCCATTGTTGTCATGATGGAGAAAGCAGAAAGCCCTTCCACCTCACAGGCCGGCCCGGCCCTGTCTCTGGATGCGGTCTCTGTAAAATTGCCCACCTTCTGGACCACCCGGCCGCACATCTGGTTTCAGCATGCGGAGGCCCAATTCAACACGCGGGGCATCACAGTAGATGCCACCCGCTTCTATTACCTGGTGGGGGCCCTCGACCAGGACACGGTTGAAGGGGTCACGGACTTCCTCGCAGCCCCCCCGGCCACCGATAAATACCTCGGCCTTAAGGAGCTCGTGCTCCAGGTTTATGGGCTCAGCAGGATGGAGCGTGCTGCCAGGCTCCTTCATATGGAGGACGTAGGCGACCGACGGCGATCAAGCCTCCTAACAGAGATGGTTGCGCTCCTGGATGGGCACATGCCGTGCCTAATGTTTGAATATACATACCTCCATCTGCTGCCGGCCTACATCCGTCTTCAGCTCACAGACGCCTCCTTCGCCGACATCAGGGCCCTCGGGAGGCGCGCCGATGCGCTGTGGATGGCGCGCCCTGATGACGTCAACGCGCTGGCCGTCAGCAGACACTGGGACGGGCTGAGGACGACGCGCCCTGATGCCGTCAACGCGCTGGCCGTCGGCAGGCGCACCGATGACGTCACCCCGGCAGCTCCCGATTTCCTCCGGTGGGGCGGGGGAGCTGTGGAAGGAGTGACAGCTCCAGCCCGACGGCCCATAAGATCGCCCCCCGCGGCCGTGTCGGGGACGGCACCTGAAGTCCAGCGGCAGCAAGCTGCAAGTGCCACCAACAGGAGCCAGCAAGCTCCAAGTACCACCAACATAAGGCACTTGTGCTACTACCATCAGCGCTGGGGTGCTGCAGCATGACAATGCTGCCAGCCGTACACGATCCCGGGAAATGCCTGGGCCGGCTGCCAATAGATCCCACGGCGGCCGGCCAAATTCACCGCCTTTTCGCCTGGGATCGGCGCTCCGGGACCCGCTTCCTCGTTGATACTGGAGCGGAGCTCAGCGTCCTGCCCCCTTCGCTGGCCGACATTCGTTCCGGTAAGCGGAGGCCCGTCCTCACCGCGGCGAATGGCAGCCCCATCCGCGCGTATGGAGCGCGCATGGTCCCGATCGTGTTCGGCTCCTGCCATTTCTCGTGGCGGTTCACTATCGCTGATGTCTCCCAGCCGTTGCTCGGGGCCGACTTCCTCCGGGCGTATTCTCTCCTGGTGGACCTCAGGCGTCAGCGCTTGGTCAACGCCGCTACGATGGAGCCGGTCACGTTACGGTTGGATCAGATGGTGGGACGCCCCCTGTCATCCGTGGATTCCCGCTACGCTCGGATCTTGGCCGAGTGCCCGGATATCCTGACCCCACAGTTTCGGTCATCGACCCCCAGTCACAGAGTGGTACATTTATACAAACTACCGGCCCACCTATTCACGCACAAGCACGCCGACTGCCGCCAGATAAACTGCGTCTGGCACGGCAGGAATTCCGCATGATGGAGTCCTTGGGGACCGTCCGCCCTTCAAGCAGCCCATGGGAGTCCCCACTCCACATGGTCCCTAAGGCAAGCGGGGGCTGGCGACCTTGCGGGGATTACCGGTGGCTGAATGCCGCAAGAACCGCGGATTGATACCCTGTACCCCACATCCAGGACTTCACCGCCCATTTGGCTGGGGCTACAATATTTTCTAAAGTGGATCTGGTACTGGGTTATAACCAGATCCCGGTGCCCAAGACGGCAATCATCATGCCGTTCGGACTTTATGAGTTCACGCGGATGCCGTTCGGCCTCAAGAATGCTGCGCAGGCTTTTCAACGCTTAATGGACGGGTGTGTCGCGACCTCGAATTTGTCTGATTACCTAAACGACATCCTGGTGGCCAGCCGCTCGCAGCAGGAACACTGCGCCCACCTCCGGCAGCTCTGTCAGCGGCTCAGCGAGCATGGTTTGGCTATCAACCTCGCCAAGTTCCATTTTGGGGTAACTGTGATCGACTTCCTCGGCCACCGCGTGACGTCGCAAGGCGCTGTTCCCCTGCTGGACAGGGTCGACGCCATCCGTCGGTTTGCCCGCCCACCGCAGATGCGCGGCCTGCAGGAGTTTGCATTTTACCATCGTTTTGTGCCATCCGCGGCCCACATCATGCCGGCCGCTGTATTAACTCCTGCCGGGTGGGCAGCACAAGAACGTCGAATGGACCCACGAGGCAGTGGCAGCATTTGGCGGCGCAAAGGAGGCCCTTGCTCGGGCCGTATTGCAGGTGCACCCGCGGGAAGATGCCCCGACTGCTCTCACGGTGGATGCCTCGGAGTCGGCGGTTGGTGCCGTGCTGGAGCAACTGACGGACGGAGGTTGGCGGCCCCTGGCCTCTTCAGCCGGCACCTCAACCGGGCGGACCAAATACAGCGCGTTCGATCGCGAGCTCCTGGCTCTGTACCTGGCAGTGCGCCACTTCCGTTACTTCCTGGAGGGCCGCACGTTCACCGCCTACACAGACCACAAGCCGCTCACTTTCGCCCTGGCGAAGGTTTCCGACCCCTGGTCCGCACGACAGCAGTGGCAATTGGCATATATTTCGGAATATACCACATCCATCTGCTACGTCGAGGGGAAAGAGAACCGGGTGGCTGACACATTGTCCCGCCCCGCTATCGACGCCATGTTTGAGGTGGCACCCAGAATTGATTATTCTGCCCTGGCAGAGGCACAGCTCACGGACGGTGAGATGCCCGCCTATCGGACTGCCATCCTCCGGCCTCCGCCTCCGCCTCGAGGATGTCCCTCTCGGTCCTGGAGGAGCGATGATCCTGTGCGATGTATCGTCCGGTCAGCTGCGCCCCATCGTCCCTGCCGCCTGGCGCCAGAGGGTTTTCGAGGTGATCCACGGGCTGTCTCACCCATAAATCCGGGCGACAAGGGCACTAGTGGCCGCTCGTTTCATGTGGCACGGTCATGTGACACTGGGCTCGCACCTGCATTCCATGCACAGACGGCGAAGATCCAGCGCCATATCCGGGCGCCCCTCCAGGAGTTCGGTCTACCTCGCCGGCGATTCGACCACCTCTACGTGGACATTGTTACCACTCGGCTGGATTACTGCAATGCACTGTATGTGGGGGTTAGTGGGTCCTCCATCGCCCGTCTTCAGATGGTACAGAATGCAGCTGTACGTCTTTTAACTGGCACACGTAAACATGAGCACATTTCGCACATTTTAGCCTCACTCCACTGGTTGCCTATTCAGTTTAGGATCCATTTTAAAATTCTTTTATTTGCTTTTAAATCCTGAATGGTCTTGCCCCGCCCTACTTATCTGGGCTTCTACACCCGTATACACCCGCCCGCTCTCTCAGGTCAGATAATCAGCTGCTCCTGAGTGGGCCTAAAACTAAGCTGAAGCTCAGAGGGGACCGTGCCTTTGCTGTGTCGGCACCCAAATTATGGAACGATCTGCCTCTCCACATTAAACAGGCCTCTTCTCTGTCTGTTTTTAAATCACTTCTTAAAACCCATCTCTTCTCCGTGGCCTTTGATACCCAGTAAGATGTTGACTTTATTTACTTGATTTAATTTCTTTTTTGATTGCTTTTATTGCGTGGCTATTATTTTTACTCATGTTTTACGTCTTTTAATTTATTGTTGTATTTCATATGTAATTTTTGCGTCTCATGTGAGCTGTTATGTTATGTTCTTTATGTTGTCTGTTTATGATGTCTTGTTTAGTCTTCTGTACAGCACTTTGGTCAACATTGGTTGTTTTAAAGTGCTTAACAAATAAAGTTTGATTGGATTGGATTGGGATTGTGGGACCTCTCCCGCCGTCCCGGGGCATCACCCACCTCCTCACGATGGTCGTCTGCTTCACGCAGTGGCCGGAGGCCATACACTTGGCCGACATGTCAACAGCTACGTGCGCTCGTGCATTGTCCACGCACTGGATTGCTCGCTTTGGGGTGCCGGCGCACATCTCCTCGGACTGGGGGCCACAGTTCACCTCCGGGCTGTGGTCGGCCATGGCTCACTTGCTCGGGGTGCGGCTGCACCACACCCCGGCTTATCACCTGCAAGCTAACGCTCTGGTGGAGAGGTTCCACGGCAGCTCAAGGCAGCGCTGAAGGCAAGACTCTCCGGCCCGGACTGGATGGACGAGTTGCCGTGGGTGATGCTGGGCATTCGGATTGCTCCTAAAGATGACTTGGCCTCATCATCAGCAGAGCTCGTTTACGGTCGCCACTCACGGTGCCCGGGGAGTTCGTGCCGTCGGCGCCGGGGCAGCAGGGAACGCCCTCATCCACCTTAAAGCACCTTCGCGAGCGAGTTGGCAGGCTCGCACCCGTCCCAACATCCCGCCATGGAACATTTCGCTCGCATCTGCCATCAGCCCTCCGGGACTGCCCATATGTTTTCCTGCACCGTGATGCCCACCGGACACCACTCCAGAGGCCGTACAAGGGCCCGTTCCGGGTGCTGGAACACGGGCAGACGACCTTTGTGTTGGACATGGAGGCCGGCCAGAGGCCGTGTCAATTAACCGGTTAAAGCCGGCACACCTGGACATTGACCAGCCTGGTTGCCCAACCACGGCCTCGAGGTCGCCCCCCTTCACGGCTCCCTCCGCCTGTCACTCCACCTGTCCTCCCGCTGGTCCCTCGACCTGTCCCTCCACCTATGCCTCGCCAGCCCCACGAGCAGCTGACTTCCGCACGCGGGCCGGCCGGGTCGTGCGCCCGCCGGTGCGTTCGTGCCTCGGGTTCTGGGGGGGGGTCCTGTGGCGGCTCCCAAGGGTCGGGCCATCTTAACTGTCGAACCCCTCGGCACGGGAGTGGTTCAGTCCGGAGGCGGCCCTTAACCAGAGGGTTTAAAGGCCGGGGGTTTGGGTGCCATCTTCCTCTCGAGTGGACTTCCCTACAACCGGGAGGAACACAAATAAAGGTGCCTCTCGAAATACCTGGCTCCTCTCTTTCGTTTCGAGTCCTACGCACCACATAACTCAATTTTCGATATTTATACCCCTATCTGCTAAAATTCCTGAGTCAAACACCTCTATCACTTTCTTATGCATTAAAATTGCCCTCACTACCCATCTTTTTGGCCAATCAACACTGAGGTTACCCATCTTCTTTTGTGGCCAGAAGACCTCGGGTGACAGAGGAACTAAAGCAAATCCACATTAGGCAGGAAATGGTGTTGGGTAGACTGATGGGATTGAAGTCTGATAAATATCCTGGGCCTGATGGTCTGCACCCGGGTACTTAAGGAAGTGGCTCTAGAAATCATGGATACATTGGTGATCATTTTCCAATGTTCTATAGATTCAGGGTCAGTTCCTGTTGATTGGAGGGTAGCTAATGATAGCCCAGTTTTTTACAAAGGCGGGGGAGAGAGAAAACATGGAATTATAGACCAGTTAGCCTGACATCGGTGGTGGGGAAGATGTGTGGTCAATTATTCAAAATGAAATAGCGGCACATTTGGATAGCAATAACAGGATCGGTCCGAGTCAGCATGGAATTACTAAGGGGAAATCATGCGTGACTAATCTGGAAGTTTTTGAGGATGTAACTAGGAAAATGGACAAGGGGGAGACAATGGATGTAGTGTTCCCGAACTTTCAGAAAGCCTTTGATAAGGTCCTACATAGGAGATTAGTGGGGCACAATTAGAGCACATGGTAATGAGGGTAAGGTACTGACATGGATAGAAAATTGGTTGGCAGACAGGAAACAAAGAGTAGGGATTAACGGGTCCCTTTCAGAATGGCAGGCAGTGACTAGTGGGGTACTGCAAGGCTTGGTGCTGGGACCTCAGCTAGTTACAATATACCTCAACGATTTAGATGAAGGGATTAGCAAATTTGCAGATGACACAAAACTGGCTGGCAGTGTGAACTGTGAGGAGGATGCTATGCGGATGCAAGGTGACTTGGACAAGTTGGGTGAGTGGGCAGATGCATGACAGATGCAGATTAAAGTGGATAAATGTGGGGTTATCCACTTTGGAGGCAAGACCAGGAAAGCAGATTATTATCTGAATGTTGTCATGTTAGGAAATGGGAAGTACAATGTGATGTGGGTGATCATAAGTCACTGAAAGTAAGCATGCAGGTGCAGCAGGCAATGAAGAAACCTAATGGAATGTTGGCCTTCATAACAAGAGGAGTTGAGTATAGGAGAAAATAGGTCCTTCTACAGTTGTACAGGGCCCTAGTGATACCACACCTGGAGTATTGTGTGCAGTTTTGGTCTCCAAATTTGAGGAAGGACATGTTTGCTATTGCTATTGAGTGAGTGCAGTGTAGGTTCACGAGGTTAATTCCCGGGAAGGCGGGACAGTCATATGTTGAAGAATGGAGCAACTGGGCTTGTATACATTGGATTGAGAAGGATGAGAGGATATCTTATTGAAACATGTAAGATTATTAAGGGATTGGACATGCTAGAGGCAGGAACATGTTCCCGTTGTTGGGGGAGTCCAGAACCAGGGTCCACAGTTTAAGAATAAGGGATAGGCCATTTAGAACGGAGATGAGGAAAAACTTTTTGCACCCAGAGATTTGTGAATCTGGAATTCTCTGCCTCAGAAGGCAGTGGAGGCCATTTCTCTGGAAGCTTTCATGAAAGAGCTCCGGAAGTGGCGGCGCTGTTAATCGGCTGCGGCTCGCCTGCCAGTCCGTCTGTTTTTACTTTTTTCTGTTGTTTTTTTTGTCTTGTTTTGGTTAAGTTTTAGTTTGTTGGGTTGTGTTAGGGGGTGGAGAAACATGTTCTCTGTCTCTTCGGGGGAATGCGACTTTTTCGTGTTGTATCCCCCTTCCATGCCTCCGTCTGCGGTGAGGCCTAATGGCGGGGCTGGCGGCCTCCAACCTGCGACCGACGAGGCTCCGGAGGCAGAGCCAGCCAGGACTTACCAACGGGAGAGAGGAGGCTTGCTGTCCCCTCCCCTTGCTGTCCCCTCCCCTTCATCAGCCATCTGGTTGTCTCCTCCCTCCCCCAGCCCTCGGCTCCTCCTCCGCCTTTTTCCTTTTTCCTTTCTTCTCCCCACCCCCTATCAGTCTGAAGAAGGTTTCGGCCCGAAACGTTACCTATTTCCTTCGCTCCATAGATGCTGCTGCACCCGCTGAGTTTCTCGAGCATTTTTGTGTACCTTACCAATAATAATAATAATAATCATTTTATTTACTGGCGCCTTTCTAAAACCCAGGGACACCTTACAATGCATAGAATCACAACAAAACAAAAAACACATAATCGGAATAAATTAAATAAAAAACACCACAGTACACAAATCAAGGACAGAATTCAATTTCAAAAGCACCAAAAAGAAAATAAGAAACACAATTTGAGGAGCGAGCAGCGGCGACCAATTCGCGCCAGCGTCCATTCTCCCCTCCGACCGCCATCTTGTACACGGACTGACAGGACCAACGGGAGGCTGGCCGTCTTCGGGGCTGAGGCAGCGGTGGCCCGACTTGCTGGTGCGGCGTTCTGGCTTTCGGCGGCGGCCTGGAGTTGATGCAGCGGGGTCCGGAGCAGAGACTACGGGACCCGGAGCTGGGGCCGCGGCCTGGAGCTGGGGCGGCGGCCCGGAGCGGAGACTTCGGGACCCGGAGCTGGGGCGGCGGCCTGGAGCTGGGGCGGCGGCCCGAAGAGGGGACTGCGGGACCCGGAGCGGAGATTGCGGGACCCGGAGCTGGGGCGGCAGCCTGGAGCGGAGACTGCGGGACCCAGAGCTGGGACAGTGGTCTGGAGCGGAGACTGCGGGACCCGGAGCTGGGGCAGCGGCCTGGAGCTGGGGCGGCGGCCTGGAGCTGATGCTGTGGCGGGCCGTTTCGGAGCGGAGACGGCGTTCCGGCTTTCGGCGGCGGCGACATCACCACGGAGGTCCACTGGACTGGAGGGCGGCATCTTCGGCCTGGATCGATCGCCTCAGCGCAGAGGGAGAACAAGGAGGGAAGAGACGGAGACTAAGACTTTGCCTCCATCACAGTGAGGATGTGCTTGGTGAACTCACTGTTGTGGATGTTAAATTTGTGTTTATTGTATGTTTTGTTATTATTGGTTCTGTGTATGACTGCAGGCATCACAATTTCGTTCAGACCAAAAGGTCTGAATGACAATAAAGGAAATCTTGAATCTTGAATCTTGTAAAGATAGCGGAGTCAAGGGATATGGTGAGAAGGCAGGGTACTGATTGTGAATGATCAGCCATTATCACAGTGAATGGCGGTGCTGGTTCAAATGGTCGAATGGCCTACTCCTGCACCTATTGTCTATTGTTCCTATTTTGCTCAACTTAAAAATAAACAAAATTCTGGAATGCTGATAGAAGATCAGCAAATCTATAGGCTTCAAAGCCAATTATAAGAAGTTAACGTGAAGGAGACTTCACAGGCTAGTTAGGAGAAGGCTTTGAAGCCACTTATAAAAAGTTAATGTGAAGAAAATTAGTATAACTTCTGATATTGAAGTTACGATGTTCCTAAGTGTGTGTGTACGGGTGATCACAAGTCGGCATGAACTCTATGGGCCCAAGGGCCTGTTTCCATGCTGTATTATTCAATTCAATTCAATAAATCATCTGCAACTTAGTCTAGGTTTTGTCCCAATGAATCACTGGCGGCACAGTGGCGGAGCGGTAGTGTTGCTCCTTTACAGCGCCAGAGAGCCAAGTTCAATCCTGCCTACAGGTGCTGACTGTCTGGAGTTTGTACATTCTCCCTGTGACCCGCATGGGTGCTCCAGTTTCTTTCCACATCTCAATGACATGCAGGTTTGTAGGTTTATTGGCCTCTAAATTGTCCCTAGTGTGTAGGATAGAACTAGTGTATGGGTGATGGTGATCGGTATGGACTGTTTACAAGCTGTATCTCTAAACTAAACTAAACATCACATTTCTCCATATTTCATTTGTAAATTCAGACTTCATTCTGATAACCTGCCAAGGTCCTCTTTAAACTGGTTACAAAATCCTCCTCATAGTTTAGCATATGAATTTCAAAGGAAGGCTTTGAAATTTGACATGAGCAAATAAATGGACAAATGAATTGCTCCTTTATGTTTGCTCATCTTATCCAATTTGGTGACTGCAGTACAAAATTAACTGAGAATCTTGCCTAGTAACTATTTCATTTGTCATTCAAAAAACATATGTCTGCACGTGAATGAACAATACATCAATTGAACGTAAACTATGAACAGATTTATCAATAACTGCATAATATTAGTTGCATTCCTTGCTTTCAAGTTTGGTAACAATCGTTTTAGACATAGAAACATAGAAAATAGGTGCAGGAGAGGGCTATTTGGCCCTTTAAGCCTGCACTGACTTTCATTTTGATCATGGCTGATCATCCACAATCAGTAACCCGTGCCTGCCTTCTCCCCATATCCCTTGATTCCGCTAGCCCCTGGAGCTCTATCTAACTCTCTTTCAAATTTGTCCAGTGAATTGGCCTCTACTGCCTTCTGTGGTAGAGAATTCCACAAATCCATAACTCTCCGGGTGAAAAAGGTTTTTCTCAGCTCAGTTTTAAATGGCTTCCTCTTTATTCTTGGATTGTGGCTCGGTTCAGGACTCCCCCATCATTGGGAATTTTTTTCCTGTATCTAGCTGGTCCAATCCTTTTATAATTGTATACATTTCTATAATATCCCATCTCATCCTTCTAAATTCCAGTGAATACAAGCCCACTCTTTCCATATTTCCTCATATGACAGTCCCGCCATCCTGGGGATTAACCTCGTGAATCTACGCTGCACTTCTTCAATAGCAAGGATGTCCTTTCTCAAATTATGAGACGGAAACTGCACACAATACTCCAGATGTGGTCTCACCAGAGTCTGTACAACTGCAGAAGGACCTCTTCACTCCTATATTCAAATCATCTCATTATGAAGGCCAATGGAAGGCCATTATTGGCTTCCTTCACTGCCTGCTGTACCTGCATGTTTACTTGCGGTGAGTGGTGTACAATGATACCCAGGTCTCGTTGCACTTCCCTTTTTCCTAATCTGACACCATTGAGATAATAATCTGCCTCATTGATCTTGCCGCCAAAGTGGATAACTTCTCAATTATCTACATTATACTCCATCTGCCATACATCTGCGCACTCACTCAACCTGTCCAAGTCACCCTGCAACCTCCAAGCATCCTCTTCGCAGTTCACACTGCCACCCAGCTTCGTGTCATCTGCAAATTTGCTAGTGTTACTTTTAATATCATCATCTAAATCATTCATATATATTGTATAATACAATTAATTCAAAAGATATGCTTTAGAACTGCCTGTTCAATTTCACTTAATTTTAATAAATAATGGCTTGCAATAATTAGTTGTTTCTTCTTTACTATAATTTAACTATAAATAAAATTTATAAATAATCGATTCTTCACATCCATAACCAAAATGTTGATTTATTTCATTTATGTTACCGCGCAAATAAAGATCAACAAAACTGCAGGTTTTAAGCTAATTAAATAGTTGCTATGCATACCAGTTATTTATTTTTTATTTTTTGACAGAGCTCATATTTCTGTCCTTTTTTCAAAACTATAGTTCATGTGTGAAGATATTTCTCATGGCTTGCTGTTAAATTCAAAATCAGATGCTGATTACAGAATATACAAAATAGTGGACAACAATTTGTGCTGCTGCGCAGTGGTGCAGCTGGTGGAGCCTCTGCCTCACAGTGCCAGAGACCCAGGTTCAATCTTGACCTCGGGTGCTGACTGTGGAGGTTGCACATTCAGCCTGTGACTGTGTGGGTTTCCTCTGGTGCTCCGGTATCTTCAAATATTCTAAAGACATGCGGTTTGTATGTTAATAAAATTGTCCCTATTGTGTAGGGTATGGATGCGAAGGTGAGATAACATAGAAGTAGTGTAATTGATAGTTGGCATTGACACAGTGGGCTTCCATGCTGTATCTGTATAATCAATCAATTAACAGCCCACTTAGGTGAGCAGTGTGGTTGGTGAAAATCAAGGAGAATATTCCTTAAATATTACTTAAATTCATTAACTTTATTGTTGGTGAAAAACAAGGAGAATATTCATTAAATATTACTTCCACCGCCCTCTGAGGCAGAGAATTCCACAGACTCGCCACTCGCTTTGAGAAAAAGTGTTTCCTCGTCTCCGTTCTAAATGGCTTACTGCTTATTCTTGCCCCTGGTTCTGGACTCCCCAACATCGGGAACATGTTTCCTGCCTCTAGCGTGTCCAAGCCCTTAACAATCTTATATGTTTCAATGAGATATCCTCTCATCCTTCTAAACTCCAGAGTGTACAAGCCCAGCTGCTCCATTCTCTCAGCATATGACAGTCCCGCCATCCCGGGAATTAACCTAGTCAAGAGTCAAGACATTGTCATATGTCCCAGATAGGACAATGAAATTCTTACTTGCAGCAGCACAACAGAATATGTAAACATAGTACACTGTAAATCATATAATAAACAAGCGGAAAAAAAGTTCAGTGTGTGTAGTTACACACATGCTCACAAATACACATATATATATAGATCACATATATATACGCAGACATACGTACACACAAAAACAATGTTAATAGTGCAACAATAGCAATAATAGTCTCTGTAGTTCAGAGCTTATTTGAGGTTGTAGTACTTAATATCCGAATGGCTGTAGGGAAGAATCTGTTCCTGAATCTGGACGTTCAGGAACAGGCTCAGGCTCCTGTACCTGTACAGGCCCCTGTACCTTGTTCCCGATGGCTGGGGTGAAATGAGTGTGTGGCCACTAACTGCCACTAACACCAAGCTTGAAATAAGGCATTCTCTCTAGAACAAACTTTGGGCAAGATGGAGAAATTCCTGACAAATCCACCAGCTTCTTAGACCTCGTAGATACTACAACACAGCACAGGAACAGGCCCTTCGGCCTGCAATGTCTGTGCCGAACATGATGTCAGGGTAAACTTATCTCCTCTGTCTGCACATGATCCATACCCCTCCATGCCTTGCATATCCATGTGCCCATCTAAAAGCCTCGTAATCGCCACGATCATCTCTGCCTACACCATCACCAGATGAACCAGGTGGCGCCAGCAATTGCTGCCTCGCCAACAGCCTGCCTGTCCCTTCTTTGTTGTATGTATGTGTTAAATGTATGTTGTTAGTGTTTTTTAGTTTGCTTTATGTGTGTGTGTGTGTGTGTCGGGGGGGGGGGGACTTTTCCTAATCTCTTATCTCGACGGATATGCGATTTTTTCCCCGTATCGTATCTCCGTCTACACTGCGGCCTAACATCGAGGAGTTGGCGGCCTCTACTGGAGACCGACCTCGAGAGTTCCACCGCGGGTGCCTGCGGACTTTAACATCACGGAACTCGCGGTCCCTGGTTAGAAACCGACTTCGGCAACTCCAAGCAGCAGGAGATTCAACCGCCCCGACGCTGGAGCTTCATGGCTCAGGTGATTTTAGTGCATGTAGCACCTCTGGCCCTTCGATAAAGTTGGAGTGTGTAAGGTGAATGTTATATTTACAGGAGTTCTGAATGATAGCGTAACCAGGGGATGTGACACAGTGTCACATGTTCAGCCAGAGATTGCATTAATCAATAACTTAGAGTCACAGAGTGACATAGCGTGGAAACAGGCCCTTCAGCCAACTTGCCGGGCAACATGTCCCTGCTAAACTAGTTCCACCTGCCCGCATTTGGCCCTTGCAGCATTCGTGTTGATACTGAGTGCAGCACAGGAACAGGCCCTTCAGCCCAACAGGTAAACTCACAACTAATCCCATCAGCCTGCACATGGTCCATATCCCACTATTCTCTGCCTGTGTATGTCTCCGTGCAAGTGCCTCTGAAACCTTGTTTTTGTATCTGATTCCACCAGATTCCCAGGCACCTATTACTGTGTAAAAATTCATCTCACAAATCTCCTTTAAACTTCTCATATCCCAACTTAAAAGTAGGGCTCTATTATTCTGAAGAAAAAAGACCATACCATCTATCGTATCTAGACCTCTCATCATTTTATGTACTTCTATCAGATCTTGCCCCAGCCTCCAATGTCCCAGAGAAAACAATCCAAATTTGTCTAACCACGCCTTGTGATGCAAATGTCAAAAACTAGAAGGCACAGCTTAAAGGGGCACAATTGAAAGGAAATCTTCGGAGCAAAGTCGTTCTACACAGACAGCGACGGGTGTCTGGAATATGCTGCTCGGGGTAATGGTTGAGGCAGATAAGATAGAGGCATTTAAGAGGCTTTCGATACACACTTCGATATGCAGGGATTGCAGGGACATGGATCATGTGCGGAAGAGGTTAGTTTGATTTGTCATCATGCTGGGCGTGGATATTGGGGCCGAACGGTCTGTATCAGTGCTGTACTGTTCTGCTTTATCCTGATAAACCTTTTCTGCATCTTCTCCAAAATCTTCACATTCCTCCTGTACTGTGTTGAGCAGCACTGCAAACAATACCCTACATTTGGCCTAACCGCACTTTTCACATGTTCTCATTTTATTTTAACACTTGAAATTTTACAGATCTGCATGCAGGGTGCATAATTTTGTAAATTAAATCATATGCTGATATCGAGTATAGAAGTAAGATCGACCGACTGTCCAAATGGTGCCAGCACAATAACCTGGCCCTCAACACCAGCAAAACCAGGGAACTGATTGTGGACTTTGGAAGGGGTAGGATGGGGACGCACAGTCCCGTTTATATCAACGGGTCGATGGTTGAAAAGGTCATGAGCTTCAAATTCCTGGGCGTGCACATCTCTGAAGATCTCTCCTGGTACAGGAACACTGATGCAATTATAAAGAAGCACATCAGCGCCTCTACTTCCTGAGAAGATTACGGAGAGTCGGTTTGTCAAGGAGGATTCTCTCTAACTTCTACAGGTGCACAGTAGAGAGCATCCTGACTGGTTGCATCGGGGCTTGGTTCAGCAACTTGAGCGCCCTGGAGAGGAAAAGACTACAAAAAGTAGTAAACACTGCCCAGTCCATCATCGGCTCTGACCTCCCTACCATCGAAGGGATCTATCGCAGTCGCTGCCTCAAAAAGGCTGGCAGCATCATCAAGGACCCACACCATCCTGGCCACACACTCATCTCCCCGCTACCTTCAGGTAGAAGGTACAGGAGCCTGAAGACTGCAACGTCCAGGTTCAGGAGTAGCTTCTTCCCCACAACCATCAGGCTATTAAACTCAACTCAAACAAAACTCTGAACATTAATAGCCCATTATCTGTTTATTTGCACTTTATCTGTTTATTTATTCATGTGTGTATATATTTATATAATAGTATATGGACACACCGATCTGTTCTGTATTCATGCCTACCATATTCTGTTGTGCTGAAGCAAAGCAAGAATTTCATTGTCCTATCTGGGACACATTACAATAAACTCTCTTGAATCTTGAATCTTGAATCTTATCCGGGTCAGTCCTTGTGTGAAAGTACACCCATAAAAAGTGCCTGCGGCTTGTATTCAGTATTCGGGATATGCTGAGAATATAAATATTTTAATTTTTGGTGGTCATGCCCGTTCTTTGAAATGTATCTTATTTCACATGTACATTTTGTGTGCCTGTTTTGAGATGCTTGTGTATATTTCACTCTCAAATGCTTCCTGAGTCTAATATTATGCACGGGTTATTCTATGTCGCCCATTATTCAGCACTAATTGAAGGACACCACAGAACAGTGTAAAAGCACTGGGGTTATAGTAGTGAGTGGTTTTACACTTCTCTGATAGTGAGGGGTTGCTTTCGTGCAAGGTGCTGAAATAGGGCAGAATTGTTAAAAGATTCTTTAATGGTCATTAAACGGAGAGTCCTTCGAGAGACCAGTCTCTACACTTTGTAGGAAATTGGGCAAGTGATGGAAATGTCAATTGGGAACACTTTGGGAACAATGAGCACAATTCTGTATGTTTGAAGATGGTTATCAGAAAGGAAAAGTGTGTTTTGTGAATTAAAGTCCTGGATTGAGAGGGAGCTGATTTCCATTGAATCAGATATAACGGTGAATATAAATTGATCTATCCAGGTTTTATGGGAAGCAAAGGAAGAGATTGCTAGAGCTGTTACTCTGACTGAAGTATTAACGGAGCACTGCAAGGGGCAGTGGAGCATTGTTGCATTTTATACATAAATGGCTTGGATATGAACGTTGGTGGACCTACTGGCGGCACGGAAATTGGTGACTACTGGATAGTGAAGGAGAATATGGAACAATAGAAAGGTACATGGATCAGCTGCTAAGTTGAGAGGAGCACTGGCAGATAGAACTTTATCAGGACATAGGAGAGTATCAATTTGGGATGGACAAATAGAACAAATGGCACCAATGACATGGGTAGAAAGGGCAGTAGGTATAGAAGTGTGAAAACGCACACCTCCAGATTCAGGGACCGTCTCTTCCCCGCTGTAATCAGGCAGTGAATCATTCTACCACAACAAGAGACCAGTCTGAACTACTGTCTATCTCATTGGTGACCCTCAAACTATCTTTGATCGGACTTTACTGGATTTACCTTGCAGTAAACGTTGTTCCCTTATCATGTATCAGTAAACGATAAATGGCACCATTGTAATAATGTATTGTCTTTCCATTGGTTAGCACGCAGCAAGAGCTTTTCACTGTACCTCGATACACGTGACAATAAACTAAACTGAACTGAGCAGTGTTGTTTTGCTGGCAGATGTTAAGGAGACTATTATGACGTGATTTCGCACTGATTTGACGTTGATGGCATACGGCAGTCTGTGGGTAGAAATGGGGAACAGCTGGAATGTAATTTGAGAAATGGCGCTGAATTAATTGTTTAGATTACTGCATGGCTTGAAAGGATGGGACCAGTGCAGGGTCATTAAAGCAAACTCCCGTGTGCTCGGAGGCACGTTTACACGCGGTAGAGGGTGGGTATAACTGAATTGGAAGGGTGCTGTGATCACTGGAAACCTACTTTGAAAAAAAATTTAAAGGGAAGAATTAGGAGGTTCCACTGACAAATAGCACTACAAGTTGGCAGGACTCGAGTAAGAGAAGGGATACCATGGTTCAGAGGCGAACTCCAACTGGAGTATGAGATTACAACAAGTGTAGCTTCTATTTAATTGCCTTTAATTTCAACTCCTCCTGGACCACGCATATTGAAGCAACTACCAAGAAAGCACACCAGCGCCTCTACTGCCTTAGAACGCTTATGACGTTTGGCATGACCCCTACAACTCTCAACAACTTCTAGAGATGCACCATGGAAAGCATTTTATAAGGGATGCGTCACAGCTTGGACTGGTAACAGCGCCATCCAACACCTTAGAAATTCCAGCGAATTGTGACGCAGCCCAGATCATCACACAGACCAGCCCCTTCTATTGACTCCATTTATACCTCACCTGCCTCAGCAAGGCCAGCAGCATAATCAAGGATGAGTTACACCTTGGCCACTCCCTCTTCTCCCCTCTCCCCACTCCTATCAGGCAAAATGTATAGAAGTGTGAAAACGCACACCTTCATATTCAGGGACAGTTTCTTCCCGGAATTGTCATATTGTCATATATGAATATTGTCAGGAAACTGCATAATCCTACCACGATCAGAGTGCTGAACTACTATCTACCACTTCGGTGACCCTCGGATTATCCTTGATAGGATTTTGCTGGCTTTACCTTGCATTGAACGTTGTTCCCTTATCATGTATCTGTGCACTGTAAATGGGTCGATTGTATACGTGTATTGTCTTTCTGCTGACTGGACTGAACTGAATTATCATTAGACCGGGCTAAAACGGGAAACGAACTGGTGCAAAATGATCCCGTGTACAACACGCTCCTGTAAGATAGAGAGGGGTAGAATGGAGGGGTGGAGCTGGGATTGAGTGAGAATGTGTTGTAACGCCGCAGAGATAGGATGTCCCGTAATGGTAGAGAATCCATCTATGCAGAGATAGGGGAGGAACAATGGTAGAATAGCTGCCTCACAGCTCCAGAGACCATGGGTTCGATCTTGACCTCAAGTGTTATCTGTGTGGAGAGTTTGCATGTTCTTTATGTGATTGCAAGGGTTTTGTCCGGGTGATCCGGTTCCCTCCCACATCCCAACACGTGCGTATTTGAGGTTAATTGGCCTGTGTATAATGTTCAGGAGTTGCTGCGAAAGTGGAAAAACAAAACTAGGGCCAACCAACGATTTCCTCATACTCTGACTGTCCCTAATCAGCCCTTGTTTTTCCAACTGCCGGGAGATCTTTTCTCTCGGAATCCTTTCCAATCACTCTCTCATCACCTTTGTGATCACTGGCCGTTAGTTCCCAGGTTCATCCGTATAGACCCTCTAGAATAAATGCACAACCTCCCAATATTGTGGTATTGCACCCATGGCTGGGAGCCGCTGGGGTGTAACCTTACCAAGCGAAATATGAGATGTTGTTCCGCTAATTTGCTTGTTACCTCACTCTGACAGTGGAGGAGCCCCAGGAGAGAAAGGTCTGTATGGGAATGGGAAGTGGAGTTAAAGTGTTTGGAGATCGGGAGATCGCGGACTGGTTGCAAGTTTCCAAGGCAAACTGATTGCAAGTTGTATTCCCCTGGGAATACAACTTGCTCCAAAATACCAATGGACTCTCATAAAGGCACATCGAGCTGAACACAATGAACGTGTTTCTTTGTCCACGGAAGGAGTCTGCCCCAGTACCTGACCCAAACAGAATCAGTGTCTACAGTATTGTGCTTCTTGTTGATAAAAGATCGGGACACTGGTACAGCGTGTAGAGGTGTGCGCACAGCGTCAGAGACACGGGAGTACATGTGAAAGTGAGATGACGTCCAAATAGTGTGAATGGGTGATTGTTGATCAGTGTGGCCTCGGTGGGTCGATGCTGTATCTCGAAACTAAACTACAATTCTTATTACGCTTTGTTATTGGTTACCGGTTACATGGCGACCCAAAAATGAACAGTAAAATGCAGTATGGGTGTTAGAAAACCGAAAATCTATACAATTATTGGAGAAAATATTTAGTTGGCTCGGCAGCATCTGTGGAGATAGACAGGCGGGATTTAATATTTCAGGAAGATATTTATTCCGCGGACCTCGAACGTTGTTTAACTGGCAGAGAAGAAGGAGTGTTGGTGGGAACACTGATGTGTGCATTGTGGCGAGGACTCCTTAGAATGGGAGAGCTAATGGGGAGGTGCCGAGTGAGAGAATAACTGGCTGAATGGGAATAAATGGCGAATCTTTGCACATAGGGCGAGGAAGAGTGAAAAAGCGAGAAATGCCACAGAAAAATAGGATTAGGCTGAGACAGCAGAAAGAGAGAAATAGAGAGATGGTGAGAAAAAGAGACGTGAGAAGAAAATATATATAGAGGGAGACTGATGCAGGCAGGGATCGGAAAGAGGAAGGCAAAAAGAGACGGAGAGAAACACACAATGAGGAAGAGAGAGAGAGTGAGAGGAGAGAGAGAGCGAGAGAGAGAGAGAGAGAGAGAGAGAGAGAGAGGAGAGAGAGAGAGAGAGAGAGGGGAGAGAGAGAGAGAGAGAGAGGGAGAGAGAGAGCGAGAGAGAGAGAGAGAGAGAGAGAGAGAGAGAGGGAGAGAGAGAGAGAGAGAGAGAGAGACAGAGAGAGAGAGAGAGAGAGAGAGAGAGAGAGAGAGAGAGAGAGAGAGAGAGAGAGGGGGAGAGAGACAGAGAGAGAGAGAGAGAGAGAGAGAGAGAGAGAGAGAGAAAGAGAGAGAGAGAGAGATCGTGTGTGTATATATGTGCACATGTAGATTTGCCTTTGTATATGTGAGCATATTTCATATAGTCATGTTCGCATGTGTTTGTCTGTTTACATTCCTGTTCGTGTATCTGTCAGTGGGTATTTCTGTGCAGATTCGTGTCTGTATGCATGTAATTTCATGGGGCTGTGTGTGCAGATTCGTGTTTGTGAGTGAGTGTGTGTGTGCATCTGTTCATGTGCGTGATGCTTAGGCACTGGACACTGGAAGACTTTAATGTGCAACGGGAAGAATTGGTGTCACATAAAATCATTTATATTAGAAATAGTGATGAGGCTACGAAAAGCAAAGAAAATACATTCATTGCACCAGTTGCCGGAACACCTTTAACAGCCGAGAATATGAATCTCTTAGTCATCATGAACGACACCGGATTACAAGGAGACAGACAGAACTGCAGATACTGGAATCTTGAACAAAAAAAGTGCTGGAGGAAAATCAGCGAGTCAGGCAGCATCTGCAGAGGAAGGACAGTACTTTCGAATCAGAACCTTTCTTCAGACTGAAACATTGTGCCAGAGTGTTTTATTGTCACATGTGCAAACGCACAGTAAAATTCGTTTATTACATACAGTCCAGTATTACCATACCTAAGCACATCCTGGATCAGCAGGTCTAAAGGAATTTTACACTAATCCGCATGAAAGAAGTGCCATGTTGTGGCGCCATTTCCAAAGTCCAGTCAGCTCTAGTTCTTATGAGCGGTGCCGATCCAGGCGAGCCCTAGGCTGCTGCGAACCTTCAGCCATCGGCATCTAGGATGTGATATCCCTCTCCTCGCACGTCCACCTCCCTGCAGACAACGGTCCGCCGGATCTTACGACCGCTAACCGGCTCGGCGGCTTCCCGCCGTACGCCGCGGCGTGCTGGGAGTTCTGCCGCGCTCCCAGAATGGATTGCATGGGATGTAAATCGAAAAGAGATGGGCTCGTTTTCAGATTCAGTGGTTTAATTCCGACAGCTTTGTTTCTACAACGGAGTAGACTTTATCTAAATATTACTCTATGCCAATATTTCTATTTCACTACAGTACACAATCCGTAAACATGGAATGGATGGGTTCCAGGTACACAAGATGTACGGGGTATTAATGTTCCCTTTTTAATAGATTATAAGAAAGAGGAGGTCGCACGGTTTTGAAACGGGAGCGAGGCGCGCTGATAGTGAATACGAAAGGACTAGTTTAGTTTACGATAGTCACGTGTACAGAGGTACCGTGAAAACCTTTTTTTGCTGCTATCCAGTCAGTGAAAGGACTATACATCGTTACAACCAAGTCGTCAACGTGTACAGATACAGGATGAAGGGAATAACGTTTAGTGTAAGATAAAGTCCGGTAAAGTCCGATTAAAGATGGTCTGGGGGACTTCAATGAGGTAGGGGGTGGGTCATGATCGCTCTGCAGAAGGATGGTTCATTTACCTGGTAACAGCTGGAAAGAAACTGTCCCTGAGTCTGGAGGTGTGCGTTTTCACACTTCTGTACCTCTTGGCTCGAAGGTTTTACTTCGGCACAGTGCTAAGGAATAAGAATGTCTTCAATGCAGGTATACTTTGAGGAGGGGTGAGGGATATTCCGGAGGGCATGATACTCAGACACATCCGCCTCCGCAGATGACCTGTTGCGGAATCGGTAGTTTAGCGGGGGAATGAAGTACGGGGCATTTCTCTTCTGACTAATATATGAAATATATTGACAATTATATGGACGGAACTGAGACGAGTTATCGGCGCAGGTTAAAACAAGTGTCAACAGGTGACAATCACGGTATAAAGGGATCTGATTCTGTGATGACTCGGCTCATTGAGTCATTTTCGGTTGAAATTAGGAGCCTCGGTTATATGAAGGAATAGGGACAACGGTGACCTTATAGTCGCCAGCTCTAGTGTTACATCCGCACCAGTTTCAAGAGATGACTCAAAAACCGGGTTACATGGCTAATCGCGTTCTTCACCTCTCTGAATTTTTTCTGTGTCATTCCGTAGATACACGTGTTGGCGCAGGAGTTGACATAGATAAGTAGGACACCCACCTCATTGGCGATAAATGAGGGACTCGTATGATTTCCATCGGCGGGACTGACAGTGACTCGAGTGCAGACGAAGGTCACAGTTTCCGTTGTCAACAGCAGTATATATAGACGCCGGACACAGTGAAGAGTAAAACGATAGATTTACGCCGATTCTCCGCCTCAGTGTCATCGCCTTCCAGCCCTTTCAGCCGCCGGCGGACCCTGCTGGCCGCTACGATGTTCCTGACCGTCAGTCCGTTGAAGAATAGGATTAGAAGGAAAGGGAGGAACGAGAGAGAGATGCTACACATCCAGGAGAACATGATCCACCAGATGGAGCTCAGATAGGCGGCTTTGGGCCAGCATCCCCAGTTCACATTGTCCTTGGTGAAGCGGGGCTCGCTACATGAACTGAAAGGGGATGTACTTTATACAGCTCAGCGCACACATGGACACAATGACAGTGACGGCCGTCCTATCCGTGCAATATGTGAGTCTCAGGCTCGGGCAGCAGATGCTGACAAAACGGTCAAAGGTGAAGGACACGGTTAACCAGACGGAGTAGTCCAGGGTGACTATCCGCAGGTAAACGTCGGAAGGACACACTGCGCTGAGGGAGAGGAAAGAGTTCGGGTTGTAGTAACCGTAGATTCCTTGCAGCAACCACGTGAAAGATGATGACCAGCAGACCGGACATTGCCATGCCACCATGTAACGGGTGATTCCTTTGGTGAGACCACACTTTCCCCGGTACAGGATCGCAGCCGTCAGTACGTTCGTGGAGGAAACACAAAACACTTCGAGATAATTATTTAAACAGAGCACCAATACAATAGCAAAAGGAATTTGAGTATAGGAGCAGGGAGGTCCTACTGCAGTTGTACAGGGTCTTGGTGAGACCATACCTGGAGTATTGCGTACAGTTTTGGTCTCCAAATCTGAGGAAAGATATTCTTGCCATAGAGGGAGTACAGAGAAGGTTTACAGATTGATTCCTGAGATGTCAGGACTTTCAAATGAAGAAAGACTGGATAGACTCGGCTTGTACTCGCTAGAATTTAGAAGATTGAGGGGGGATCTTATAGAAACTTACAAAATTCTTAAGGGGTTGGACAGGCTAGATGCAGGAAGATTGTTCCGATGTTGGGAGTCCAGGACAAGGGGTCACCGTTTAAGGATTAAGGGGAAATCCTATAGGACCGAGATGAGAAAAACATTTTCACACAGAGAGTGGTGAATCTCTGGAACTCTCCGCCACAGAAGGTAGTGAGGCCAGTTCATTGGCTATATTTAAGAGGGAGTTAGATGTGGCCCTTGTGGCTAAAGGGATCAGGGGGTATGGGAGAAGGCAGGTACAGGATACTGAGTTGGATGATCAGCCATGATCATATTGAATGGCGGTGCAGGCTCGAAGGGCCCGAATGGCCTACCCCTGCTATTTTCTATGTTTCTATGTAATAGAACACAAAGTTTCTGCGTTCAGTGCGATGCCATCAATTCAGATGAATCGCTAAGGCAACCAAAAGTAAAGACATTTCGTTCATTAGTGAAAGGAATGCAAAAACAGCACAACACGTTGCTCTACCTATTGTACTTGCGTTTCGCTTGATTGTATTTGTTTAGTTTAGTTGAGACATACAGCGCGGAAACAGGCTCTTCGGCCCACCGGGCCCACGCCGACCAGCGATCCGCATGTTAACACTATCCAACACACACTAAGGAATTTTTTTACATTTCCCAGCCAATTAACCTACATGCCTGTCCGTCTGTGGAGTGCGGGGGAAACCAAAGATCTCGGAGAAAATCCACGCGGTCACGGGGAGAACGTACAAACTCCGTACAGACAGCAGCCGTAGTCGGAATCGAACCCGGATCTCCGGCGCTGTGAGGCAGCAACAAGCCAACGGAGGCAGCGCTGTGAGGCAGCAGCTCTACCGCTGCGCCACCGTGCCCGCCCCCTACTATTTGTGTATAGTATTATATGCTATGCTTGGATAGCGTGCAAAACAACGCTTTTCACTGTATTTTGGTACAGGTGACAATAGTAAAACTTGGCCTAAACTTACCCACTGACCTATCCCCCAAAATAACTGGAGAACAAGACATTACGTTGGACGCCCATAAGCTAATATCAGCTGGCGCCATTCACAACATGTATGTGCTCCAAAATATCAATGGACTTCTCATGAA